>CM060966.1:50361283-50961283 GCA_030765045.1 Tenodera sinensis
GGCGGTGGCGGCGGTGTTGGCGGTGGTGGTGGTGGCGGTGGTGGTGGTGGTGGCGGTGGTGGTGGCGGTGGTGGTGGTGGTGGTGGCGGTGTTGGTGGTGGTGGTGACGGTGGTGGTGGCGGTGTTGGTGGTGGTGGCGGTGGTGGCGGTGGTGGTGGTGGCGGTGGTGGTGGTGGCGGTGTTGGTGGTGGTGGTGACGGTGGTGGTGACGGTGACGGTGTTGGTTGTGGTGGCGGTGGTGGCGGTGTTGGTGGTGGTGGTGGCGGTGGTGATGGCGGTGGCGGCGGTGTTGGTGGTGGTGGTGACGGTGGTGGTGACGGTGACGGTGTTGGTGGTGGTGGCGGTGGTGGCGGTGTTGGTGGTGTTGGTGGCGGTGGTGATGGCGGTGGCGGCGGTGTTGGTGGTGGTGGTGACGGTGCTGGTGACGGTGACGGTGTTGGTGGTGGTGGCGGTGGTGGCGGTGTTGGTGGTGGTGGCGGTGGTGATGGCGGTGGCGGCGGTGTTGTTGGTGGTGACGGTGGTGGTGACGGTGACGGTGTTGGTGGTGGTGGCGGTGGTGGCGGTGGTGGTGGTGGTGGTAATGGCGGTGGCGGCGGTGTTGGTGGTGGTGGTGACGGTGGTGGTGACGGTGACGGTGTTGGTGGTGGTGGCGGTGGTGGCGGTGTTGGTGGTGGTGGTGGCGGTGGTGATGGCGGTGGCGGCGGTGTTGGTGGTGGTGGTGACGGTGGTGGTGACGGTGACGGTGTTGGTGGTGGCGGCGGTGGTGGCGGTGTTGGTGGTGGTGACGGTGGTGGTGACGGTGACGGTGTTGGTGGTGGTGGCGGTGGTGATGGCGGTGGCGGCGGTGTTGGTGGTGGTGGTGACGGTGGTGGTGACGGTGACGGTGTTGGTGGTGGTGGCGGTGGTGGCGGTGTTGGTGGTGGTGGTGGCGGTGGTGATGGCGGTGGCGGCGGTGTTGGTGGTGGTGGTGACGGTGGTGGTGACGGTGACGGTGTTGGTGGTGGTGGCGGTGGTGGCGGTGTTGGTGGTGGTGACGGTGGTGGTGACGGTGACGGTGTTGGTGGTGGTGGCGGTGGTGGCGGTGGTGGTGGCGGTGGTGGTGGTGGTGGCGGTGGTGATGGCGATGGCGGCGGTGTTGGTGGTGATGGCGGTGGTGGTGGTGGTGGTGGCGGTGGTGATGGCGGTGGCGGTGGTGTTGGTGGTGGTGGTGACGGTGGTGGTGACGGTGACGGTGTTGGTGGTGGTGGCGGTGTTGGCGGTGTTGGTGGTGGTGGCGGTGGTGGTGGTGGCGGTGGTGATGGCGGTGGCGGCGGTGTTGGTGGTGGTGGTGACGGTGGTGGTGACGGTGACGGTGTTGGTGGTGGTGGCGGTGTTGGCGGTGTTGGTGGTGGTGGCGGTGGTGATGGCGGTGTTGGCGGTGTTGGTGGTGGTGGCGGTGGTGATGGCGGTGGCGGCGGTGTTGGTGGTGGTGGCGGTGGCGGTGACGGTGACGGTGTTGGTGGTGGTGGCGGTGTTGGCGGTGTTGGTGGTGGTGGCGGTGGTGATGGCGGTGTTGGCGGTGTTGGTGGTGGTGGCGGTGGTGATGGCGGTGGCGGCGGTGTTGGTGGTGGTGACGGTGGTGATGGCGGTGGCGGCGGTGTTGGTGGTGGTGGCGGTGGTGATGGCGGTGGCGGCGGTGTTGGTGGTGGTGGCGGTGGTGATGGCGGTGTTGGCGGTGTTGGTGGTGGTGGCGGTGGTGATGGCGGTGGCGGCGGTGTTGGTGGTGGTGGCGGTGGTGATGGCGGTGGCGGCGGTGGTGATCGCGGTGGCGGCGGTGTTGGTGGTGGTGGTGGTGGTGGTGGTGGCGGTGGTGATGGCGGTGACGGCGGTGTTGGTGGTGGTGGCGGTGGTGGCGGCGGTGGTGATGGCGGTGGCGGCGGTGTTGGTGGTGGTGGCGGTGGTGGTGGTGGTGGTGGCGGCGGTGTTGGTGGTGGTGGCGGTGGTGGCGGCGGTGGTGTTGGTGGTGGTGGTGGTGGTGGTGGTGGTGGCGGCGGTGGTGATGGCGGTGGCGGCGGTGTTGGTGGTGGTGGCGGTGGTGGTGGTGGTGGCGGTGGTGATGGCGGTGGCGGCGGTGTTGGTGGTGGTGGTGACGGTGGTGGTGACGGTGACGGTGTTGGTGGTGGTGGCGGTGTTGGCGGTGTTGGTGGTGGTGGCGGTGGTGATGGCGGTGGCGGCGGTGTTGGTGGTGGTGGCGGTGGTGGTGGTGGTGGCGGTGGTGATGGCGGTGGCGGCGGTGTTGGTGGTGGTGACGGTGGTGGTGACGGTGACGGTGTTGGTGGTGGTGGCGGTGTTGGCGGTGTTGGTGGTGGTGGCGGTGGTGATGGCGGTGTTGGCGGTGTTGGTGGTGGTGGCGGTGGTGATGGCGGTGGCGGCGGTGTTGGTGGTGGTGGCGGTGGCGGTGACGGTGACGGTGTTAGTGGTGGTGACGGTGGTGATGGCGGTGGCGGCGGTGTTGGTGGTGGTGGCGGTGGTGATGGCGGTGGCGGCGGTGTTGGTGGTGGTGGCGGTGGTGATGGCGGTGTTGGCGGTGTTGGTGGTGGTGGCGGTGGTGATGGCGGTGTTGGCGGTGTTGGTGGTGGTGGCGGTGGTGATGGCGGTGGCGGCGGTGTTGGTGGTGGTGGCGGTGGTGATGGCGGTGGCGGCGGTGGTGATGGCGGTGGCGGCGGTGTTGGTGGTGGTGGTGGTGGTGGTGGTGGTGGCGGTGGTGATGGCGGTGGTGGCGGTGTTGGTGGTGGTGGCGGTGGTGGCGGCGGTGGTGATGGCGGTGGCGGCGGTGTTGGTGGTGGTGGCGGTGGTGGTGGTAGTGGTGGCGGCGGTGTTGGTGGTGGTGGCGGTGGTGGCGGCGGTGGTGTTGGTGGTGGTGGTGGTGGCGGCGGTGGTGATGGCGGTGGCGGCGGTGTTGGTGGTGGTGGCGGTGGTGGTGGTGGTGGCGGTGGTGATGGCGGTGGCGGCGGTGTTGGTGGTGGTGACGGTGGTGGTGACGGTGACGGTGTTGGTGGTGGTGGCGGTGTTGACGGTGTTGGTGGTGGTGGCGGTGGTGATGGCGGTGGCGGCGGTGTTGGTGGTGGTGGCGGTGGTGGTGGTGGTGGTGGCGGTGGTGATGGCGGTGGCGGCGGTGTTGGTGGTGGTGGTGACGGTGGTGGTGACGGTGACGGTGTTGGTGGTGGTGGCGGTGTTGGCGGTGTTGGTGGTGGTGGCGGTGGTGATGGCGGTGTTGGCGGTGTTGGTGGTGGTGGCGGTGGTGATGGCGGTGGCGGCGGTGTTGGTGGTGGTGACGGTGGTGATGGCGGTGGCGGCGGTGTTGGTGGTGGTGGCGGTGGCGGTGACGGTGACGGTGTTGGTGGTGGTGGCGGTGGTGGTGTTGGTGGTGGTGGCGGTGGTGATGGCGGTGGCGGCGGTGTTGGTGGTGGTGGTGGTGGCGGTGACGGTGACGGTGTTGGTGGTGGTGGCGGTGGTGGTGACGGTGACGGTGTTGGTGGTGGTGGCGGTGGTGGTGTTGGTGGTGGTGACGGTGGTGATGGCGGTGGCGGCGGTGTTGGTGGTGGTGGCGGTGGTGGTGTTGGTGGTGGTGACGGTGGTGATGACGGTGACGGTGTTGGTGGTGGTGGCGGTGGTGGTGTTGGTGGTGGTGACGGTGGTGATGGCGGTGGCGGCGGTGTTGGTGGTGGTGGCGGTGGTGGTGATGGTGGTGGTGGCGGTGGTGGTGACGGTGACGGTGTTGGTGGTGGTGGCGGTGGTGGTGTTGGTGGTGGTGGCGGTGGTGATGGCGGTGGCGGCGGTGTTGGTGGTGGTGGTGGTGGCGGTGACGGTGACGGTGTTGGTGGTGGTGGCGGTGGCGGTGACGGTGACGGTGTTGGTGGTGGTGGCGGTGGTGGTGTTGGTGGTGGTGACGGTGGTGATGGCGGTGGCGGCGGTGTTGGTGGTGGTGGTGGTGGCGGTGACGGTGACGGTGTTGGTGGTGGTGGCGGTGGTGGCGGTGTTGGTGGTGGTGGCGGTGGCGGTGACGGTGACGGTGTTGGTGGTGGTGGCGGTGTTGGCGGTGTTGGTGGTGGTGGCGGTGGTGATGGCGGTGTTGGCGGTGTTGGTGGTGGTGGCGGTGGTGATGGCGGTGGCGGCGGTGTTGGTGGTGGTGACGGTGGTGATGGCGGTGGCGGCGGTGTTGGTGGTGGTGGCGGTGGTGATGGCGGTGGCGGCGGTGTTGGTGGTGGTGGCGGTGGTGATGGCGGTGTTGGCGGTGTTGGTGGTGGTGGCGGTGGTGATGGCGGTGTTGGCGGTGTTGGTGGTGGTGGCGGTGGTGATGGCGGTGGCGGCGGTGTTGGTGGTGGTGGCGGTGGTGATGGCGGTGGCGGCGGTGTTGGTGGTGGTGGCGGTGGCGGTGACGGTGACGGTGGTGGTAATGGTGGTGTTTTAATCCTCAACCAAGTAATTCAGCTCGGTATAGGTATTCAAGGATTAAGATCTCGCATTAAATCATCAGTTCTGCTTGATGATGTATCAGGAGCAGCCAAAACTGGACTTCATTTTGAGGGGTTGGGGGACCTGAACTTGGACTTTTGCTATTTGCGATTATTTGAGCAGCAGCAGAACAAATTATTTGGGTTTTTAACACAGTTACGAAAGTTTGAACTTGCTATACTTGTAAACTTGTACGAACCATAACTTGTGTCAAATAAAACTACTTGGACACTAAAGTTAATTTTTCTACAGGAAATAAATAAAACATAATACGCATTTCAAACTGATCCAATAGGAAAGAAAGCTGGAACTGGAACACAACTGGAGTTTGAAATGGAAGCACGTATGTGCCACATGCTGTATCAAGAAAAGCCACCCTGCTTTGTTGAAATGGTGTCAACGAAATGAGCAGAAGAAAGGAAGTTTTCCAGTACTAAAATTATTATTTGGTTATCAATATGTTCAGTTTGTTGTTTCATTTAATAAATCTAACTAATAGGCTATGCGTTTATCTCGCATTTAATCAATTCTTCTTGTTATATCTCCGACGTCCTGGGTGACTCGGTTAAGCGCCGACCTACTGATGCCAAAGTCGATGCTTCAAACACAGACCACAACGATGGTTTTGAAGTGTGCTTAAAAGCGACAGCCCCATGTCAGTAGATTTACTGGCATGCAAAGGAAGTCCTGCGGAACGAAATTCAGACACACCGGTGGATTTTTAAAGATATTTAGACACGAAAAAAGTCATAAACAGCAAGGAAAATGAATGGTACCATTGTTAAAATATGAAGTTCTAAAACAGCAATTGGTATATCATCTGAAAGAAAACTTTCAAACCAATGCCTCTAAATATCCTCTGTTAAAAAGAACACCAAAGGCTGTGAATAAACAAATATCTAACGTGTTGCACTCACATGACTTTCTCTATTCTTGTACCAACTATTCTTACAAACTCTTTATCCTCTATCTTCTCCATATTAGTCGAGATAAACATTTGCAGAAATTATTGCTCATTTTCTTGTAGGTGCAAGCGGAATACAGGAATAGAGTGGGCTCTGAGGGAGAGTAAAATCTTTTAAATCTGGTCGTTATGTGAAGGCTTTGAAATTCTGTTCTCTTTACACCGCCAAGAGATAAAAATAGTGAATGACGACCTCCCATTTGAGAAAAGTAATAAATATTGCAAAACTCGTACAAATAAGGAATATATCTGAAATGGTTCACCCCCACAAAAAACGCATTGGGTAAAAATTGTGTTTTAATGAGATCTACTACATTTTTGCATAGTAAGATTTGGCTTATCTGTTACGGTTTACCGGGTATGCAAAAGTAATTAAGAGTAAACAGGACTACATGGGCTATAGCCAGAAAATTAAAAATATTTATCTCATTTGCCATAAAAATGTTTTAAACATGTGGCGTTTTAAAGTCCTTAGAGCCATTTTTGAAAAAATCAAAATTTTCGAAAAATTTTCCGTGTAAAGGGTACTTTAGGAAGGATCTCAAGATCTTGGTGTCGCATCTTTGAAAGATATTAAACTTAAATACCAACTTTGGGTTTAACCGACTTTACGTTTTTGCGTTATGCTGTTCACACACACACACACACACACACACACACAAACACACACACACACACACACACAAACACACATACACACACAAACACACACACAAACTCACACACGGTCCTTTTTCTAAAATGCTTTTCTTCTGGATTCAGGGGGCCTCAAAACATATTCCGCTGACACCGAATTTTTAGATCGAATAGGTACAACACTTCCCCTACTTACTATACGTAGTAGAGAAAGTAATACATGTATTACAGGATAGAGCTTCCGCAAACCGACCCTGAGAAAACCTTAATATGTAGTACCTGTATAGCTATAGAGAAAATAATGTGACATCTTTACTAACACATCTCACATCTACAATAAAATTAAATAATGAAGACATTTCTCAAGTTGAGTGTGTCAAATATTTAGGACTAACAGACAAAAATTGACTTGGAATGCACACATCTCCTCTCCAGTTTCAAAAGTAAGGCACAGACTTTATTAATTCAAATATCCCATCAAAACAATGCATCTCAAAAGTCTCATATACCTACTTCAGTTTAATCAAACCTATCTGGATGTATAGATGCTCTAGTGGGGGTCAACTTCACATTCACAACTCAAAACAACAGAAACTTTCCAAAATCGGGTTCTATGGATCATAGTGACTGCTCTTTTAATGCACTTTATTAAGATCTTCGCACTCTTACTGTTGAATCTACACTCCAGTCCTCATATACTCGGCTGTCCACATCATTCATCCATCACCAGAATTCTTTACTGTAAGAGATCTCCCAAAATCAGCCATAAGAACGACCGTCACGTAGGTAGAAAAGAAAATGTCATAAAGATCTCCGCTTATAAACTATGTAGTGTTATTATTTTCTTGTACATATCAGTGAGGGGAAATTGTTGAATTGTATCCTTAACACAAGTGATGTAATTCTTTGAATTGCTTTATATTGTATTAGCAAAAGTGTAAAGTACAAATATTGTATAATGAAGTTAACTAAATTAAACACAAACACGTCAGCTAATAGGGATCTTAAAATGTTCTAAAGAATTCATCTTAAAAATTCAAAAAGGAGATGCTGATAGCACATACACTGTACACTTATTTCTGATGATACACATCTTAAACTTTTTTCTGGGACTCCTTGCTGTGGCTTCTCTTATTAGATTTCGCCTCCATGTTTTAAATACGAACCCGCTTCTACAAATGTACGATAAACATTCTGTAACCTACTTAGGTAGATGCATTATGCACACCATGCTCATTTCAAAAATTTCTTTGAACTTATTTAACGCTCTCAAATTGAGCAGATCAAGGAGTACATTGCGCTCACTGTTGATTTGTAGTAGTCATTTCAATCATCTATGACTTTCATTTCTCATTATGCATCGTTGATCATTCTTGCCATGAACATGAACTTCCATTTTTCAAGCAAGCTATTACCAGCATGAAAAACCTCCTAATATCATACAGTTGTTGTAACACTTAATACGTATTATCCATACACAAACGGATCAGCCTTTATGTTTCTGGAAATGTTTATCTTGGTTGACATGAAGCAGATTCTTACGTCTGTAAGGAATAGCTTCCCAAAGCTATATAAAAAATTTGATGTGTTGCACTCACATGACTTTCTCTACTCTTGTACTAACCATTCTTACAAAATCTTATTCCTATATCTTCTTCGTGTTAAAATAAGCAATAAGATAAGTTATACAAATGTTTATTTCCTTTTAGGTGCAAGGGGAATGTTAGAATACAGTAGGCTTTGTGCGATAGTCAAATGTTTTAACGCTTTGAGATTCTGTTGTCTTTGCGCACTTTATATATAAAAAAATGAACAACGATGATCCATTTCACCAAAGTCCGAAGTTTTCCGAAGCTCACACACATAACAAGGAATATCTCCGAAATGGTTCACCCTACAAGAAAATTTATTCGGACATAAATTGTGTATTTTAGCAAGATCTACATTTTTATATAGTATGATTTGGTCTATCTCTAACGGTTTACCAGCTATGCAAAAGTCGTCCGGAGAAAATACGACTACAGGGGCTATAGCCAGAAAATTCAAGATATACGTTTCATTTGTGACAAAAATATCTCAAACATATGACATTTTAATCAAAATCGTTAGAGCCATTTTCAAGAAAATCAAAATTTTTGAAAAATGTTCCATGTAAAGGGTAGTTTAGGGTGGGGCTCTTTTCTTCAAAATCTTCGTGTCGCATCCTTGAAAGACATTAAACTTAAATACCAACTTTGGCTTTTTAACCGACTTTTCGTTTTTGAGTTATGCTGTCCACAGACTGACAGACTGACAGACTGACACACACACAGACACACACGGACGTTTTTCTAAAAATGCTTCTTTTGGATTCAGGGGACCTCAAAACATGTATTTCCGGTGAAATCTCGACATCGAATTTTTTGGTGGAATACAATACTTCCCCTACTTACCAGTAGAGAAAGTAAAAATGTGATGTGCTCCACTCACATGACTCTCTACTCTTGTACTAACCATTCTTACAAACTCTTATTCCTATATCTTCTTCGTGTTAGTTGAGATAAACATTTCTACAAATTATCTTATTGTTTATTTCCTTGTAGGTGCAAAGTCGGTCTGGATGGCTCAGCTTTCAAATCCGTTCTCTTTGCGCGATTAACATATAAGTAAATGAATAGCGATGTTCTATTTGACAGAACTGTAAGTTCTCCAAAATTTTCACAAATAACGCGGAATACCTCCAAAATGGTTCACTCTACAAAAAAAAATTATTTAGACATAAAGTGTGTTTTAACGAGATCTACATTTTTGTACAGTAAGATTTGGTCTATCTCTTACTGTTTACCAGTTATGCAAAAGTTATCCAGATTAAATAGGACTATATCCATAAAATTGAAGATATACATTTCATTTCCCATAAAAATATCTCAAACGTGTGGCATTTTAATCAAAATCGTTAGAGTCATTTTCAAGGAAATCAAAATTTTCGAAAAAATTTCCATGTAAAGGGTAGTTTAAGATTGGAGCAATTTTCTTCAAAATCTTCGTGTCGCATCCTTGAAAGACATTAAACTAAATACCAACTTTGGTTTTTAACTGACTTTTCGTTTTTGAGTTATGCTGTCCACAGACTGACACACACAAGGACCTTTTTCTAAACACGCTTTTTTGGATTCAAGGGGTTCTCGAAACATATATTTCTGGTGAAATCTCGACATCGAATTTTTGGGTGGACTACAATACTGCCTCTACTAAACGTAGTAGAGAAAGTAATAAATGATAGTGTAAAGTATGTGAATGTAACACAGCATTCAGTAGTGAAGAACTAACAGGATTTCAAAGGCCATTCCCAGGAAAATGAAGTCGAATGTTTTAACATTGTGGCATATTAACGTAAATCGTTACAAACGTTTTTGAGAAAATAAGCACCGAAAAACATACACTGAATGATGTTTGGGATATGAGGTTTCCGGCAAAATCCTCCTGTGGTACCCTTGGAAGATATTGGAATTAAATACCACCAATTTTATATCTATGCGGCACTTTGAGTGATGCGGTTAACACACGCACACACGCGCGCACACGCACACACACACACAGAAACACTAAGAACGTGTACACTGAGAATAAAACAGGCAACATGGATGTTTTCAATTCAAAGCATGTATTGCCCTATTTACCTATTGGTAAAGGATAAAAAAGTTATATTATTTAACGACGCTGTCAATTGGCAGGATCATATCAGTGTTGCCGGTGTGCCGGAATTTCGTTCCGTAGGAGTTCTTTTACATGACAGTAAATCTACTCACATGGAGCTATCGTTTTAAGCACACTTAAAAACCATCGCTCTGGGCCGGATTTGAACCCGCGACCTTAGGATCCCTAGGGCAGCGTCTCTGAGCCACCCATACCGACAGGTAAAAGGTAGAGAAATTAAAAAAAGACGCATCAGACCAAACTTTGAGCAACTGTCGTTTTAACAAACTTCTTGGCGTCAAGCTGGGCTGTCGAGTTGTGTCTATGTCGTGAAGACAATAATATAAGCATTGTTGGCTTCGGATTGAGACTCCAACATATGAGGTGCATGTCTCAAAGTCCCCTGTGATAAAGCGCCGAGATTATGAAGCAGAAGTGATGGCTAACGAGATAATACAGGATATGGCGCACGAGCCGGGTTCCTGTGTGACGTCAAAGCTGCAATCTCAGAGCTACTCGGAGCAAACTGAGATGTGTTCACCCAAACATTACTACCATACGTATATAAAATATGTTAGACACGCATACTCCTTATAAATACAACGCAAATATTGTCCCGAAACAAACATTTTTGTCTATTTCTATTAATATTACAAAAGTGTGATCATGAAGTTCTATTTTAGCATGAAGTTACATTGTTAGCACCTGAAATTTAAAACAGGCGAAACATGTTCGTTATCTGATTGCAATGTACAGAAGCAATAGAAGCTATCGCATTAATATTTTGCTAAGTTTAAAACCTTCCACTTGCAAAGTTATTTAAACATTGCCCTTGTAAAATGCTTGTAATGCTTTTATCGAACGTTTATATTTACATCCATTTATTGTGACTTGGACCACTTTACACTGTCACTTCACTCAAGGGACTCAGGGACTGAAAAATCACCAAAAAATTATCAAATTGACTATTTTTAGGCTTGTGTGTATAAATGTTCCCCAAACCTTCAGTCAGCGGTTGGCAGTGAAATTGTTCAAATTCTGCCATTGTTAAAGGTCTAGCGCGGCCCTGAGCGCTACATTTAAACGCTTCTTCTTCTTCTTCTTCTTCTTCTTCTTCTTCTTCTTCTTCTTCTTCTTCTTCTTCTTCTTCTTCTTCTTCACTTCATGGCGTAGGCAACCAAGTGCCTGTTCCGCCTTCAAAGTCCTCCAGCCATCGTTTCGACGCTTTAAACACTTTTTTCTTTTTAAATTTTCGGCAGTACATGAACAAAATGTGGGCAAAAAAGAGCTCAAAAACAACCAAATTCAGCGGAAAGAAGTGGTCAATCTATAAATCAGAGGAGAGAGACTACTAGACAAAAGAGAGAGGGTGTGACAAACAGATAATCTGTTGCATGCGTGTAGAAAAATAGCCTTCTCTCGACTTTACATTTTTTATACATTATCTGCTCCATGCGCATTAAACTTAGTACTATCTTTCACAAAAGTAAATACCCACCTTGAGTGAGACCTGCGTGAAGGGTCACCTAGTTCTCAGGCGTACCTAAACAGGTGGTATGAGAATGAAATCAGTCATATATGTATGCTTCCCTTGCCGTTCAGAGCAGATGGCAGCCATTGCCTCACCTCGCAATTTTGAAAAGCGATATTTCAGCAATCACTCTAAATTAAAGCGTAAATATTGCAAATTCAACGTTACGACGTCTGCAGAAAATATGTTACTATAGGGTTTGGATTAAATAGTGGACCAGAAGCTAAAAACGACGTCAGTGTTGAGTTCTTTGCTTACCAAAGTGAGGTTAATAATCCACACTCAATTCCTGTGTTCAGTGTTAGCGGAGAGCGTTAAAACACTTTAACGCGTACTTAGAGTGGCCCTGTGAACGTGGATCGAATCTGGCCCACCGCAATATTCTTTCTCCCCTTCCTTTCTGTTTTAACGGGAACATCGTTATTTATATAACCTGAGCCAAATATACTATTATACAAAATTATCATGAGGGCCCGGATTTTTAGGTTCTTAAAATTAACTTTTTAGTTATTTTTGTATCTTAAATTACCTGCCTAATCTAAGGAAAATTGACTTCTAACGATGTAGTAGTTGTATGCATTAACAACACACGATAGTCGACTGAACACAACGGATACTGTTTTTAAACTGATTGGTTGAGTTCATGGCGGGTTCTCCTAGTGACCCCTTTCCCTTCGACAACAATCCCCACATTCCTTGCTTGCAACAATACAGGGCTTGCTCCCACACAGCTAAATACAAGTCAGTCACCTTTTGCATTGTTGTCACTACCCCTCTAAGCATACATAAGCGAAAAGACGTAGCAAAGATGTAAGAGTCAAAGTCCATTCATAATTTCATAAACATTTTATTTTCCCATTTTAAAATAGTTTTTGTTTTCTTTATTTTAAAATAAATAGGAGGTTTAGCCTCTTTTAGGTTTTAAAGTCTCATTTAGCCATTTTTAGGTTTTATAAGACTCAAGTATTTGGCTTCGATGATCGTGGAACAGATAATTAAATTAAACCACTGCAGCTATCAAGGAATAAAATAGTTAAAAAACTAAGAATCCGGGCCCTACATTTATCATATTGCTGCAATACGATTGAAGTTTTAGAACTGAAAGCTTTAGAAGATATCGATTACAATCGCTCTGGACAACACCGGGATTACGCCTATTTCATTCTAAGGAGAATATTACGTATTGACCTCTGGAAGATTGACAATTGAAGTAGGCGTGTTCCCTGTGTTGTCTACAGCAATTGTAATCAATACCTTCTAAACCTTTCAGTTCTAAAATTTCAATCGTGTTGCAGGAATATAATTATATTGTATAATGTTGTTATATAAATAATGATCTTCCCCCTAAGGTAGAAAGGAAGGGGTAAAAATCCACGTTCACGGGGAAATTGTGGGTCCGCGTTAGTGCGTTTGAACGCTCTCGACTAATACAGAGTACAGAAATTTAGTGTGATTTATTAAACTTACTCTGGTAAGCAAAGAGCTCAACACTGACATCGTTTTTACTTCTGGTCCAGTATTTAATCAAAACCAAAATTGCAAACAGATTCGACTCCTCAAGTTTGTGGACTAGGTGTCTACTGCAACACAAGATGGAGGGTTTGACCATTAAATTGAAGTTTTTTTATAGTGTCATTGAACTATAATAACTACCAGGTATATCATATTTTAAATGTATTACATCACTAAATCAATTCTCCGTCACGTATGGACGAGAATTTGAAGAGCAGTATGTTCAAATGTCTATCAACGAGAACGCATATTACAGGCGCGGCTTCTCAGGGTAGGCAGGGTAGGCATTGCCTGCCCTACCGTAATACATCAACAAATAATGTTTAACTATGATTCTGCATTATATCATTTGAACCGTCATTTTCCCTAAATTGCAGTTCAGAAAAGCATGGTCAAATCCTTGAATCTAAATTCCGATTCATAAAACTGCGCTGCGTGTTTGAAACGCGCGGCAGAAATGATACGCATGGAACCTGGGTAGTGGAGAGCCAGCAAGCTTAACCTCTGCCGGCCCGGCCCCCTTTCCTCAGTACGAGGCCCTTGAACATGGATAAGGAGATATTCCGTCTGTATATGCACTCCGAGCATGCGTAGACGCGTCTGCCAGCACTCGGAACACTTGCCTGCCCAAATCCGAATTTATGCGACTTTTTCCGAACAGCCATACTCTACGAGCGAAGATCTCAGAGACCCGAATCGTTTTGCTATCACTCTGTGTAATACCAGTGTGTTGTAATACTAGTATGACCGACTTAATTAGTGAACTATTACAAAGTCTGCTTTCGCGGCGCACTGACAATGAAAAGAGGAGTGTTTTAGCTATTTAACACAATGTTATAGTCAGACAATTTTTCAATTTCTTCATTAATTTTAGTTTTGGCGGTAATTCGTCCGTAAATCACACTCATTCACTCTGCACTTATTAAACAACCAAACGATATATCTATTGTTTGCGTTATCCACAATGACTTCGCCCCCTTTATTTCGGATAAACGAGGTTCTACTGTACCACGTCGACTACGACTACTACGACTATTATTATTATTATTATTATTATTATTATTATTATTATTATTATTATTATTATTATTATTATTATTATTATTATTATTATTATTATTATTATTATTATTATTATTATTATTATTATTATTATTATTATTACTATTATTATTGTTGTTGTTGTTGTTGTTGTCGCTGTTGCTGTTGCTGTTACACCTTGCCTACCCTAAAATTTTGACTGCGAGCCGCCACTGGCATATTATTATATAACTTTAATCGTTTCATCTTTGTTTATCGTTAATAAAAACACCTTAAGGATCTTACCATCCACACTGACCACTGTGATACCCATGTTTGTTCTTGACAATGTTCTTTTTCTTAATAAGTGTAAACGAACATTCAGAAACAAAAGCAAAGTATTTCAACCTTTGTTAATAGTGCTACGAACTTTCCGCCTTCCAAGGAAATTTTTTGTCAACTAATTGAGAGAATGTAGCTTAATATAAGAGGAATAGAGCGATCCAGAAATGGTCGAAGTCGTTGCGTGGTTGTGCGCAGAGATTGAGTGTCGGTGGTTTAAACCTCACTTCCTGCATACTTATTTTCTGAAATGGAAAATTAACCAGCGACTTTAGTTCTCCCAAACATTTTATCAGGAATGCAGAATCAGGATAAAGGCACACGTCTAGAAATTGAGTGAATGGGCACGTGGCAACATGGTGTATTCCTTAGAAATAAGCGAAATGACAACGCTGTCAGGTCCAAATGTTGCTTCAGGCTGAGTTAATCTACAAGTGAATTGCATCCTGTCTAATTCATCATTAACTATTTAATCACTGGCACCAAGTTCTTTTAAGTATCTATTTTTGTGATCAGGATACCCCATTTTCTTTCGTATGGTATATGATACACTAAATTCGTTTTCCTTTGAGTGTTTTGAGTGTTATACTCGCATAGTATGATACTTGTGTCGTATTACTGCATAAAAAGGTATAAATTAATATAATCATGCCGGGGAATTTAATGTTCTAAAATAATCATTTGATTGTGGCTGAAACATTTTATTTTTCGTGTACTTTTTTAACATGAACAAGATTTCTTATATCCATTGTAAGCTAACGAAGCATTGACAGTACACGACGGAAGTAAATTCTTCAAGATGTTAGTTACCGTCAACATTTATAGAAAATGCCTTTGAATGTGGGTTATTTAAAGAAAAATTTTAGATATTAATTTGTAGAAGAATGATTGACAGTTGAAATAGGCGTATTCTCTGTGATGTCTATAGCGATTGTAATCGATATCTTCTAAAGCTTTCAGTTCTAAAATTTCAATCGTATTGCAGCAATATGATAATATTGTATAATGTTATATTTGACTCAGGTTATATAAGTAACGTTGTTCCCGTTAAAACAGAAATGAAGGGAAGAAAGAATGTTCGGTCTACGTTCACAGTGCCACTCTGGGTACGCGTTCAAGTGTTTTAACGCTCTCGGCTAACACTGAACACAGGAATTCAGAGTGGAATATTAAACTCACTTTGGTAAGCAAAGAACTCAACACTGACGTCGTTTTTAGCTTCTGGTCCACTATTTAATCACAACCCTATAGTAACATATTTTCTGCAGACGTAGTAACGTTGAATTTGCAATATTTACGCTTTAATGTAGAGTGATTGCTGAAATATCGCTTTTCAAAATTGCGAGGTGAGACAATGCCTGCCATCCGCTCTGAACGGCAAGGGAAGCATACATATATGACTGATTTCATTCTCATACCACCTGTTTAGGTACGCCTGAGAACTAGGTGACCCTTCACGCAGGTCTCACTCAAGGTGGGTATTTACTTTTGTGAAAGATAGTACTATGCTCTTAGAATTTTTTCAGCATACCACGGATTTTCTTACGGGCAATTTACAATCTGCAATCCATAGTGTTAGACAATAGTAGCATATACAGGAATGAGTTTATTCTCTGGAAAATAAAGTTCTGTAAGTGAAGTGAAAAATATTCTAAGACTGTTTCTCTCTATTATCATACTCTACGCACACGCTAGTTGTATTATGGGCATTTCCTCTGCCTCTCGGTTTTCTCACAAGCAGAACAAATTTCACGCATGCCACTGACTGGATTTACACCGGTAATTTCTGCAACTCTTTTAATTCACGAAGGGTTATCTACTTACCCGAATGCCGGCTGGAGTGGGCCACCTGGTATGCTCCATTTATGTGACTTTGTGACTTACGGTCTCAAAATCTGAAGGATTGCTTAGCCTTAAAAGATGAAATAGGTACACGCAAAAAAGCTAAAAACTATTTTCAATATCCATCAAAGCAAACAAGTTAATTACTTTAAAAGTAATCACTTTTCTTCCTGCCAGATATCGATGGTGTTTGTTGGGCAATTCGTTTATAAAATAATAAAACTCTCTTCATATTTTAGTTTTTGATCTGCATGGAATATTTTGAAATGAAGATATTTTCACATTGTCAATAAATTGAATAATTAACTCTCTCAAAACTATAAAACAGATTTGCTGGAACGTAGTGCGATAGTTTATAACATAAACACCCTCAAGTGTGCGAAGTATTGATTTGATATCTATAAAAATATAGAAAATTCAAATTTCAGTCCCAGGATCCCTTAATTCATTTGTTCCTTCATAATTGTAATATAGTTCAATTTTGTCACTTCACTGCTTCACGATGTAACGGACCAATGAAATGCGCGCGAAGCAGTCCCTCCTCCGACCCGCTTCACTGGTTGGGAATTGAACACAAGACTTTTTCATGGCGGCGCCGTAGCCGAGTGGTCAGACCATTCGCCTGCCACTTAGGCGGCCCGGGTTCGATCCCAGGGACCGCATGTGGTATTTGTGGTGGACGAAGCGGCGTCTGGGCGGGTTTTCTCCGGGTTCTCCGGTTTCGCCCAACACTCATTCCACCAAGGGCTACGCCATCATCTTTCCATTCATCCATTTCGCCTGCATTTCATTTCATCCTCTTCCTAATTATCATACCTGGTGCTTGGCTGACCATTCGCTTCCAGGTCTTCACTCTGTCCGGTCCATAGGTTCCTGTGCTCCCCGACAAGCGTCTGACCCTAGGTACTGGCTTGTAAGTCCTACATAAGGGGAGAGTAATCAAGTAAAGAAGAAGACTTCTTCACAGAAGCAGCACACACTCTACATCGCATCTACCGTCATAATCATACCGTATAACATTTAAAATTGCCTCAGGAACCCGCTCAGTAACTCAGTCGCAGCCCGGCTGTGTCTGCATCACATTCAAGACCTACCGATATTGAATCTCGGTGAAGGAGGTTGAGTTTTCCGGATAAAGTTATTTTGCGAGGTTTTCGCTTCACCTGAGAAGTGGAATATCGGGTAACTTTAAGCTCTGTGAACCTCGGGTCCATTTGAGCTTCATTTCACCCCTTACATTCATTCATCGTCCGACATGACACTCCGTTGGAAGACGTCAATATAAAAAGAAAACCTCGCTCGCAAACTCGATTGTTTATATAGCCGCTTGAATGTTCTGGAGGCGGGGAGAAGGAGAACTACAAAATTCTGGTTAGCTGTCAATAACAGTCTGGCATGAGGTCCGCATAGGTCGGACGTGCCGCAGAACCGGTTTGTTGCAGAGTTTATTTAGTCAACATGTGTGCAGTTCGGCCACGTCTTTTGAGGAACCCTCATAATCGTTTTACGACAGGGGCCCTTCTTCTCGAGTCCTTTCAGGCAGGGTTGCAACATCTTATCATGAACCTTTGTACCTAATGAAACAGAAAATAACTGGAATTCAGAATTTTAATAACCGAGGCTCCACGTGGAGTCAACATGTGACTGTCACTTCCTTGAAATCAGGGTTGCTATTAGTCTTCAAGGACAGGGATAGAGGTTTGCTTTTTCTGAAGAGTGGAGATGGGTTTATGACAGTCATTAGTTGTGAGTAGTTCACCTTTCCTTTGTGAACCAACTGCACACGCGTTGACTAAACAGACTCTACACTACGTAGTGCTATGTGACGGTGAGTGAGTGCAAGAGAGACCCAAACCGCAGTGGTTACGATATTGTGGCCAGGTTTTTGTGGTTCTTGTGCGTGTAACAGATCACTTTCTGTGTTCATGACTTTATTCTAGATGCCTTACAGTTAAATGTGGAGCAAGTTGACACGGTACAGTTATTCGCCAGTGAACGGGCAATTTACATTAAACCTATATCAGCACACTTGTTGGAGAACATTTTGAATATTTTTTTGGATGAAACGCCTTTCACATATATGAATGGTGAAAGAATAAAAGTACTAATCGAACACGTGACCGGTAATGGATGATTCATATGTATCCCCCGAATGAGGTGTTAAGAGCCACATTGTAGCGTTACGGAACTGTGTATGACGTTTGGAAGGAACAATGTCGCGTTCCGGTGTTCCCTGAGGTAGGTACGCGCAGTAAAGATACAGTTGAGGACGAACGTTCCCAGTTTTATCGTCATCGGCGGCTACAGGTTTTCGGTGTGTTATGCTGGCTAACTCTGATCTGTTACGTCTACCAGGTTGCTAGGTGGCGTCTAAGCTGCTGTTGAGGGTGTTGCTAGGCTCCTGTATTTTTGGAAATTCTGTGTATTTATTAACGTTTTAGCAAGATAATGGTGTATTAAGAGGGAAGTACATTACATATCTTTGGTATTAAATAATCATTAATGCTTTGTTTGTAATTTAGCTTAGTTTATTAACACATTATACTTGCATATCGCCCTCCTGGTTTAGTGTTTACATCTGTTTCTCATCTATTTTTGATTTGTAAATCATTTTCAATATTTAGTGCAGTAGTAGTTAAGTGAAAATTCGTGTGTAGTGCGCCATCGCTTTGTGTTTTTTCCGTTTATAGTGAATTGTATCATTTCTGTGTGAACAAGGGTATCAAATAGTGTGGTGATAGAGACATTGTGTGGTTATTACTGGTTTAGTGGTGAATTTTGTTGATTTTCTGAGAGTATTACTGTGATATAAATGTGAAAATGAGTGGTAGGGCTAGTGATTTGTCGGGTAAGTGCGGATCCTGCCGCAGGATTGTAAAACAAGGTGTCTTGTGTAATAGGGAAGGGAGGAAGGGAGGAAGGGAGGAAAGGCGGAAGGGAGGAAGGGAGGAAGGGAGGGAGGAAGGAAGGGAGGAAGGAATGAAGGAAGGAAGGGAGGAAGGTAGAGAGGGAGGGAGGGAGGGAAGAAGGAAGGAGGGAGGGAGGGAAGGAGGGAGGGAGGGAAGAGGGAGGAAGGAAGGAACTAAGGAAGGAAGGAAGGAAGGTAGGAAGGAAGGGAGGGAGGAAGGAAGGAAGGAAGGAAGGAAGGAAGGAAGGAAGGAAGGAAGGAAGGGAGGGAGGGAGGAAGGAAGGAAGGAAGGAAGGAAGGAAGGAAGGAAGGAAGGAAGGAAGGGAGGGAGGGAGGAAGGTAGGAAGGAAGGAAGGAAGGAAGGAAGGAAGGAACTGGAGATATATTCGCATTGCGAACGTAAGAAGCATGCTCTGTCATTGCCCGCCTCGGTAGCGTGATGGTTAGCGTGTCTGCCTCACGTTCAAGAGGTCGCGAGTTCGAATCTCGCTTAGGGTAGGTTATCCGCGTAAGGTTTTTTTCCGAGGTTTTCCCTGCCCTGAGAAGACGAATGTCGGGTAACTTAAAGCTCTGTAGACCTCGGGCTCATTTGAGCATCATTTCACCCATTTCATTTGATTCATTCGTCCGATATGACACAATGTTGGAGGACGTTAATTTAAAAAAAAAATGCTCTGCCATTAACAACAATGCAAAGCATGTTTTCTGCTAACATACTGTCACCGCGCCCGCCGCATCTAATTGCCAACAACAGCAGTCTCACCCATCGCATTATTGTCGGCACTACCGTAAAGGAGCCGAAGGAAAGAGACAGAGAATGGCCGCATTATTGGGGCGCTTGCCGAAAGAGAGAAAAGGATAGAGGCTCCTGGAATCTTCTACTTTGTATCTCACCGAACGTTCCTGAAGCTTCCAGAATAGTGCCTGGGAGATATAAATAGCGGTAAAGTGCGACAAAAGAGGCAGTCAGACGTATGTGAAGCGTTGAGTAGTTGTGCCGACGGAGACGGACAGACGATGTGAAGAGTTGTGCCGACGGAGAAGAGTTAGTTCTTTGTGTTACGAATTCGGAGTCGTGCTGTTGGAGAATCGGAAAAGACTTTCTTGCTGTTGCAACGAGTGTACAAGTTACTGTTTACGGAAATAAAAGTGTTTCTTTATCTCGACTACATCTGTCTACTTTACTTCACACAAACCACCAAAAAGTCACACTGGTGTCAGAAGTGGGATCCGTCGAATTGCTTCTAGTTTCGTTACATCGTCGTTAGAAGTTGCAACGTTAGAACCAAGATGGAAGGAGATTCGGAAACCAGGATGATGGCAATGATGAAAGAATTATTCGCCGAAATGAATTATTCGCTGAAAGAAGAAATGAAGACGGCAAACGACAACCTCGCTGCCAAAATGGAAACGAGAAACGACAACCTCGTTGCCGAGCTGAAAGAAGAAATGAAGACCGCAAACGACAACCTCGCTGCTGAACTGAAAGACATGAAGACGATAAACGACAACCTCGCTGCCGAGCTGAAAGAGATGAAGACGGAGCTATCGGCGAAAATTGATGGCGAACTGATTGGCGTGACGGAAGACGTGGAAGAACTCGGAGAAAAGGTGGTAGACCTCTGCCAGCACGTGGACGTCGTGGAGGACGACGGGGAACGTCTTGGCGCCCTGGTAGTAAGAGTTGACGAGAGCGTCAAAGTACTGGATGCCAGGGGCAGACGGAATAGCGCGGAGCCGGGGAGGGAGCACCTAGTGGTCGAGGCGACAGTTGCGCCCGTTTCAGATGATGTGAGGGAAGCCGTGAAACAACTCGGCGAACTGGTTGGCGTGACGGAAGACGTGGAACAACTCGGCGAACTGATTGGCGTGACGGAAGACGTGGAACAACTCGGCGAACTGATTGGCGTGACGGAAGACGTGGAACAACTCGGCGAACTGATTGGCATGACGGAAGACGTGGAACAACTCGGCGAACTGATTGGCGTGACGGAAGGCGTGGAAGAACTCGGCGAAAAGGTGGAAGACCTCTGCCAGCATGTGGACGTCGTGGGGGACGACGGGGAACGTCTTAGCGCCCTGGTAGTAAGAGTTGACGAGAGCGTCAAAGTACTGGATGCCAGGGGCAGACGGAATAGCGCGGACCCGGGGAGGAAGCACCTAGTGGCCGAGGCGACAGTTGCGCCCGTTTCAGATAACGAAAGTGTACGTCTCGGGGAAGACAAAGGGGCAGTTCAGGGACGTCGTCGAGGATCCTCTGGAGGAGTGTGTCGGGTACGTAACCAACCAGGATACGACGTGGAGGACGATCAGCAGGGAAACGCACAAGCAAACGAGCAACACGAGAGAACCGACTTGGCGTGGGACATGGGGGGACCGTCGGAGCCATCCAATCACCTGACGCATAGTGCCGTGAACGGAAGAATGGTGGACATCATCGTGGACGGCATGATACAGGAGAGGCCGTGCCGAGCACGAGTGAACACGAGTGCAGCGGTGGACGCGACTCGCGCGGATGTGACGGGGTTTGTTGCCGGACCCATCGGAAGCAAGGTGGCTGCGAAGGTGCGCCAGAGAGGTCGGCGGACATGGTACCCAGTGAGCCGTTTCCAAGTGCGCAGGATAACCCGTCAACACACCAGGAAGAAGGGCAACTGGACGAGGGACCGTCAAGACCGGCGGTACTGTTGCAGAATTTCGAAACAGGATGGCAAACATCGTCCTACCCGGACCAAGGGACACTATCCACCAGCGATACCTAGGATCGTGCCTCCTGGAGAAGAGGTTCGATGGGTTAGTCCACCGGGGCGCAAGGGAGATGCCGCAGTGATAGTGCTGGTCGGGACGACCAACTCTGAGGAGGGAGCAGTGTCACCGCGCCCGCCGCATCTAATTGCCAACAACAGCAGTCTCACCCATCGCATTATTGTCGGCACTACCGTAAAGGAGCCGAAGGAAAGAGACAGAATGGCCGCATTATTGGGGCGCTTGCCGAAAGAGAGAAAAGGATAGAGGCTCCTGGAATCTTCTACTTTGTATCTCACCGAACGTTCCTGAAGCTTCCAGAATAGTGCCTGGGAGATATAAATAGCGGTAAAGTGCGACAAAAGAGGCAGTCAGACGTATGTGAAGCGTTGAGTAGTTGTGCCGACGGAGACGGACAGACGATGTGAAGAGTTGTGCCGACGGAGAAGAGTTAGTTCTTTGTGTTACGAATTCGGAGTCGTGCTGTTGGAGAATCGGAAAAGACTTTCTTGCTGTTGCAACGAGTGTACAAGTTACTGTTTACGGAAATAAAAGTGTTTCTTTATCTCGACTACATCTGTCTACTTTACTTCACACAAACCACCAAAAAGTCACACAGATTAACTTTTAATACGAAATGTGAAAATATAATGAGTGCACGCTTCTTCCAGTACAGAAATGCTGTAAAATATGTGTTTATTCCGTATGAATTGTTTGGAACGTCGCCTGCGCGTTGTGACGTCACGAATCGCATATCCAAACCTGTTACTTAGAGATGGGCTTGCTTCCGGCCGGTGAAGTTCCTATTACAGCTACAAGGAATATGTAATAAAGCCATTTCTAGAAGTGTCTGTCTTGATTAACATGAAGTAGATAGAAGATAAAGGTTTTGCGTGTACAGTTAGTTGAATAATAGCTAGAGAAAGTGATGTGAATGTATTATAATTTTTATAATATTACGATATCTGCTCATGTTTCTTTTTATCATGCTGTAAAATTATTTTCTTTTTTAGGAGAGAAAATGAAATTGTATTTTTAGTTTGTGTATCATAATATGATTGACATTCTCACATATTACAGCAACATGGTATTTGCACGTGAGCAGTTAAAATATTTGATTTGGTTCAGTTTTGTTTGTAAGGAAGCTGGCTAGTAATCTATTTTAAGCACACAGGCTATTAAAGGAGAAGTATGCTACTCATTTTTGCATCTTGTCATACATGACCCCTCAGGTCAAAGCGCAAGGACTGCTTCCACTAACGTAATGTTTTCCACATTCATACAGTAAAAACTTCTGAATAATTGGTAACTGCACTAAACACTTTGTCCACTAAACAGATTATGTAGTAGGCACTCCTGTAGACACTAACCAATTTGTGCACTAACCACCTTAAGCACTAACAAGCTGACCTCGAACGCTCGGAGGCTCATGAAAACGGGCTTAGAATAACAATCACATACGAAACAGTGGTCTGTGTCATTTCCATGCAAAACGTTGCATTCTACTTCAAGTGACATTTTAATAGAAAAAAAAAACAAAGTACCAAGAGGGAAAAGTATGTACCATAGAGGGGAAATTATTTGTAACTCAATGACGTCTGTGTATCATTACATTTTCAATCAACAGTGCCAAAAAGCCTCTGCTTAAATTATTTATAATACCGCAAAATACACATACTACACATCTGATAGTGCTTACATTAGTCCTCAAAGTGAAGATGCGGAATTTCGGTAGGACATCTGGATGAACAGGAGCTGGGGTGTGGTTAGTGAGGTTGTAGCAGTTCGCTTCACGATGCAGGTGAACGAGCAGACCGCAGCCTCTAGGGTTGGGATGCCAGTGATGTTAGGGTTGGGAGGGATAGAGCCATTCGGGCAACACCTGACGAAGTCCCAGTCGACGTTCCGGTGTTGAACCGGGACATCGTGAGTGGCAACCCGGGTGTTAATGGTGGCCAACACGGGGTTATGGTCTGAATGAAGTGCGTTGACCGATGTGGGTGATAGATGGTAGGGGAAATGTTTGACGATTGCGAAGTCTATGACGGATGACCGTCCCAGACCTCGCGGGAAAGTGAGTAAGTTGCAAGGGACCCTCTACACTGAGTTGAGGTTCCGCATCTACCATGCGGGTGATCTCGCTTCTTCTATCCGCACGGGAGCCGCAATACCAACGCGGATGTTTGGGATTTAGGACCCGGCTAGAATGACATGAAGATGTAGGGCGAAGATGGAGAGGCAGTCGTTAACTACGAACTGTCTCCCGGATGGGTGGTATGCAAGCATCATCAGGACTTTGGTACCTCCGAAGTGGACACAAGTGGCCGTGGCTTCTAGGATTTGAAGTGGAGGGAGCTGGACGGGTATTGGATCACGCTTCTCCTCATGTAGATCGCTGTGCCGCCGTTTGGGCGACTCACGCGGTCCGACCTGAGACAGTGATAGCCCTGGAGACGAGATGTGTGAGTTTGAGGAGACGTGTTTCCGAAACTGACCGCCTCCGTAGCGCAGTTGGTAGCGCGCTTGCCTCTGGCGCGGAAGACCCGGGTTCGATCCCCGGTACCAGCATGGGGATTTTATCCCCTCTGGGAGGTCTGGCACGGGGTGCACTCAGCCTCGTTAGGTCCCGGGGGGACCAATTGAGGAGCTACTTGATAGAGAAGTAGCGGCCCCAGGTCTAGAAGACCGTATAACCGGCCGGGAGTGCTCGGGGCGCTGACCACGTCCCACCCTCCAATACTGCACCTCACCAATGACGCCTGTAGTGGGCAGAGGTGGGGGACGCAGCGGCTGGGCGGTAGGCCTTGGCCCCTTGTAGACTGTCGCGCCGGGGTTTAGGTTTAGGTGTTTCCGAAACTAAGATGAGGTCTAGGGCATGCGCTCCAGCAAAATGGTGGAGCTCATTCTCCTAACCGGCCAGGCCACATGCGTTCCAGAACGCGAACCTAAACGAGGTACGAGACCTAGTTCGACCCGCCATTCTGGGCCGTATGGATGATGGTGGTCAGTAGCGCGAGCTCCTCCATGGCAGTGGCCATTTTGGTGGCTTGGTCGTTGGTAGATAGGAACTTCACTAGCAGCTCACAGATTCTCTGGCCGTGGTTAAGTAGCAGCTGCAGCAGCCACGCCAGCACATTTGAAATCTGCAGTGTGGGAAGGGTGGGGGTATGTTGCGGAGGTGGAAGTACGGGAGGGCTGGGTGACGCCGGTCTCTCTTCGGCCACGTCATCCCTCGACTGACGGGCGCGCGTGGGAACTCCACGCTCCCTCTGAGATTCGGAAACGGTGACAGGCCTCCGAGAATGGCGACATTTCCCCGACCTAGATGGTAGGAGTGTCTTGGGGGAGGGGGGGTTCCTGGAGCGAGCTTGTGTTTGTGCTCTGGGGAGTATGTTCTGTGTATTCACACATGACCCTGCAGTTGTACCCGCAGCTTCACCAGCTACTGCGACGTACGCTGAACCTCGTGCTGGTCTTGCTGGAGCAGGACCTGTCCGAGCATGACTGTCAGACGCGACAGGACTGGCCAGCTGTGGAAGTTGTCTGGAGGCTATGACAGCCTTTCTGTTCGGACAGCCTCCGTAGCACGCTACGTGTGCGCCGTCACAGTTTGCGCACTTGGGCACATCCTCCCTTGACTTCGGGCGGACCTCTTTAACGTGCTCGTCACCGCACCTAAGGCAGCGAGTTGGCGCTGACAAAAGTGGCTGGAGTGGTTAAACCCCAGACAACGATAGCACTGAGGGGGACCGCCATGACCTTTGGAAGGTTCGATATGTACCCAGAAGTTACAAGGGGCTGTTACACCGTCTATTTTTGCCTCCGGGTCGTTGGCTCGCTCCACCACTACTAACAAGAGGAGTAGGGGTGTCTTGGGCCCTTGCCCGTCTGGAGGAGCCTTAGTCAGCTGCTTGACCAATCTGGGGGTTATACCCTGCCAGTTAAGGTCTGCCACGATTTCATCGACGGGTGTGTTCACTGGTAATCCGAGGATAACCCTGCGAAGGTTGCGTGTTCGTTCTATCCCAAAGGTGAAATGAGGCGTAAAATGCGTAAATGGCGTAAAATGGTGTGGTAGTCTTCGGCCGATTTGGCTTGGAATATGAAACGGCACTTGCTCCGCCGCACCGGGCACTCCCTTGAAAGGGTCGGCATTACCAGCTTGAGAAACCCGATCGACCCCGCAAAGTAGTCCATAATGATCGGTGGAACTTGCCGCTTGGATGGGATGGGTGTTTGGAGTTGGGGTGGGTTTTGCAGGCACTCTTGTGCCAGTTTGGCTAAGTGCGCCAGCCGACAGGTTTTACGTGAGACTACCTCCTGCTGAGGGTTTTCTTCCTCAGCAGAGGAGAGGCCCGAAGAGCTGAAGTCTCGTCTCTTGCGAGGGAGGACCTGCAGGATAACACTGAGTCAGACGCCGAGTTTTGGCCTACGCGAGAATACCTCTTCGCGCGGGAGACCCTGTTTGGTGGCATGCTTGGATGCCTCGATCTTTCTGTGCTTGCCCTTTCCGCTTTCGCGTTGAGTGGCAGCAGTACGTTTCTTTGCCTCGATGGACGAGGACTTTTTGACAGCAATTCCTTGTTATTTGTCTGAATTTTCCAATACCCATACGTTTCTCAAATGGGAATTCGTTAATCATCTTTTATATCTTGGCCAACCAATAAGATTTAGCTTTCGCTTAAAGGCCACTATGTTCCCATTTTCCCTTTGCACCTACAAACAATTAAAAATTAGGCATAATTTCTTAAAAAATTGACAAAATTTCGGCACATCGGCAACGCAGATGTGATCCTGACAATTGGCAGCGTCGTTAAACCAATTTGTTTTCCTCAAACGCATTTCGTCACCTAGATTTAATGATACGTTTACACTCGTTTATCCTCATTCCAAAGGATTTCCAATCTTGACCAAGATGTTTTATTTTCTTTATTATAATTTTCTGTCCCTATCTGAACTACGTGACTACATATCAACCTTGGAAATGTGGTTATGTAGCCTGAATCTGTCAAACAATAAATACAACTAAATATACAATTATAGAAGGAACACAGTAGCATATGTAAACTTCTTATGTGTTGCACTCACATGACTTTCTCTACTCTTGTACTCACCATCCTTACAAACTCTTATTCCTATATCTTCTTTGTGCTAATTGAGATAAACATTTGTATAAATTAGCTTATTGCTTATTTCCTTGTAGGTGTAAGAGGAATATTAGAATACAGTAGGCTTTGAGCGATAGTCAAATATTTTAAATCTTTGAGATCCCGTTCTCTCTGCACCTTTAATATATAAAAAAATGAACAACGATGTTCCTATTCACGAAAGTTTCACGTTTTCCGAAACTGACACAAATAACGAGGAATATCTCCGAAATGGTTCACTCTACAAAAAAAATTATTGAGACTTAAATCGTGTGTTTTAGCGAGATCTACATTTTTGTTTGTAACATTTTGTCTATCTCTTACGAGTTACTCAAAAGTCATCCAGAGTAAACAGGGCTACATAGGCTATAGCCAGAAAATTCAAAATATACATTTCATTTGTCATAAAAATATCTTAAACATATGTCATTTTAATCAAAGCCGTTTTGAAGAAAATCAAACTTTTCGAAAACTTTTCCATGTAAAGGGTAGCTTAGGGTAGGGCTATTTCCCTCAAAATCTTCGTGTCGCATCCTTTAATACCAACTTTGGTTTTTTACCGACTTTTTGTTTCTGAGTTATGCTCTGCACAGACTGACAGACTGACACACACACACACACACACACACACACACACACACACACACACACACACACACACACACACACACACACACACACACACACACACAAGAAAGTAAAAATCTGATATGTGCTCTCAATAACTTTTTGTATTCAGTATTTTAGAAACTATTCTTCAAAACGCTTTGTTTTCTATCTACTTAATATTAATCGAGGTAGACATTTGTAGAAATGGTTGTATTACATCTAATATCTTTAAACGACTAATTCTTGTATATAAATATATTTCGTGTATCTCGGAAACAGATCTAACGATTTGTGTCAAATTTTGTACTCAAATAAGGTTTTGCTTTTTAAGCTTATCTACTCGTATATAGAGGTGTCTCCTGAAAAAAGGCAATTTTACACAGCTTCAACTCCCTCTTCTACAGAGCAAGTCTTGTATATGTATGCAAAATTTAATTCAAATCGTTAGAGCTGTTTTCAGGATACGCGATCTATCTGGATTAAATTTGTTATTAAGATAAGGCTTTGCTTTTTAAGTTTGTCTATATAGGTGTGTTTCCTGGAAAAAAAGAGATTTTTTACAAAGAACACATTTTTTATTCCGTCTTGTACAAATAATTCCTACAATTTTCCGTATGTTGAAATAGAAATGCTACGTGTTACATTTATACTGCTTTCTGTACTCACTTTTAGGTAACACTCATCTCTTTTTCTAGTCACTCCTCTGCAAACAATTTTTTTGACAAAAAAAAAACTATTTTACACAAAAAACGTTTTATTCCCTCTTCTACAAATAAGTGATACAATGTTCTGTATATTTGAAATGCTGCGTATTACATTCAAATTGTCTTCTCCACTCACTTTTAGGTAACACATGCACATCTCTTTCTCTACTCACCCTTCTACAAACAATTCAGGTAGTCTACAGAGGGATGTTCTTATGAACGTAACCGTTAATCTTGAATAGCACTTGAACAGTCACCGCGAAATTCAACTTGTGTGATATATGCAGTTTGTTATGGAGAAGCTTTTAATGCTGTCCATTTTATTATACAATATATCACTTTCACACGGTTTTCTCTATTCTTTTACGTGGCACATGTATCCTTCTCTACTCGCACTTCAACATGCAATTCATACAATTTTCTACTGTTGAAATATAAACCCAAAGTATTACATCTAAATAAGTATCTTCTCCGAAAAACACGATTTTACAAAACAAAAAAAGAGCAAAAAAGGCCGAGCAAAGCTCGGTCACTCAGGTACTATTTACTTACAGGTACAATGGTAATATGAGAATACAATAGACTTAAGCAATAGTCAAATGTTTCAAGAGCTGGTCGTTATCTGATGACTTTGACATTCTATCCTCTCAACATGGCCAGTACATAAGAAAACGAATAACGACATCCTATTTGATAAAACAAAGGACAGTATTTGAAAGTTCAAACCGATATCAAGGCATATCTCGAAAACGGTTATCTGCACAAAAGATGTATTTGACATAAATTGCCTTTTAATGAGATCTACTATCTCTTATGGTTCACCAGTTATGCAAAAGTAATCCAGAATGAAGAAGATTTGAGAGACTATTCCCAGAAAATTCAAGATATACATTTCATTTGTCATGAAAGTGTCTTAAACATATGGTACTTTAATCATAATCGTCAGAGCTGTTTTGGGGAATATGAAAATTGTTCCATCTAAAGGGTTGTTTGGGATCGGGGGGAGGGGGGGTGGACTTTCTTTAAAATGCTCGTATGGCATCCTTGGAAGATGCTACATTTAAATACTACGTTTGGTATTTAAGTGGCTGTTTTAGTTATGTTGTTCTTTGTACGTTAGGTGGGTCCCATACCTAACGGGCGTTACCACATATTGATCCCCATGTTTGCGTTTGAGATTAGTGTTTTACTAGAAAGCTCTATAAACCGAAGCGTTGAACGTTGAACCTTCTCGAAACTGAGCGAGTATAATAAAGAGCCTACGGAACATTAGTGTGCGACCGGTGTTCCTCAGTATGCCTCATTGTACAATACAAGGATCATCGGAAACAAGACAGAAGCCACCTGTAAGTATGTGTTGCGGAACCATATATCACAATGCTGTGGCTACTCGTCTACGGGATCACCTTCACAAGTGCACACTCTGTCCACAATATATCAAACGTGTGGCTCACGAACCGTTACAGAGGTCAGGAAAAATGTCAAGCACCACTTCAGAAACAAGCAATGAAACGTTGACGTCTGCGATCTCACCTGATGAACAATCTGCTCTCTCACGAACACATCATCAGTTTCATCAGTCACTCCTGCAATAGCTTCTGACAGAGTCGTAGACCAGGGTTGTGCAACTGGTGCTCACTGAGCACGGTCTGCTCACGGCCTTGCACTGAGAATTGTATGTTTTCAGGTAAAGCTTGAAGGCCGCTCAAGGTATTCCGCGAGTTGCCCAGGACTGTCGTAGACGAAGTCGTCGCTAGAGCTTCAGAAGCCTCATTATCAAAGCTAATACTGAAGGAAAACCTTTCATTTAATTTGTCCTGGCTATCAACGTGTTCAGGTTGTTGTTACACATGAAATTAAATGAGCAAATGCTCTCGCTTTAATTTTTGATAGATGGACAGATGTGTCCGGACGCAAGTGATTAGTTTCATTGTCACAACACCAGAACCAACTTTCTTCAGGAGTACTCGCCCTCGTGAATACAGAGAAAAAAAACACAATTTATCACCTCGAGCCTTATCAGAGCAATTCAAGAGACCTGTTGTGAAAATTGCAGCAAAGGTACACATTCGAAAAAACATCTCAAGGTAAATGCTATTTCCGGAAGACCAGCTATGTATTCCATGGTACGACAAATCGATCAGATCCACGGTATACCTACAAGAACTAGTCTGATCGGTAAATTGTTGTTGTTTTTGTACTGTTTAACGCCCGCTTTTACTACTACGGCACCGCAGGCGGTGACACTGATGACACATGGAATGAAGATGGAGCACCGGTGGAATGAGATGGCGGGGGAAACCGGAGCACCCGGAGAAAACCCGCCCTGACGCCGCTTCGTCCACCACGAATACCACATGCGGGTCCCTGGGATCGAACCCGGGCCGCCTAGGTGATAGGCGAGCGCGCTAACCTCTGAGCGGTAAAGACTATATCTTTAGCAACATTAGAAATTACCATTGGAAATGCTCCGATGTATACAGAAATAAAGATGGCACTGATACAGTACGAAAAATTGATTCGACTTCCTATTATGAGTTTTTGGTTAGAATATAAATCAAGACAGAGGAAACCTAAAACCCAGAAGGGATTTATACAACACGTTGATGAGATTATAGGTAAATATATACCGATTATAAAAGTAAAAAATTGGAACAACCAGAAAACCCGCTGCATTACACAGAAGTATATTTTAATTTAGAATTATTTTAAAAAGTAAAGAAAGGTGAAACTGATAGAAGCGTATTAAAAAGCTTAGAAATAGAAACTACGAATACTTTATACCCAAAGGACACATGGCCCCATGTTGTCACTGATCGCTCACTAATAAAACCGGAGTGTAGTACAGGAGCCGGCGTACGCTGCAAAATTGTCCGATGTTATGCAAAAGCTGAATAATTAAACACCAATTTCGATGCGGAATTAGAAGCAATAAACATTGCCTTTATCAACTATGTTAAGTAGATTTTCCGGGCTTGTGGGCCGTGGTCGAGTTGGATTACCTTCCTCCGACGTTTCGCTGAAAACTGCGTCCAGCATCTTCAGGGTCCCTAATGTTGTACTGTTGCAGCAGTCTTCCTATTCGGTCTGTTACCTTACTTGGATGTATGGTAAGTAGATGGTACTCAGGGTTTGCTTCCTCCGGTCTTTTTGGACTGACGGGTGACAACAGTCTTCCTTTCCTGGATGTCCTAGTGACAAGAGAAGCTGATTCACGTCTGGGTCACACAGTTTATCGCAAACCTACTCATACTGATAGGTACCTCCATAAAACCTCGAACCATCATCCAAGACAAAAATTGGGCATAATCAAAACCCTTTCCGAACGGGCCAAGAAGATTTGTGAGCCACAAAAGCTTAATAGAGAAATCCGACATCTAAACAAGGCCCTCATCAGCAACGGTTATACACACAAGGAAATTAAAAGAGCTCTCCATCCGAGGTACCCGTCAGTCCGAAAAGACCGGAGGAAGCAAACCCTGAGCACCATCTATTTACCATACATCCAAGTAAGGTAACAGACCGATTAGGAAGACTGCTGCAACAGTACAACATTAGGGACCCTGAAGATGCTGGACGCAGTTTTCAGCGAAACGTCGGAGGAAGGTAATCCAACTCGACCACGGCCCACAAGTCCGGAAAACCTACTTAACATAGTTGATAATGCCGGCCGTGAAAGCCTCAGCACTTATATTAACATTGCCCTTTCCTAATTACGAGTTAGACTGGACTTCTTTCATAATGTGGTCATATTATGTGACTCAATTTCACCTATCCAAGCCACAGGGAAACTGGAATGTAATTTTACCTCAGAACTTAGAGAAATTAGAGTATCCCTAAAGCAGCTGACAGAGGCAGGAAAAGAAATTGTTTTCAAATGGATCCCTTCCCATGTTGGAATAAAAGAGATCGAAAAGACTGTCTTCCTGGCTAAAAAGGGGACAAACATTTTGAATCCATAGGTATCTACTCCATCGTTTCAATTAGCAAAGATAATTATTAAAAATGTATTTATGACTGAAAGGTCTGAAGAACTTCAAAAATTAAGCGAGGGAAAAAACGGGCATCACTTTTAAATAAAATAACACTACAAGGATCATCTAGATGTCAAAATGTAGCAGCTTTTCGCATAGCAACAGGCCATGATTCTTTGGCAGAACACCTACATCGTATGAAAATTATCGATTCGCCAAACTGCATGTTATGTAATAATGACAATCCCATGATTTTCGAACATCTAAAGAAGTGTGGTGCGCTCCAGTGATTATGGAATGGAACAAATGATCAATACTATCGGGAAGCCAGAAGACTGATGGCAAAAGGTCCACAAGTCTTGACCATTACATTAATTAATAAAAGTCTGAATGCTGAATATGCATTGCAATTCTTCGCTCTTTGTGTCAATTGTTGGGATAGTAAGAGGACGTATGCTAGCTAATGTCGCTGAATTTAGAGCTTGCGATGTTTCTTCTCCTCGGATGGCTTGTGGGCTGCTGCTGAATATGTTTCACCTCTTACCTAGTGAAAAGGCCGCTGAGCTATCTCATCTGCGATCTTCTCAGTGTACCACCGCTATCTAACAGCTGCAAACTGTTGGTCGGCACATATGGGGATCCATAGTAAAATTTAAAACTGACTTTCTCCTGAAACAACCGTTAGTTTCCGTACAGTGGAACTAAAATTATATGGAAGACAATAATCTGTCTTCAAAAACGTTTGGAGGCTCCACGAAAATAAGTACGAGTATATTCGTACTGCAGCAGATCGAAGACACTAATAGTAATCACGAGTAATGTTATTTTGAACCAAAAAGTGCAATTTTTATTTTTATCATAGCGACCAAAGTCATGATCACAGTTTTTGACTATCCTTGTGTTTGAATTTCTCATTACATTTCCTAATTAATTGCATTTTGTATTATGTCGCTTTCCCTGCCAATGCTAACAATACTACCGGTAATTTTACCATCTATAGAGCGCAACTCCGTTCGGAGTATTTATTCGAGAGTGGAATGTGGGTTTACCAAGTTGGGTCCTTTGGTTTATATTTTCAAGCGTGGCGTCAAGAAAGCCAAAAGAAATCAAGTATATAAAAAGAGATATGAAGGAATTTCCAAACCGCAATAATTTCTAGTAAATTACACCTAATACATAATAAGTTACAGAGTGAAAATGAAAATACCTCTGAGTGTTCAATTTGGTCGTTGTCCAGCATATTGGACAACGTGGCTAACGACACAGACAGGCTATGGCGCGAGTTGGAGTTAAGTAATAATGGCAGTTTGACTAACACTGTATACCATCTAATATAACTGTCTTTGGTACGAATTTAACAAGCAACTTTTCGGTTGTTTAGAATATGGACGCATAAGGTGATTGTAATTTTACTTAATTGGGCCATGACTGGACTAGGAGAATCAGCTGATTCCAGTTCGTACCGTAGTCTGTCTTATCTCGATAGCCACGATTGGACAAGGTGTGGTGTCAGCGCTGGCTAGCGCTCCTTGAGTTTATTAATCCGTACGTCAGAGGGAAGTAATTGCTACTCGAATAATGTACTAGGGTGAAAGGAAAAGAGGAAAGGGGTTCAAAACTTGGGGTTCATTAAAATGTATTTTCGAGTTTTCTCAAGCATTAATTTTCTTTCATTGCAGAATGACGGTGGAGAAGATAACAGAATAAATACATCAATTTAAGTGTTTTGAATACTAAATTAACCTTGTAAGAAACAAACAGTTCCTCAAGTACTAAGATGTTTTCAAAGCATTCCATAACAGAACCTTACACAAATGGTTCGACGCATCCATCATTCCGTTGTAAGAATGTCTTGCTTCCTGACCAAGTTATGGAAGACAGCCTCAGACACTGCGAGCCTGACCTCTCCCCGTCTTCTCCTGGAGTACGAAGTTCAGCAGCTGATTCCAATTATCAGGGCATCCAGTAAAGGCTCGCGCCTTCAGATAAACCCAGAGAAAAAAATTCAGGCGGTGTCAAATATAGGTGCCTTGGAGGCGATTGATGGTTGGTGATATTCCGTCGATTACAATATTACGTTAAGTTTGATTTTCAAGTTACTAGATAATGGTACTTTTGCAATATACATATGGATATATGAATGATCCAGCAGATAAAAAGTAACCTTTCGTAAGAATGGTTTGCAGCAGCTATATAAAATAAACGGTAGTGGGTAGAGAAGCACATGTGAATGTAACATAAGAATATTTTAAATGTTGTCATTATTCATTTTTTTATCGTGAGGCCCTGCAAAACTATAGAATTTCAAAGCCACCACGCCACAGCTACCCTCTTTCTAAAGATTTCACTATCGATTCAGCGTTCTGTATCCCCCTGCACCAAGCAACAAAGACATGTAGTGAAACAATTTCTATAAATGTTTATATCGACCAATATTAAGGAGAGAGATAAGGAATATTTTGTAATAGTTTGTGGAAACGATATACAAATAAAAGACAGTGGATGCAGAAATTCATGTGAATGTAACACACGATATTTCGTTAAGATATGCATAAATCCTTATTATCAGTGTACATTTGGTCGGATAGGTGACAAATTATGTATTTTACAAGCCAGGTAAGTTTTAAAGCAGTAGGGTCAGGGTTTTTAAAATGTCTATGTTTCTAATTTTCTTTCCTATGGAAACGTTCTGTTCCTCTGAATGTTCTCAGAAGCAGGAATTTTTAGTTTGAGACACTGCCATGAAAAATAAATTGCAGATATTGAACTTTCTGTAAGCAGGCCTAAGGTCCATCTTCATTGTCACGAAATTGTATATAACTGGGAAACTATAGCAGACTCACTATAGAAAAATTTAAGCACTATTCTGTCCGAAACATTCGTTGATTTATTTTACCCCTTCTTTCTTCGAGTTTTCCACGTTTTCAGTTGTACACTTCAAAATTTTAAATGCTTCTGCTAGCTCATAGCTGCATTGTAGTCAATAGCATACAAAGAACTCCTTTTTAAATAGTTAATTTTTAAAAAATATACTTCTTCCTTTTAATAAAACCTGCATTACCTAAAATAAATATATTTGGCAACTACTTTTCACATTTTATAGGAAGTAGAAAAGCTTCTATAATAATACATTCTAGAATAAGTAGCTATGAAAATAAAACATAATGGGGAGAAAGAGTAGTTAGACTGTTACTATAAAGCCCAAGAAACACATACGTAAATAATGCTAAAGTACCATATTTAAACAGATAAAACTATGAATAATCCAGATACAACTATGGAAACATGTGGTGTCAAAAGCAGTGGAAAGCCTCGAAGTGGAAGGAGGTGGAATGGGATAGTGATCATGAAAAAAGGTCTTAACTGCAAACTTATCAGAAAAACAAATATATGTTGTGTGCACTCACTTAACTTTTTCTAGTCACTTGTAAACATTCTTTAAAACTTTTATTCTCCTATCCACTTCATATTAATCGAGAAAAAGTTTGAAGAAAAGGTTTTATTACATAGGCTATTGTCAGAAAATTCAAAGTATACATTTCAATTGCTATAAAAGTATCTTAAACATATGGCATTTTAATCGAAATAATTAATCATTTTTAGGAGATCAAAATTTTCAGGCATTTTTTCGGGTAAAGGGGGTATAGGGTGGTGGGAGTCTCTTGAAAATCTTCGTGATGCATTCTTGAAAGATGAACTTAAATAGCAAGTTTGGTATTTAAACGACTTGTAGTTTCTACTTTCTGTACTACGTATAGTGAGTAGGGGAAGTATTGTATTCGATCCAAAAATTCGATGCCAAGATTGCACCACAATATTTGTTTTGAGGCCCCCGTATCCAAAAAGGGCATTTTTAGAAAAAATGTGTATGAGTGTGTGTGTGTGTGTGTGTGTGTGTGTGTGTGTGTGTGTGTGTGTGTGTGTGTGTGTCTGTGAACAGTATAACTCAAAAACGAAAAGTCGGTTAAAAGTAAAAGTTGGCATTTAAGTTTAGCATCTTTCAAAGATGCAACACGAAGATTTTGAAGAAAATGCATCTATGCTAAACCACCCTTTAACGAGATCTACATATATTGTATAGTAAGATTTGGTCTATCTCTTACGGTTTACCAGTTATACAAAAGTCATCAAGAGCAAACAGGACTACATGGGCTATAGTCAGAAAATTCAAAATATACATTTCAATTGCCATAAAAGTATCTGAAACATATGGAATTGAAATTAAAAACGTCAGAGCTATTTTTGAAAAATTCAAAATTTTCGAAAAATGTTTCTCTTAAAGGGTAGTTTAGGGTGGATAAATTTTCTTCAAAATCTTCGTGTCGCATCCTTGAAAGATATTAAACTTAAACACCAACTTTGGTTTTTAACCGATTACTCGTTTATTAGTTTTGCTGTTCACAGACACACACATATAGCCACAGACACACACACACACACACACACACACACACACACACACACACATACACACACACACAGCGCACGCGCACGCGGATCTTTTTCTAAAAATACTTTTTTTGGATTCAGGGGACCTCAAAACATATTTCCGGTGAAATTTCGACATCGAATTTTTGACGTCTACCTTTCGCAACACACCGTATGTACACTGGTATGTACTTCATAAATTGTGTGCAATTGAACTAGAAAAATGAAAAATATTTTATTAGCGTATATGCCTAGCAACAAAGTCAGTAAAGCAATCTATTTTGTGAGAGCATTTTAACCCCGGAAGCGGATGTGACACGTAGTGCATCTTATGAATATTCAGCCTGCTGGTTAATGAAGTGATCGCTCATGGAAATTGCCAACACATCACTCCCTTTCTTGTGGGCGTTACCGTAATGAAATGTCCGAAATGTATACGCTTGCTCTCAGTCATGTGTCATAGGTGAAACAAGCCATATTGCTTTTAACAAATACTAGTTTATAACTGTTGATTTGAACTTCATTAGTAATTTCCAAGCACTAAAGCCAGGACGGAAGTAAATCACTTTGAACTGTTACCGGACTACAGGTAGGAATATAGCAGATAACCAACCATCCCACATACCTTGACGCACTCAAACCAGTTTTTATCTGCCTCTCAGTGAACGTTGGCCGCTGCTGTTCACGTTCTTTTTATGGTAGATGCAAAATTTAATGGCGGCTGATAAAAGACCACTACTATTCTCTTTCCTGTTGTGCAAATAAATTATGTGGGTGCATGGCGGCGCTATGATACTTGTCAGATATGAAATCTATACCCTTACGGTCTGATATACAATCAATCGCCAATAGGATTCTACTGCTAACCATTCAGTTTACCATTTATAACATTTATTTGCCTCCGTCCCATGACTTCTGGCACATTGATTTAGAAGATCTGGTTTCCCAGTTACCAACACCGTTTCTGTTGGTGGAAGACTTCAATGCGCACCACCCACTTTGGGGTTCAAGTCGCGCTTGTGCGAGAGGCAAGCTCATCGTCGATTTCCTAGACAGTTAAAACTGAAAATACGATGTGAAGCTTTCCTGGCGATGAATATATTTAAGACGTTCTCGGGCTTCGAACCAGGTGTAGTGATGAAGAGTCATTGACGTTTCGAGATGCGCACGTCTTGAATATAGTTACAACTTAGCTCTCCTCAACACTGGAGAGCCTACATTTCTTTCTGACTCTTTCAACAGTCTGTCACACCTTGATCTTGCAGTTAGTTCACCTCAGTTGGCAGTCTGCTTACAATGGATTGTCATCTCTGGTTTACACTCTAGTGACCACTTCCCATGGCTTATTAATCTCTTAACGCAAGCTACACATCCCATGCGTATGCCTAGATGGCGCTTGGACCACGCCAAGTGGACACTTTACACCCAGTTGGCCGTGTTTACTTAGAACGAGCACTCAGTGAATGATTTGGCGCAGCATCTCACCGAGAGGATACTCTCTGCTGCTGAACAATCTATTCCGCGGTCGACTTCCCACCCCCGACGATTTTCCTGTCCCCTGGTGAACAGAAGAATGTCGGAATTCCATTCGTGCTCGAAGGCGTGCTCTAAGGGCTTTTCAACGTCACCCTACATTAGATAACCTAATCCAATACAAGGAAATGCGCACCAGCTCCAGACAAGTCAATAAGGATAGCAAAAAGACACCATGGAGCAAATTTGTTGCTTAATATAACCGATATACACCTTCGTCGGTTGTATGGGATAAGTTAAGGCGCGCAGCCGCTCAGACGACCCATATACCAATTGTGGCTTTGAATACAGCTACAGGAGCTGTTGTTGATCCATTTGAAGTGGCCAAAAGCTTTCACAGTGCTTTCACTCAAGTGTCTAGCTCGGATAACTACTACCCTGAGTTCCTACCAATTAAAACTCAGGTGGAATCTCAAGGCTTCGTGATTCGTTCTAGAAACGTAGATTACAATCGCCTTTTCACCATGGCGGAATTAGAACAGTTTTTCCATCTCCGCGACTATCAGGACCAGACGTGTACAAATGTTACAACAGCTCTCTCTTGAAGGTACGGTATTCCTCCTAAAGGTTTATAGTCGTGTTTGGGTTGACAGTATACGCTCAGAAAATTGGTGTGAGGCCACCGTTATTTTTCAAGTTGAACCCCTATTTTCTCATAATCTAGCCTTTTAACCCAAGTAGGGTATTTGGGGGGAAGCTGGCGCAGTTTTTTATGGGCAAGATGGCCGCCATGCGTGATCTAAGGATTACTAGGTAAGGTGGTAGGGGAAGCAGGACGTTGTAGGTATTTGAAGCAATCACTAGGGATAACTTTTATGGCCTATAGCACTGTATGTATCTTTATGAGCGTTCATGGTAGTCGAGTATGTCGTTCACTATATCGGTGTAAACCTCCTAACGCAAGAGCTTTCCATCTTGATTGTATATGATACCCCCAACATAATGACACCTCGCCCCCACACCGCCACGCTAACCTATCCTAACCTAACCTAACCTAACCTAACCTAACCTAACCTAAGCTCGCCTAACCTAGCTCCTACTCTTTTTACTATGGTCTTTCATAATTTCACATAACCTAAGCCCCATACTTCTACTCGTCTAACCTATCTTAACCTAACCTAAGCTCCATACTTCTACATGGCTAACCTAACCTAACCCAGCTCCCACTATTTACTCCGGTCTTTGATAATTTAACCTAAGCCTCATACTTCTACTCATCTAACCTATCCTAATCTAACCTGGCCTAGCCTAACCTAAGGTAGATCCTCTTATTATTATTTATTCTATTCTACTAACATGATACGTTTCTAGACATTCATTCTATCCTCTTATCATCTATCCTATTCCCTCCTCTGCTTATCTATTCTATCCTGTCATACGCTACCCTGATCTCCATCTAGGAATTTCATAAACATTTTGATACTATTTTGAGTCCTCTGATAGATCTTTTTAAACACTTTTAGCATATTCATGCTGCTTTTACAACATATTTAACAACTTTTCAGACAATTTTCAGAGTTATTCAGTCATTTTCATACATTTTTAAGACGTTCCACCCCATTTTGCTACAATTTTGCACCCTCTGTTAGATCTTTTAGACGCTTTTAGTATATTCATGCTGCTTTTACAACATATTTAACAACTTTTCAGACAATTTTCAGAGTTATTCAGTCATTTTCATACATTTTTAAGACATTTCACCCCATTTTACTGCTATTTGCACCCTCTGTTAGATCTTTTAGACGCTTTTAGTATATTCAGAACGCTTTTAACAACATATTTAACAACTTTTCAGACAATTTTCAGAGCTATTCAATCATTTTCATACATTTTTAGGACATTTCACCCTATTTTACTGCTATTTGCACCCTCCTTTATAGAACTTTTAAACTTCCAGTAGAAGATGTCCTAACCATTGATGTTGAAGTTCTTATTACTACTATTTTTGCCCTCTGTCACAGAATTTTATACAACTGTATGGCTCTTTTGCTTGGTTCTGTATGTTCTGGGGGTAACATCTCCAACACGACATGCAGTTTTCTAAGTGTAACCCCACCTATTATGATCTAACCTGCTTATTAAGTGTTCTTTACAGCTTTATTCAACTTTGTTTTCCTAACCCTTTATAGATTTTTAAACTTATCACTAAAAGATGATCTATCCGCAGATGTTGAGATACTTATAGCTCAATATTTTTAAGAGATATTCAGCAATACCTTTGATAGTATTTTAACACAATCTTCTGTTTATATAAAGTTAATGAGGGTATACTTACTTTAAGGTAGTAGGGTATACGCCTCTCCTCTTTTATCTGGGCTGGAGACCAGCACTAGAGTTAAAGTCTAGTGGCAGAGTTAACGCCTCCCTTTATAATTTCTATTTTTCTTCTTTCTTCGACAAGTTTCATGAGAAGCACGGAGAAGCCAGGTGAGTAATTTTTTTATTTTTTCTTCTTTCTTCGTCAGACTTCATTTGAGGCGTGGAGGAGTCAGTTGATTAAACTTTCATTTTCTACAGGAGACGTAACGGAGAAAATAATCATCTTGAGATCTAAGTTGCATTCTCTTATGCATGGTTTGCAACGTTGTAATGCCCGTACGCATACGTTGATATTCCATCCTCTGCAATTACTCTCTTGTCATCATGAGGCGACAGAGCTATTTTATTAGATTCAACTGTAGAAACATTATGACGTTGGGATAGGATTAAATTCATCGGAGTTCTAACAATTTTCAAAGTTTTAAGGCACTCCATATAGCTATTGAAGCTGATGTATTGCTTAATGGCGCTATGTTTTATGCCTTTGATCTTTTTTATCACAGAGCCATCAATATCGAGAGCATACATTTTAGGTCTGAGACCGACGAAACGGCGAATGATTTTACCACTTGCTTCATCTTTAAACTTTCCCAAAACTTTCTTGTTTTGTGTAGAATAGCATATATGGTTAGCAGGGTAATCCGCTGTATCCAGATGTTCAAGCATGTGTAATTTATCCTGGTATATATCAGCTGTAGTCACTCGATGGATGAAGGAATCTGTATCCGTATACAACAGTTTAAGATTCTCAGCTCCATAATATGGAAGTAACACATCGTATTGATACGAATACATTAGCGTCTTGGAGATGTCTAGTACGCTCATACCAATGTATATAGGCTTGTTGAACACTATTTTACGAGAAGCCATATGAACAGCTGCAAGATTAGGACCGTATATAGTTCGATCGATAAATGTAGGCTTGGCTATCAGTTTTTCTAATGTTTTGCTGTTTGCCACAAGACGTATATCCATACGATTACGAATATTTTCCATAGTTTTTCCAAACATCGCATTATTGAAAAGTTTATACAAATCCTTCTCGAAATCATTTCTAGCTTGTTGTCGTAGGCGATTATTAAATTCGACGTAAGGCTTTAACCAACAAGACTGACGGAATTTTAGTGCTCGATGAATCTTTATTAGTCGTAGACCATGACTAAGAGCCTGTTTCAAGACCATGTAATGAACCACATACTTCTTTCGGGATCCAAGATGGGCAATTAGTTTCTTTGAAGAGGATTCCCCCGGTTTCATACTCTCAGGCAGGAAGGGCAAATCATTATGAAGATCGTGGAGCTCGACAGGATATTCGACATCGACTTCTAAGATGTATCCAAGGGGGTCATCTTCCTTCAATAATTCCAGGTCTATGTCTTCAGGAGAAACCCATTTAAACCCTCCATAAGGAAGGGCGTGACACATACCCCAACCGTACTGGTTATTGGCGTCTTCGTACGTAATAAAATGAGAGGGTTTACGAGGATCATACTGCTCCATATAGATGTTGTTAGCCTCCGCATACCGGTGAGAAACCTGGCATAACCCTCCTCTTATACCAGATTCAACCATGAGTAGCTGATCGTAATCAAGAAGCAATTCCAACTCGATTCCAGTATACAGCAGCATAGCATCCCATGTAAGTCCTGGAGAAGTAAAATAATGTGCAGGATCCACTTTATGAGTTTTCAAGGATTGGTTTCTAAATGTCTCAAAGACATCCGATAGGAGAAGAACATCCGAAATTAAGTACAAATCACTGTACTCGCCAAGGTTTCGGACGTTAAAGTGCTTCCACACGTTCAGAGCATGATCATAGTCCTCACTGCTGATTTCTTCACTGTTTAATCTGTTGTAGAAGGCATTCCTAGAAGGCAAACATGTATCGTTCAGGACATCCCACGATGTTACGTAATCATAGGGAAATACCCCCTTACGAGTCATCAAGCCAATATTCTCTACTCCAAAGTATTTCGCTGTTTCAGTATGCGTTTCAAGGTTCTTTGCAAGCTTCTCCAAACTCGTACTGAGGAAGCGGAAAGTATCCACAAACCGGAGTTTAATATCCCCAACATACTTGGAGAATGATATATAACTTTCCTCTGAATTTGGTATAACCTCTACTCTTTCGCTAGTACACCCCAGTTCCTTAACAATGAAATGAGAGTCATACCCACTCAGGTTATGCATGAAGACAGGTATATAATTAGGTGTTTTACAAGCCAGGTTACATTTATTGTGTAAAGGTCCTCTATACACCCCGGAAACATGATCGTGATCGCGAACCTTCCAATTATCTTCTGTAAATTCATGTTCACACAGGTAGCATATTGTAGAAGCATCGAATGATTCTTGTTCTTCAGCTGTAAGATTAAGAGGTTTAGCAGATTTGTATAAGTCACTGATTTTATTCGCCAGATCCATCAAGCATTCCATAAACTTCTGTGCAGCGTCAGGCCCTCGGTAAACATACGGTTCAGTAGGAAGAGTTGTTTCTAGTTGTTCAACACTGGACGACGGTTTCACATAAACGCAAAAGCTCATAGGAGAATGACTTTGATAGGGAGTTGTGTAGGAGGTTTCAGGGTTAGAGGAGCAGGTATGGAGAGGGGTGAGAATGCATTCAAAATCTGCGTAGATAACATAAGGAAGTTTCAACATCCTCTCGACATTCTTGAACTTAACGATTGAGTTATCCTTTGTAGGCATAACGCATCTAGCAATACCATGTTGTCTACATATTTCTCGGTGCTCTTCTAATTTTTTCATTCCACTTCGTCCATGTCGGTCATCAAAATGACTGAAACATCTTTTACATACATAAATTCGTTCTTTATGCTTAGTTTTCTGCCCACGAATAAGCTTCTCAAAATCCTTTATATACACATAGTGATGTTTATCAGCTGAATCACTCAACAGAAGAAGGTCGCGGTGATCAGTTAATTCTTCATCAACCACCTTTATGGGAAACACTTCATGTTTATCATCCACTCCAAACACATTTATGGATATATTATTGAGTTTTTCAAATTTAGTGATTTCACCCAAGCTCGTAGGAAATGAGACGCATGAGAAATCGTATTTTTCTTGATGATCCTTATACTTCCTTACACGCTGAGCATCCTTTTGAATGAACTTTGCAAGAACAGCATACACAAAGCATTTCTCATCGTTGTAGTTCTGAGGGTTTATACAGGCTTTCTTCGCATCCAAAGATGACGGTAGAGGAATATAGCTGCTCCCTCGAAGAAGATTATACTTGTTAATACGTAGTCGAACGCCATCAACACTCAGAAGAGCCCAATTACTGCCTTTCAACTTACTTTCCTCCATTTCAACACGAAGTTTCTCGAATTTTTTTTCCAAGATGGCATCCAAGTCGCTATCTAAAAACACAGCCTGATTACGCGTTTTAAAGGCTTTGTTAGTAGTGTCTCCAACGGCGTTCACAAACTTACATTCAGCCATAATGTTAATTTTCAAACTTTTATGAGCCCGCAGTTCCTTCTGAACACCATGAATTATGCGTTGCTTAGCCTGCTGCAGGTATGAATTTAAATCCTGACTTGCTGGGCATTGGATGAAATACGATTTCAGCCGATCCTGAAAAGCCGTTTCATATTCTACAATATCATCTTCATCAGGAGACATTAACAATAATTTATGCTTAGTAGGTTCGAATTTGACTTTCTTAGCATCTTTAGCCCTCTCACAGCGCCCTTCATGTACATCTCTTCGATTTTCAGTACCGTAAACATCGCCACAATGTTTACACTCGAAAAACTCGCCACATATCAGCTCATGCCTCTTCTTATGGTAGTCACGTAGAAAACTCTTTTCGCATTTACTGCACCTATAATCTGGTATAGCATTCAGAACCGATTTCATCATTTCACCACTCCACATTTTTATAATACGTAGTGGAACACTTGTAAATTATATAAATGAATAAATGCTTATAGCACTTTCCACTGACTCGCCTCGATAACTTATAAAAGCTATTGAACGGTAATCTCGCTAAGAGAAGCTGATGTGCACGACTCAAAGGTTAATTACTGAATAACTATGTAAGCTCAAGCAAACCCTACTTATTCCACTAGCACGTACCTTATAAATTACTACGCGATTCAAGATTAAGTTTGTATTTTTAAAACATATATCATTAAACTACGTGAGTCAAGGATCAACTTGTTTCATTTTTATTTGCCAGTTCAACGTTAACATGCATTTCCCCTCATTTTTAAAGTTTAAACAAGGTAAATTATATTTCAACCACTGTATTTATAGAAATAAATGTTTATAATTTTAATACTTTCATGCCGAACACACACACAAACACAAACACACATACACACACACACACACACACACACACACACACACACGCGCTCGCAAAATTAAGACGTGAAACGGCGATTATGTATCTTTAAGTAACATTTCTTTAATCGATATCGGATGACAGTAATGGAACCATCTAAGCAATATTTAAACGCTTAAAAAAAAACCAAATTTCTGCTATATTTCATCAAACCTTCCTATTTTTATGACTTTTTCTCGTCTTTTACGCACTTTGAAACGAATCCATCAGAAAAAATTAAGACGCGAAACGGAAGACGTGAAACGGCGGTTGTGTATCTTTAAGTAACATTTCTTTTATCGATATCGGATGACAGTAATGGAACCATCTAAACAATATTTAAACGCTTAAAAAAACCAAATTTCTGCTATGTTTCATCAAACCTTCCTATTTTTATGACTTTTTCTCGTCTTTTACGCACTTTGAAACGAATCCAACAGAAAAAATTAAGACGCGAAACGGAAGACGCGAAACGGCGGTTATGTATCTTTAAGTAACATTTCTTTTATCGATATCGGATGACAGTAATGGAACCATCTAAACATTATTTAAACGCTTAAAGAAACCAAATTTCTGCTATATTTCATCAAACCTTCCTATTTTTATGACTTTTTCTCGTCTTTTACGCACTTTGAAACGAATCCAACAGAAAAAATTAAGACGCGAAACGGAAGACGCGAAACGGCGGTTATGTATCTTTAAGTAACATTTCTTTTATCGATATCGGATGACAGTAATGGAACCATCTAAACATTATTTAAACGCTTAAAGAAACAAATATCCCGTATTTTTATAATTCTTTCTCCATTTTTATTCACTTTAAGACGAATCAAGCGTCAAATTAAAACATGAAAAGATGATTATGTTTCTAAGTACCATCATTTCAACAACAAAGACATTAATTTTAACTATCACCACGAAATAAACCTATTTGCACGCGTCTTAACACGCTAACATACTATATGTTACAATCTATCAACTGAACCTCTTTTAAACGTGTCCCAACAGGTAAAATCGTCGCCATGTCATTAGTTGAGAAACTCTACCCTCAAACACAGGTGTAAACCTCTCTAAAAACATGTCCCTTCAGGTAAAAGTATCACATTGTCCTCACATTAACGGAAAAAACCTTAGCCTCACGCAAAGGTGTCGATTTATAACATTAGTGGAGAAATTGTAGCCTCGAAGAGTCCCGGCGACGTGCTGTCTACAAAAAACAAGTTTAGACAGGAAAGTCTCCCCACCCTCAGATCCACGTAGCAACATCATGAGAAGTCCAACAGTAACGTCCAAGCCATCAGAGCGAGTATATGGGGCGTGAACACTCGACAACGCTTTTCACCGTTTAAAGCTTATTTGCATCATTTCTTTCCAGGTACTCATCAATCATTGTACTACACACATCATTTAGATCACAATACTTAGCGTTGTATGCTATAATTTGTAATTTTCACGATTATATACTCATTTAATGATTTAAATTCAACATTTCTAGCGTTCACCCTCTTCTTCTTCTTCTTCTTCTTCTTCTTCTTCTTCTTCTTATTCTTCTTCTTCTTCTTCTTCTTCTTCTCCTCCTTCTTCATATATTCTCATTCTCCTTCATGCTAACAGGGAATATACGCGTAATTTTGACGTTATTACCTTAAATATTAAAATAAAATAACAGCATTCTCCGTCAATTATATCTAAACCGACTTTTTCCGTGTTATGCAAGATTTAAGCTTCTAGAATCAACACGAGGCAATGTTTCTCTCAATAACAGCATTTTATAATTGATTTTGTAAGTAATAACACCAATTTAAACTTTATTACAGATCTCTAAGACCCTTGTTGCAAAATATTTAAATGGACACTTAGAGATTCGAACTAGACCCCACAGTACAAAAGCTACCATTTTTTATCAATAATTCAAGAGCAGATATTTAGCTGAAGTGTTTAACTTTTTATTTCATCACGCTAACTTTATTGATTCGCGAATAAATCGACTTTGAAGTAATTGCCCCGTCCCGGTAATCGAACTATGAGTCGTAGGGTTAAAATTGTCTAGTATATCATTTTATATGCCAAGTTACCCTAATTTGTCTTTGCATTACTATTCCAAGTGTAAAAATAGCGATATAGAGCAAATTTCAATAATTCTCCACAAGATAGGGATCGAACCTACGATACGTTAACTCTAGCATGTTATAAAATAATCGTCCTTAACAAGTATTATCATATAAAGTTTATTTCAGTCTTCCAACACAAGCGGTTCTCGAAATAATTAAATTTACCAAATCAGGATTGGAACCCAAGACTCCAGGATACCAAGCATACCACAGAGGAAAGCTTATAACAATACCAATTTAATAAAATTTATTCGAAGATTTTATCACTAATAGTTTAGGAGTTATTCCAATAATAATTCATAATTTGCACGGGGATCGAACGCTAGGCCACCGACAATCTTCAAAATTAGACCAAGGATGCGTCGTTTGATTATAAGATAATTACCGTTTACCACATTTCGATATCTCATTTAGTTTAGGAGAAATCGGGCATCAATGAGTAGTATAGATATGGGGCGTTTTAAAAACAATTAGCGGCATCCCTTTGAGTGATTTGAAAATATTGTGCGCAACACAACATTTTAAAACCACTCAAAGGAGCCGCCACTAATTGGATGACAATGACGGTAATTGGTAATTAACCTGTCAACCCTTGTCAACCCTTATCGATGGTAATCTGACAGATGATGAGGGTCGACCCATTGTCGGCTTTTCACCGACAAAGACAATGGAGTGTGAAAACACGTGTAATCCAATTAGCGCCCATTGTTAACCAATTAACCAATTAGCGGCATCCCTTTGTGTGGGTTTAAATCCCCATATCTATACTACTCATTGATGCCCGATTTCTCCTAAACTAAATGAGATATCGAAATGTGGTAAACGGTAATTATCTTATAATAAAACGACGCATCCTTGGTCTAATTTTGAAGATTGTCGGTGGCCTAGCGTTCGATCCCCGTGCAAATTATGAATTATTATTGGAATAACTCCTAAACTATTAGTGATAAAATCTTCGAATAAATTTTATTAAATTGGTATTGTTATAAGCTTTCCTCTGTGGTATGCTTGGTATCCTGGAGTCTTGGGTTCCAATCCTGATTTGGTAAATTTAATTATTTCGAGAACCGCTTGTGTTGGAAGACTGAAATAAACTTTATATGATAATACTTGTTAAGGACGATTATTTTATAACATGCTAGAGTTAACGTATCGTAGGTTCGATCCCTATCTTGTGGAGAATTATTGAAATTTGCTCTATATCGCTATTTTTACACTTGGAATAGTAATGCAAAGACAAATTAGGGTAACTTGGCATATAAAATGATATACTAGACAATTTTAACCCTACGACTCATAGTTCGATTACCGGGACGGGGCAATTACTTCAAAGTCGATTTATTCGCGAATCAATAAAGTTAGCGTGATGAAATAAAAAGTTAAACACTTCAGCTAAATATCTGCTCTTGAATTATTGATAAAAAATGGTAGCTTTTGTACTGTGGGGTCTAGTTCGAATCTCTAAGTGTCCATTTAAATATTTTGCAACAAGGGTCTTAGAGATCTGTAATAAAGTTTAAATTGGTGTTATTACTTACAAAATCAATTATAAAATGCTGTTATTGAGAGAAACATTGCCTCGTGTTGATTCTAGAAGCTTAAATCTTGCATAACACGGAAAAAGTCGGTTTAGATATAATTGACGGAGAATGCTGTTATTTTATTTTAATATTTAAGGTAATAACGTCAAAATTACGCGTATATTCCCTGTTAGCATGAAGGAGAATGAGAATATATGAAGAAGGAGAAGAAGAAGAAGAAGAAGAAGAAGAAGAAGAAGAAGAAGAAGAAGAGGGTGAACGCTAGAAATGTTGAATTTAAATCATTAAATGAGTATATAATCGTGAAAATTACAAATTATAGCATACAACGCTAAGTATTGTGATCTAAATGATGTGTGTAGTACAATGATTGATGAGTACCTGGAAAGAAATGATGCAAATAAGCTTTAAACGGTGAAAAGCGTTGTCGAGTGTTCACGCCCCATATACTCGCTCTGATGGCTTGGACGTTACTGTTGGACTTCTCATGATGTTGCTACGTGGATCTGAGGGTGGGGAGACTTTCCTGTCTAAACTTGTTTTTTGTAGACAGCACGTCGCCGGGACTCTTCGAGGCTACAATTTCTCCACTAATGTTATAAATCGACACCTTTGCGTGAGGCTAAGGTTTTTTCCGTTAATGTGAGGACAATGTGATACTTTTACCTGAAGGGACATGTTTTTAGAGAGGTTTACACCTGTGTTTGAGGGTAGAGTTTCTCAACTAATGACATGGCGACGATTTTACCTGTTGGGACACGTTTAAAAGAGGTTCAGTTGATAGATTGTAACATATAGTATGTTAGCGTGTTAAGACGCGTGCAAATAGGTTTATTTCGTGGTGATAGTTAAAATTAATGTCTTTGTTGTTGAAATGATGGTACTTAGAAACATAATCATCTTTTCATGTTTTAATTTGACGCTTGATTCGTCTTAAAGTGAATAAAAATGGAGAAAGAATTATAAAAATACGGGATATTTGTTTCTTTAAGCGTTTAAATAATGTTTAGATGGTTCCATTACTGTCATCCGATATCGATAAAAGAAATGTTACTTAAAGATACATAACCGCCGTTTCGCGTCTTCCGTTTCGCGTCTTAATTTTTTCTGTTGGATTCGTTTCAAAGTGCGTAAAAGACGAGAAAAAGTCATAAAAATAGGAAGGTTTGATGAAATATAGCAGAAATTTGGTTTCTTTAAGCGTTTAAATAATGTTTAGATGGTTCCATTACTGTCATCCGATATCGATAAAAGAAATGTTACTTAAAGATACATAACCGCCGTTTCGCGTCTTCCGTTTCGCGTCTTAATTTTTTCTGTTGGATTCGTTTCAAAGTGCGTAAAAGACGAGAAAAAGTCATAAAAATAGGAAGGTTTGATGAAATATAGCAGAAATTTGGTTTTTTAAGCGTTTAAATATTGTTTAGATGGTTCCATTACTGTCATCCGATATCGATAAAAGAAATGTTACTTAAAGATACACAACCGCCGTTTCACGTCTTCCGTTTCGCGTCTTAATTTTTTCTGATGGATTCGTTTCAAAGTGCGTAAAAGACGAGAAAAAGTCATAAAAATAGGAAGGTTTGATGAAATATAGCAGAAATTTGGTTTTTTTTTAAGCGTTTAAATATTGCTTAGATGGTTCCATTACTGTCATCCGATATCGATTAAAGAAATGTTACTTAAAGATACATAATCGCCGTTTCACGTCTTAATTTTGCGAGCGCGCGTGTGTGTGTGTGTGTGTGTGTGTGTGTGTGTGTGTGTGTGTGTGTGTGTGTTTGTGTTTGTGTGTGTGTTCGGCATGAAAGTATTAAAATTATAAACATTTATTTCTATAAATACAGTGGTTGAAATATAATTTACCTTGTTTAAACTTTAAAAATGAGGGGAAATGCATGTTAACGTTGAACTGGCAAATAAAAATGAAACAAGTTGATCCTTGACTCACGTAGTTTAATGATATATGTTTTAAAAATACAAACTTAATCTTGAATCGCGTAGTAATTTATAAGGTACGTGCTAGTGGAATAAGTAGGGTTTGCTTGAGCTTACATAGTTATTCAGTAATTAACCTTTGAGTCGTGCACATCAGCTTCTCTTAGCGAGATTACCGTTCAATAGCTTTTATAAGTTATCGAGGCGAGTCAGTGGAAAGTGCTATAAGCATTTATTCATTTATATAATTTACAAGTGTTCCACTACGTATTATAAAAATGTGGAGTGGTGAAATGATGAAATCGGTTCTGAATGCTATACCAGATTATAGGTGCAGTAAATGCGAAAAGAGTTTTCTACGTGACTACCATAAGAAGAGGCATGAGCTGATATGTGGCGAGTTTTTCGAGTGTAAACATTGTGGCGATGTTTACGGTACTGAAAATCGAAGAGATGTACATGAAGGGCGCTGTGAGAGGGCTAAAGATGCTAAGAAAGTCAAATTCGAACCTACTAAGCATAAATTATTGTTAATGTCTCCTGATGAAGATGATATTGTAGAATATGAAACGGCTTTTCAGGATCGGCTGAAATCGTATTTCATCCAATGCCCAGCAAGTCAGGATTTAAATTCATACCTGCAGCAGGCTAAGCAACGCATAATTCATGGTGTTCAGAAGGAACTGCGGGCTCATAAAAGTTTGAAAATTAACATTATGGCTGAATGTAAGTTTGTGAACGCCGTTGGAGACACTACTAACAAAGCCTTTAAAACGCGTAATCAGGCTGTGTTTTTAGATAGCGACTTGGATGCCATCTTGGAAAAAAAATTCGAGAAACTTCGTGTTGAAATGGAGGAAAGTAAGTTGAAAGGCAGTAATTGGGCTCTTCTGAGTGTTGATGGCGTTCGACTACGTATTAACAAGTATAATCTTCTTCGAGGGAGCAGCTATATTCCTCTACCGTCATCTTTGGATGCGAAGAAAGCCTGTATAAACCCTCAGAACTACAACGATGAGAAATGCTTTGTGTATGCTGTTCTTGCAAAGTTCATTCAAAAGGATGCTCAGCGTGTAAGGAAGTATAAGGATCATCAAGAAAAATACGATTTCTCATGCGTCTCATTTCCTACGAGCTTGGGTGAAATCACTAAATTTGAAAAACTCAATAATATATCCATAAATGTGTTTGGAGTGGATGATAAACATGAAGTGTTTCCCATAAAGGTGGTTGATGAAGAATTAACTGATCACCGCGACCTTCTTCTGTTGAGTGATTCAGCTGATAAACATCACTATGTGTATATAAAGGATTTTGAGAAGCTTATTCGTGGGCAGAAAACTAAGCATAAAGAACGAATTTATGTATGTAAAAGATGTTTCAGTCATTTTGATGACCGACATGGACGAAGTGGAATGAAAAAATTAGAAGAGCACCGAGAAATATGTAGACAACATGGTATTGCTAGATGCGTTATGCCTACAAAGGATAACTCAATCGTTAAGTTCAAGAATGTCGAGAGGATGTTGAAACTTCCTTATGTTATCTACGCAGATTTTGAATGCATTCTCACCCCTCTCCATACCTGCTCCTCTAACCCTGAAACCTCCTACACAACTCCCTATCAAAGTCATTCTCCTATGAGCTTTTGCGTTTATGTGAAACCGTCGTCCAGTGTTGAACAACTAGAAACAACTCTTCCTACTGAACCGTATGTTTACCGAGGGCCTGACGCTGCACAGAAGTTTATGGAATGCTTGATGGATCTGGCGAATAAAATCAGTGACTTATACAAATCTGCTAAACCTCTTAATCTTACAGCTGAAGAACAAGAATCATTCGATGCTTCTACAATATGCTACCTGTGTGAACATGAATTTACAGAAGATAATTGGAAGGTTCGCGATCACGATCATGTTTCCGGGGTGTATAGAGGACCTTTACACAATAAATGTAACCTGGCTTGTAAAACACCTAATTATATACCTGTCTTCATGCATAACCTGAGTGGGTATGACTCTCATTTCATTGTTAAGGAACTGGGGTGTACTAGCGAAAGAGTAGAGGTTATACCAAATTCAGAGGAAAGTTATATATCATTCTCCAAGTATGTTGGGGATATTAAACTCCGGTTTGTGGATACTTTCCGCTTCCTCAGTACGAGTTTGGAGAAGCTTGCAAAGAACCTTGAAACGCATACTGAAACAGCGAAATACTTTGGAGTAGAGAATATTGGCTTGATGACTCGTAAGGGGGTATTTCCCTATGATTACGTAACATCGTGGGATGTCCTGAACGATACATGTTTGCCTTCTAGGAATGCCTTCTACAACAGATTAAACAGTGAAGAAATCAGCAGTGAGGACTATGATCATGCTCTGAACGTGTGGAAGCACTTTAACGTCCGAAACCTTGGCGAGTACAGTGATTTGTACTTAATTTCGGATGTTCTTCTCCTATCGGATGTCTTTGAGACATTTAGAAACCAATCCTTGAAAACTCATAAAGTGGATCCTGCACATTATTTTACTTCTCCAGGACTTACATGGGATGCTATGCTGCTGTATACTGGAATCGAGTTGGAATTGCTTCTTGATTACGATCAGCTACTCATGGTTGAATCTGGTATAAGAGGAGGGTTATGCCAGGTTTCTCACCGGTATGCGGAGGCTAACAACATCTATATGGAGCAGTATGATCCTCGTAAACCCTCTCATTTTATTACGTACGAAGACGCCAATAACCAGTACGGTTGGGGTATGTGTCACGCCCTTCCTTATGGAGGGTTTAAATGGGTTTCTCCTGAAGACATAGACCTGGAATTATTGAAGGAAGATGACCCCCTTGGATACATCTTAGAAGTCGATGTCGAATATCCTGTCGAGCTCCACGATCTTCATAATGATTTGCCCTTCCTGCCTGAGAGTATGAAACCGGGGGAATCCTCTTCAAAGAAACTAATTGCCCATCTTGGATCCCGAAAGAAGTATGTGGTTCATTACATGGTCTTGAAACAGGCTCTTAGTCATGGTCTACGACTAATAAAGATTCATCGAGCACTAAAATTCCGTCAGTCTTGTTGGTTAAAGCCTTACGTCGAATTTAATAATCGCCTACGACAACAAGCTAGAAATGATTTCGAGAAGGATTTGTATAAACTTTTCAATAATGCGATGTTTGGAAAAACTATGGAAAATATTCGTAATCGTATGGATATACGTCTTGTGGCAAACAGCAAAACATTAGAAAAACTGATAGCCAAGCCTACATTTATCGATCGAACTATATACGGTCCTAATCTTGCAGCTGTTCATATGGCTTCTCGTAAAATAGTGTTCAACAAGCCTATATACATTGGTATGAGCGTACTAGACATCTCCAAGACGCTAATGTATTCGTATCAATACGATGTGTTACTTCCATATTATGGAGCTGAGAATCTTAAACTGTTGTATACGGATACAGATTCCTTCATCCATCGAGTGACTACAGCTGATATATACCAGGATAAATTACACATGCTTGAACATCTGGATACAGCGGATTACCCTGCTAACCATATATGCTATTCTACACAAAACAAGAAAGTTTTGGGAAAGTTTAAAGATGAAGCAAGTGGTAAAATCATTCGCCGTTTCGTCGGTCTCAGACCTAAAATGTATGCTCTCGATATTGATGGCTCTGTGATAAAAAAGATCAAAGGCATAAAACATAGCGCCATTAAGCAATACATCAGCTTCAATAGCTATATGGAGTGCCTTAAAACTTTGAAAATTGTTAGAACTCCGATGAATTTAATCCTATCCCAACGTCATAATGTTTCTACAGTTGAATCTAATAAAATAGCTCTGTCGCCTCATGATGACAAGAGAGTAATTGCAGAGGATGGAATATCAACGTATGCGTACGGGCATTACAACGTTGCAAACCATGCATAAGAGAATGCAACTTAGATCTCAAGATGATTATTTTCTCCGTTACGTCTCCTGTAGAAAATGAAAGTTTAATCAACTGACTCCTCCACGCCTCAAATGAAGTCTGACGAAGAAAGAAGAAAAAATAAAAAAATTACTCACCTGGCTTCTCCGTGCTTCTCATGAAACTTGTCGAAGAAAGAAGAAAAATAGAAATTATAAAGGGAGGCGTTAACTCTGCCACTAGACTTTAACTCTAGTGCTGGTCTCCAGCCCAGATAAAAGAGGAGAGGCGTATACCCTACTACCTTAAAGTAAGTATACCCTCATTAACTTTATATAAACAGAAGATTGTGTTAAAATACTATCAAAGGTATTGCTGAATATCTCTTAAAAATATTGAGCTATAAGTATCTCAACATCTGCGGATAGATCATCTTTTAGTGATAAGTTTAAAAATCTATAAAGGGTTAGGAAAACAAAGTTGAATAAAGCTGTAAAGAACACTTAATAAGCAGGTTAGATCATAATAGGTGGGGTTACACTTAGAAAACTGCATGTCGTGTTGGAGATGTTACCCCCAGAACATACAGAACCAAGCAAAAGAGCCATACAGTTGTATAAAATTCTGTGACAGAGGGCAAAAATAGTAGTAATAAGAACTTCAACATCAATGGTTAGGACATCTTCTACTGGAAGTTTAAAAGTTCTATAAAGGAGGGTGCAAATAGCAGTAAAATAGGGTGAAATGTCCTAAAAATGTATGAAAATGATTGAATAGCTCTGAAAATTGTCTGAAAAGTTGTTAAATATGTTGTTAAAAGCGTTCTGAATATACTAAAAGCGTCTAAAAGATCTAACAGAGGGTGCAAATAGCAGTAAAATGGGGTGAAATGTCTTAAAAATGTATGAAAATGACTGAATAACTCTGAAAATTGTCTGAAAAGTTGTTAAATATGTTGTAAAAGCAGCATGAATATACTAAAAGCGTCTAAAAGATCTAACAGAGGGTGCAAAATTGTAGCAAAATGGGGTGGAACGTCTTAAAAATGTATGAAAATGACTGAATAACTCTGAAAATTGTCTGAAAAGTTGTTAAATATGTTGTAAAAGCAGCATGAATATGCTAAAAGTGTTTAAAAAGATCTATCAGAGGACTCAAAATAGTATCAAAATGTTTATGAAATTCCTAGATGGAGATCAGGGTAGCGTATGACAGGATAGAATAGATAAGCAGAGGAGGGAATAGGATAGATGATAAGAGGATAGAATGAATGTCTAGAAACGTATCATGTTAGTAGAATAGAATAAATAATAATAAGAGGATCTACCTTAGGTTAGGCTAGGCCAGGTTAGATTAGGATAGGTTAGATGAGTAGAAGTATGAGGCTTAGGTTAAATTATCAAAGACCGGAGTAAATAGTGGGAGCTGGGTTAGGTTAGGTTAGCCATGTAGAAGTATGGAGCTTAGGTTAGGTTAAGATAGGTTAGACGAGTAGAAGTATGGGGCTTAGGTTATGTGAAATTATGAAAGACCATAGTAAAAAGAGTAGGAGCTAGGTTAGGCGAGCTTAGGTTAGGTTAGGTTAGGTTAGGTTAGGTTAGGATAGGTTAGCGTGGCGGTGTGGGGGCGAGGTGTCATTATGTTGGGGGTATCATATACAATCAAGATGGAAAGCTCTTGCGTTAGGAGGTTTACACCGATATAGTGAACGACATACTCGACTACCATGAACGCTCATAAAGATACATACAGTGCTATAGGCCATAAAAGTTATCCCTAGTGATTGCTTCAAATACCTACAACGTCCTGCTTCCCCTACCACCTTACCTAGTAATCCTTAGATCACGCATGGCGGCCATCTTGCCCATAAAAAACTGCGCCAGCTTCCCCCCAAATACCCTACTAACCCAGAAGTGTCTCTAAAATAAGTTTATCTGTCCAAAGGCGGATATAAATAAAAACAATTATATATTCGTTAAATTTTTTAAAAAAATGGAGATAATATCTGTATGATATAAAAAGTCTATAGGTTTAAAAAAGCGTTGATTTATATGTGTACAAAATTTCATACTTCCAGGGTGAATAATTTCTCTGAAAAGTGGACTTAAAACTTCTTAAAATTAACATTATAGAGCTTACAATCTCCCCTTAAGACGTGTACAGAAGTATCTATATTCAAGATAGAGGGCACTTCCAACATTTATTATCATGATCCGTGCGTTTTATTCAGCTTTATTGTTTTATTCCATTAAAGTAGGTATGTTTCAAATCATTGAACGTTTGTCTAAAAACGTCATAACACGGGCCGGTTTTATCTGCCCAACCTTGTAGTATGAATAATGCAGTAATAAAGATCTGTCAGTCTATAACATAGCTTTAAAGGAACATAGATTAATTACATTCACTACCTATATTCATTATTCAGGGCGGCGCCGTGACTTAGCTCTGGCCTACCACTTAGGCGGCTCGGAATCGATCCCAAGGACCCGCATGTGCTATTCATGGTTGACGAAGCGGCTTCAGGGCGGGTTTTCTCCGGTTTATCCGGTTTCCCCCGCCACTCATTCCACAAATTGCTCCATTAGCACCTTTCCAATCATCGATTTCGCCTGCACGTCATATCATCCTTTTCCTCACTATCATACCTGGTCCTGGACTCACCACCCGCTTTCAGGTCTTCACTCTATCCGGTCCATAGATTCCTGTGCTCCCCGACAAGCGTCTGACCCTAGGCACTGACTTGCAAGTCCTAGGGTGTGCAAGTCCTACATAAGGGAGGGTAATCAGGTACAGAAGAAAAATATTCATGACTATTGAAATCAAAGATATAATAGCATGTATTTAGTATTGCTAATTACGAAGCACAGATTGTTGCATTATGTATTTATAAATTAACTGTCACATGTTGATATGCCTTGAAGCATATAGTTAATACGCTTTGGCCCTTGTGCTATTGTTTTGGTCAGGGGCAATTGTTCTTTTACATAGAAACCTTTCTCGAGCCCAGTAATCGAACACAGCACCCCCCCCCCCCCCCCATTACGGCAAGCAAGTTTTCTAGCGACGAGCTATAGGACCAATTGTAACTGTAAAGTGTTTGTTTTGAAGCACTGGTCTAACGTCAAGCAAGGTCTTCTCTCTGTTGGTGGGGAGTTCCCTTTACTGTTCTGCTTAGGCAAACCTTTCGTCCTCTGTGATATCCGGGATTAACTAACTCTAACGAAGGACGGTGTGCATGGACCACCTGGTATAATTGACCGGCTGATAGTTCAAACAAATTTTCTGCGCTGGAGCACATGGAAGAACAATTGCAAGTTGAATCCCCAATAGGTAATACAGTCATCCAACCACGGCCTCCATCTTTAACAGGGACCGATCTTTTGTCTCTTCCATGCCAGGCTTCCACATCTGCTACGTCGGTCTAGGTGACGCAGTTGGTTAGACGCTGGCCTACTGATCCCAACGTCATGGGTTCAAATCCGGCCCAGACCGATGGTTTTTAAGTGTGCTTAAAAATGACAGCTCCATGTCAGTAGATTTACTGGCATGTAAAAGAACTCCTGCGAGACGAAATTCCGGCACACCGGCGACTCTGATATGATCTTGGCAATTGAAAGCGTCGTTAAAGAACAGAATATTGTAAATATTATATCTTGACCACCTCAAGAAGACTTTGTGCGACTGCATGTACACTTCTTCCTAAAAGCAATAGCACGCTTCTACCATTTCTCTTTTGGATTCTTTCATCTCTTTTATTCTAAACCCAGTTCTTTCCGTTTTTGAGTCTTATTTTCCACAAATTACAGTTTCGTATTTCCCAAGTGCGTTCCCCAAAACGTCCAACATGTTGTTTTATTGTACCTCCCTCTCTCTGTCTTCAAGTTTTTGAACAGGAATGTTAACGGAATAAAACAAAAACCCAATGTCTTATTAAATACATAACAGAGAGATTGGTTTTATCAATGAGACACATCCAAAACCCACAGAGAAATTTATCGCTTCCGGCTTATCATGAAGACAGCAATGCCCCTTCAAAGAAGTTGCCATCATCATTAATGACAAGTTACTACATCCAACAATCATCATCTTCAACAGACAGCTTACCTTACCTTATTAGCCCCAAAGAACTTACATATTATTCCAACAATATTAAAACACGCATTTACGTTTATTTTCTTCGATTTTGTCGTTTAACTTATAAATATTCAATCTGGATTTTCCGTTTATCCTTTTCTTTCGTTATCCACGATTCGCCAACATACATGAGCACAGGGACCATATGGTCTTAAAACGTTATCCATCTTCTATGCAAAAAACACCGAGCATAAAGACAATGGCAGCGTTACCTTGAACCATGACGTCTCCCTCTCGATCAGCCATTCAGGGAAGTCAAGTGTGCCCTTGATGAATACCTATTCTCTCTTACCAGCGCCTCGCTCTAGCATTTCTCCTCTGGGTTTTAGATGGAATCATTATGCACAGATTATACAGCTTTGCATAGAATACCTCGCTAACAGAAAGTTTAGGCAGTGGTTCATTCTGCTCCATATCAAAGCACATAGTGATTGTCTCGGCCTTTTCCTCTTTCAATAGCTGATAAAACCTTTTTGAACGCAGCTTCTTAGTTCGTTTTTCTGTTCCACATCTCCTCTGTTAATCTTCATCAGTCCCATTTTGTAGGTTGAGCATGTGTCAGTGTGTGGTGTATGGAATGAAAGATTGTAGAAGTTGTAAAATATGTATTTATATTTTGACAATGAGCAGACTGGTAGATTTCTTAATCTTCTTTCATTGCAAAAGTTGGTCCACATTTTTCTGATATTAAGTTCTAGAGTAAAATATCCTCTCCTTGATTTTGCTCTTCCATAGTGGCTTTCTCTACATCTGTATTTCTTAATGTCTTGCAGTAATGCCCTTTTGTAATCTTCCTGCTCTGTCACCTTTCTGGTTTTCTTTGGCGCATTCCCAGACAAGTGAAATTTTCTAGCCAGGAGGGATAATTTATCTTTTGACAACCCTGTAATTCCTTGTAAACTTGCAGCACATACGTACATAGAATACTCGGCCATCATTAGTTCTCATAATGTATTTAATGCTAACAGTCTGCTTTCTATTTGCAACTTCTTTCATCACCACTCTGCGATTAGGAGATGTAATGCTCATATGTTTCATAAGGAATTTGTCTCGGTCTATTTTGTTAAGCACAGAAAGGTGTTGGTGAAATCTACTTATATCATTATAAGTCAAATCAGCTGCATCACAGTGCTTATGCCCTTTACTGTTAGGATTTCGTGGAGTGCACTCGAGACCATGTGAACATATAATTGCTGAAGTATGAACTTTCCTTGACTTGTATTTTGATTTCCTTTCCTTGTTTTTGCAATTCCTACCTCCCTTGCATTTTACGACTGGTACAGTTTCACAATCTGAACTCCTGTCCATTGTGCATAGTACAGTGCAGTGTCTCAACTAAGAATAAAAATGCCATGTAAGTATAACAAGGCTTGCAGAAATGAATGTGAAATCCAAGCCCACAACCTGAGTTTGCAGTTATTGCCAACGATGCCGCACTGCACAAAGCTTCCAGAAATGATTGAGAATTCCAGGAATCGCAACAGTGAGATGGCAGTCAATGCCAACATGTGTTTCATAGAGTTGAGGTTGCTACACGCTGTATCATAAAATCATAAAATTGCATCTATCGACTTTTGCTTTAACTGAGCAAGTGCATCTATCAAGTTTTGAAAAAAAACTGCTAATATTCCCTACCTTCTACACAGGACATGAATCGAATTTTGCAAATCTGATTTCACAGAACGATGCAGAAGATGAAAATTATGCCGATACTATGTATAACTCAATTTCATAAAATTTTGCATCTATCGAGTTTTGAAAAAAACGTTCCTCAAATATTCCGCTAGGAAAAGTAAGTAATTTCAAATTACAAGATTTTCTTTAACGTCACACTGGTCATACAATTCCAGATGAATCAACTTTGCGTAAAAGTTACCTACAAAAATGTTATGAAGACACGTTAAACCGAATATGTGAATATGTGAATGGAAAACAAATTTATGTATCAGTTGATGAGACAACCGATTCAGTGTGGCGATATGTAGCCAATGTAGATATAGGCACGCTAGAAGCTACTAGTGCCGGACAAATGTTTCTTCTGACCTCAGAGGTTATAGGAGCTGTTAACCACAGTGAGATATGCAAACTGTTCCATAAATCCATGTGCTTATTGTGGCCTAGTGGAATACAACATGACAACGTGCTCCTCTTCCTAACAGACGAGGCGCCTTACGTGGTAAAGGCGGCAAAATCGATACAATCATTTTACAGTCAGATGGTGCATGTTACATGTTTGGCTCATGCTTTTCATCGAATTGCGGAACAGGTCAGATCAACGTTTCCAGAAGTAGATACACTAATTTTCACAGTAAAGGAAATATTTTTGAAAGCACCAGCCCGAACTATGTATTTCAAAGACAAAGCCCCTAATATAGCTTTGCCCCCGGCACCAATTTTAACACTCTGGGGTACATGGTTAACTGCATGTATATACCACTGTGACAATTTTCAAGTATTGAGAGAAGTGGTGAATAGCTTTGATAGGGCAGATTCTAAGGCAATTGAGAGAGCACAGGATCTGTTTTCTGATACTCAAATCCAAGGTAAATTAGTTTTCATTAAATCAAATTTTGCATTTTTGACGGAAACCATAACCCGCCTTGGAGAAAGTGGTTTGACATTGGATAAGTCGATTCAGTTAGTGAGGATTGCGGGACAGAGGATACATAATGTAAAAGGAGAGATTGGGGACAAAATTAGACAGAAACTAAAATTTGTGCTGGATAAAAATAAAGGATACCAAACAGTTTGTCAGATTGTCAATATCATCTTGTCAGGAGAAAACTTCAGAACTGACCTTTTTGAACAGGATTTAACAAGCAGTGACATAGTGTTTTTCAAATATGCACCTATAACATCTGTGGAAGTGGAGAGAAGTTTCTAAAACTATAAAACAGTTTTAGCTGACAACCGCCGGTCCTTTAATTTTGGTAACTTGAAGATGGTCATGGTGGTGTACAGCAACGGTATGTTAAGGTATGTTTTGGCTTATTTTTCATATTTTATAAAATTGAAAATTACCTGATGACTTTTGAATTTATTTATTATTTAGTAGCAGTAATTGCATTATTTACTAAGAAAGTTAATTTTAAAATGTGGTTATTCGAAACATATATTCATTATTTGTCTATGACAGTTATAAATTTATTATCATAAAGAAATTGTTAATTTCATTTTTTTAAACATTTTATGTGCATTTTTATTGTGTTTTAAGGGCATTTTATAGCTCAATTTTAGAGAATTTTTAGGTCCACAACATCCGGGCCCTAGTTATTATTATATTATTCTTAGTTCAATAAAAACTATCCCTATCAGGCACCTTCATTTAAAGGAAGGAGTTGCGCTCTTTATGAACACGTCCTTTCAAGAATACTCCAAAGTAGTTATATACCCCTTTGAAGGTTAGAACAATTGAAAGTTCTGCTGACCAAAACAAATGCCAGATACTGAACGTAGATCTCTCATAGATGAAGCTACCAAGATATTAATCTCAAAGTATTGTTGAAGCCTTTAAAATATTACAAGAAGGGTGTTGTTTTTACGGATACATACAACTATATAGCCTGGTTCCTGCACTTTTGCCCACTAATAGTTGCTTTGCAGAATGAAGCTGCTCATATTTAAAGAGAGATTTAGAGAATAGCAGATTGACATAATTGATTACCGTACTGTTTCTATTCACAAGTACGTATTCAGTCAAGGCCATCTCTAAGCAACAGGCCTGGATATGCGATTCGTGACGTCACAACGCGAGGCCGACGTTCCAAGCAATTCATACGGAATAAACACGTTTTACAGCATTTTTGCGCTGGAGAAAGCGTGCATTCATTTATATTTTCACGTTTCGTATTAAAAGTTAATGTGTGTTAGTATGTTATTGGAAAACATGCTTTGCATAGTTGTTAATGGCAGAGCATGCTTCTTACGTTCGCAATGCTGCGAATATATCTCCAGTTTCTTTCTCTCTCTCTCTCTCTTTTTTTTTTTTTTTTTTTTTTTTTTTTTTTTTTTTTTGCCTGTAAATAATACCAAACTCTCTTGTTTAATAATGCAGTAGTTTTTCAATAGGATGTTGGTTATTACTTTTATTATTTTCCTTGTCAAAATAGCACCTGGTAACTCGCAACCACTAGCATTACAGTCAACACCGATTATTAATGTCACATGTCTCAGCACCTAAATGTAGAATTAAGTTTCTCTGGTTTTCTACTTTAAGAAATTCTTGTTCATATGTCTCAACAAATGTACTACTTTTTCGTGATCACCAAGCATTTTCACATTTTCAATTTCTCTGATAAATATTTTAAATGCAGGAGTTTCTATCAGGACTGAGGAGTTGAGAAAGTCGTCTGAGGTAATCAGGATGGGCTAAAGAAAGAACATTAGAATCACGTAACTGTCTGTAATCTGCTGGGTGAGGAAAATAAATCGAGCACGTCCATAAGAGGGTATCGGGCGTACATTTAATTTACTTTTGACTGATCAATTTTACCTGCTCTTCTAGGAATTTAGGTTTTAGATATTCTGTGGAATCTTCATTCATGTCCTCCTAACATTCCTTTAAAATGTTGACGGCCTGAAGTAGTTTATGTTCTATTTCTTCACTTGCTATTGTGAACCAGAAGAGCATCAAATTTAGACCATTTATCCAATATCATTTGTTTACCGAGAATCCATTTAAACTTACTATTGGGTGTTACAATTTTACCCTATAGAACCTAAATAACAAAATTGGAATTAATTTTTAATGCTGCTACAATTTTAGGAATTTCTTCAGTATCAATTTTCAAAAAAATTACATCGCTTTCTTTTGTGATGACGGTGAATCCCTCTAATGTTATGTCACTAATTCTATTTTTAAAGCTCTGAAAATCAACAATTTTGTCATCTTCGAGTCACTTACGAAATACTATGGATTTTCAGTAAGTTTAGGAGTTGTTCTGGGTGCTACAAAACGCTTCCATCATTTCGCGTAGCAGTAAATTCCTTCACTATGTGCTGTTCAGAAAAATGTTTAATACATACCACACCTGGTTCATAATTATCCCTGTGAATAGCATGTACCCACTGCTCTCTCCTGTGTGGATCCTTTGGCAACGAAAACACTGTAACCTAATTTTCTACACTTGTTTTATAGTTTGAGGTACAACCTGGCACACAACACTTCCTAGGCATTTTGTATTAAAGATTAAACCACTTTGTAATTCGATTTTTCGCTCACTTAATTGTTTACTGACACGTTGTAAGGCACAAGCAACTTCTTAGCGTTCCAACCACGCACTGATATGTAGCATTCCCGTATTAAACAAGCAAAACATGAGCCCCCCGTGATGACGTCATTAACGTAATCTCTTTCCGTATACAGGCCTGTTAGATAAAGATGGCCTTGATTCAGTGTATCGATGAGATCTCGGCCCTTCTAAAAAAAGACATGTCTAGAAAGACATATAGGTGCATTCGCGAAGGTTAAAAACAGTAAAATCTATTTAATGCATAAGCGGTAGCGGATCTTATTTTAATCAAGGGTAGCTGTGGTAGTAAGCAGTAGTAATAGTTTCCTTTCACCTTTCGCGATACAGTGATTAAATCTAGTCTCCGTATTTGTGTGTATTTTTCAGCTGATCTCCTTTCGTTCATAATTCAAATGTCACTTAACATCGATGCTATTCTGCATTGGCGCGCAATCAGTGACTGACGCCTACTTTAAATTGGATGCATGAAGCAGCGGCGGCAGCGATGACGGTGGTTCTTGCGGAATGAGGACCTGTGTGTAAGTCCTACATAAGGGGAGGGTAATCAGGTAAAGAAGAAAAAGAGAATCTTGGCAGGCCACTTGAATATAGTTATGTTTGTGTAAGTGTATGTTTATACCATGTGTGCGTTTGTATTATGCATGTATATTTTATTATTGTTTAAGTGCTTTTATTGTTTCTCTACTTTCTGTAATTGTAAGTTAAGTCTGCTTAAAAGGAGTAAAATAAATACAGTTGTTCGGAGCTGCGTTTCTATAGTGGAATCCCTGTGGAATGGACAAATCACCAGAGTATTTGGGTGTGTGGCCTATGCCCATGTATCGAAGAGCTTAAGAACTAAGATTTAAAAACCCAAACCCAAATGATGACTCAAAATTATTGTGATGGTATAAAGGGATAGATTGACTACCATGCAACTTTAGGGAAAATGTATGAATGTTGAGAGTGTTTACTTTTTCTAAGTAAAGTGTAAGTACTATTACAACATATGATTGCACTGGTACTCGTGAAAATACTAATTCTATGGAAACAGAGCGAGATGATTCCACATTAACGTGTGAGGCTCATATTCGGATGTCCTGGGTTAAATTCCTGACCCGCCGACTACCTTAACCATGGTTTTTCTCGTACTTTCCCCAGGTTGGCAGGCGAATGGTACGAATTTCTTGTCCCCTTCATTTGCCTTCATCTATTCCAGAGTTGAAGCACCAGACGATGGCGGCAGGACGGTGAAATTTAACTTTAGAAAATATTTGTGCATAGTGGGCTAGCTTAGAGCTGTCTCGATTCTCGCGGTGCCCTCGGGGACGGAGGGCCACTGAGATAGGCAGTGCTAGCCGCCGCCAAGAACGACTCCATCTGGAACCGTTAGGGACTCGTCCTTGATAGCGCACATCGTTGTCCGGATCTGGTCGCCTCCTCATATTTTCCTCTGAGGTAACTTTGAAGGCCAAAAGGACCCCAATGTGGCCTACTTGCGGAAATATGCTCCATCTGTCTGTTCCAATTCTAAAGAAATCATAGTACCTTCTGAAACCATTTCTGAAAAAATTAGTGGTTTCCAATGTGAATGACATTTCTTTTGATGATGAAAATGTAACTAATTTGATTACTTTAGATTCTAATTAGACAGACCAGCCTGCTTGCTATGGCTGGTGAATCAGATTTGAAAGTGCGGATGTTTGTACAGCTTTCTTAAATTGTGAGCACAGGAGGTGCACATAACTTCTCCAAAATTCTTTAGCTTGAAGACAGAAAATGAAGCAGTTTTGTTTCTCAAGAAGACCATCTATTGTATTAACCAGACATCCGGGTTCTGGAGCATTAGTATGATTAAACACACAAAATCATTTTGTTTTTGCAGCCTACAAGTAAACCCTGTATTTTCCTAAAGAAAAATCATCATAAGGTAAACTACACAGTCATATATATTGGTGATTTTCCAGATTTTACCGGTTCAATTGGCAATCAAGCATTTGTTTGGGAAAAGTTATGATTAAAGTTAGAAATTAAAGCTTTGTTTAAAGTGACATACTAAATTTAAGAATGAAAATGTTTAAAGATACAATTTACATTAATCAATGCTTTATTTATAATCCAGTAATATGTTTTTGTGTGTACCCAATTAGAAAAAGGAAGTGTGCTGTAATATCAACAGTATTAATTACAAACTGTGTGGATAATACTTCTCCTCTTTATTGAAATCATAAATTTTTTGTTTTTTCTTTGTAAGAACCCTATAGCAATGTTAAAGACATCACCTATTAGTTGCATTAATTGTCTGGCTTGTTCAGTTAATTCAGGTAGCATTGTTGCATCTGGCAGCACATCTCAACAGGTTTTCTCCAGGTTCTTCTGTCATTCATTCCACCAACTGATCCATAATTATCTTTCATTTCACCATTGTTTCAAATCATCTCCTTCCTTACTCTCACACCAGGCATCAAGCTGATATCACATCCTGGCTACTCTTTCTGAGCCACAGTCTGTCTACTCTTCAACAGGTATATGATACCAGGCATTACTTGTAAGTCCTGGGGGAGAGTCTAAGCCCTCCATACAAGGAGGGTAAATAGAGAAAGAAGAAGAAGTTTAACTATATCCCTGTTTAAAACAATAAAGACGTTTAACATATGATATGAATGTGGAAGTGAATAGCTTAATGCACTTAAATAAACATGTGACACATGGACGTATCAGGTACAGTGAAAAGCAGCCTAAAATGGCTTAGCAGAGACGAAGAGAAGATCACATAGAGAGGCAGATTTGCATATTGATTGATGCATGCTTACTTCATGTTTTGGAGTGAACCTGTAATTCTCAAAGCAAATAGATTTCTCACATGACACAAAGAAGTACCTAGCTTCACATAAGTTGTGGAATCCAGAAAAACACTACCCGAGCAATTTCCTCTCTTTGTTCTACATATCTTGACTTTTTAACAACCCAAAGATGTCAGAGGTTCTGAAACTGTATTTATAAGTTATGATGAAGAACAATAGCTGCTATAAAGATAACAAAATGGGTTTTTTCAATTTATTTTTCATTTGAACTTCCACCATTATTTTTGTGAAAGTTTGTTCTTAATATCCTTTTTAGTTTCAGAGTTATGATATGAAAGTACAATAATCACTTAGAACATCCCACGTATATGTGAGTGTACCAATGTTTCACCAGAAGTGCTTCCACTATAACTCTCTGCATCTATTTTGTTTAAGATTTGCATGTACTCTATACAGAAGGCAAAACTGTACTACAACTGTAGCCCTAGCCCTTCCAGCTTCATATAAAAAAGTTTGCTAAATTGAAACTTAATATAAAAGTTGTAATTGAACAACAATTTTATAAATACATTTTCTAGTGCAGGACTGATATTAATCTAATACAGCATGTAGCTCAAGCATGTTTAAGTGCACTAAAACATGCTCAAAGGTGTACTCCCCTTTAATGCAGTGCATCTTTAGACTAAAGTGGCAACCTAAGGTCAGCCTTTCTGAAGATCAACAATTTGATCCACAAAATGAGCCTCTTTATTGTAAATTGTGTTGGCTCTTTGGAGGACAGAAACGTTGACAGCTTCTAGGGAAGGGGTGGCTAACCAAAAGTATAGTGTGACACAAAACTAGCTAAGCACACTTAAAATGAAGCATAGTTTTCAATTCATGGCATAAGAAAGACACTGTTGATATGAATATGGATTCAGAACATATGGAAATGGGTCCTAGCCCTTATTGTGAATGTTAGGTTAACTCGACATGTAATAGTCTATCTTTTCAGGGACATAAGGAGGAAATTGGAAAATCCAATGGTGAAAACGTTTTAGCAATTATTGAACTCCTTACAAAGTAAAATTCTGTATTACATGATCTAATAAATAAACCAATATGTAAACAAGTACTTTAGCCCTTCAATTCAAAATGAGTTAAGAAATGTCCTATCCTGTGAAAACTAAATTATTAATGACATTATAGTTGACCTATTCTTTTCTGTTATTACAGATACAGCATAGGACATAACAAAAAGAGATTAGTTAATTCAGATAGATACTATTTCACATGATGGGCTAGGAAACCTTGTAAAGTGAAGATAAATGAAAGCTTTTTAGGCTTTTGTGACATAAAGGATCAAAATGTATTATGAATAGAAAAGGAAATACTAAGTGCAATAGATAAAAAGGGACTCTTATTAATTAAATGCTAGATCAGTATGACAGCTGTGCCAATATGTCAGGCATATGCAAAGAGAGTGAGAATTTAACAAGGATAAAGAACTGCGAAAGTGTGGCACATAATTTAAATCTAGCACTTAACAAGAGGCTTGAGTTACAATCGAAGTTAGGGTAAGTTATCTGAATAAGGTTTTTTTCCAAAGTCCTCTCCTGTGCTGATTAGACAAATCCATAACTTAAAACCCCATGGACCCGGGCCCATTTCAGCATTCTTTCACCCATTCATTCATCATCTGGTATGACCTATTAGGTTAAAAACCAATTATACAACTTTTAATACTTTTCCAGATAGTGTTACAATCAAAGATTCTAGAATGTTGTTGTTGTTAGCTAATGCTGGATTTCTGACAATGAAGTCATTAATCCTCTTGCTCTCCAGTATTTTTCAATAAATATTGAAGAGACTTAGCAATAAATGTAACCGCTTTTTAGAGAGCACCATATTTTTATGTTTTGGCGGTCACATCGCTCTCTCACAACCCCCAGAATGTCTGGAGGACCACACCTGTCGTTGGTTTATGGGTCTCACCGACCTGACCGGGAGAATTATCAAAATAAATTCACCGACCATATCCTCTGATTACCAATCAGAGGACGTATTACATGCCATGACAGGTCAGCATGTTAGGAGTTAAGGTTTTATAGAGAAATTAGAGAAATGGAGAGGTTGGAAAAATAAAGACTCCCTAGCCCTCAGGAACCCTAATAGCATCGGGGTCGGAAGAGAACAAGACATGACCAAGGTAAGGTCAGATAGAAAAGTTATAGTGAGGAGCAAAACACCAGTAAGTGGAAGTAATGTTCTGCTCAGCTTGGGTACCTTGTGGTCGCTATTCACATATCCCCTAAACGGAGACCCCTGAGTAAAGATTCTAGAATGTACTAATATAGCATCTCAAAGTATACAGCCAGAAAATTAGAGCTATGAAGCATGCTCTCTTGTTCAGAATGCAGCTGATAATTGCTTTATCAAAATAATTTTGGAGAAGCTATGTCATCTGCTAGATCGTTGGCAAAGAAATAAGGTGTTTCACCTAAACTTAGAAATAAAAGAATGTGAAAAGTGAAAGACACTTTAATGAATTGTGTAAGGATGAGTGGATAATATGAGTAGGTCAAAGTATATCTTTCAGAACATATTCAGAACATTGTTTTTAATGACTATTTGTACATTATTGAGTCATTTTATGTTAAATTGCACAAAATTTGACCTTCATATCTCTGATTTCATTGATATTAAATTTATGTGCTCTGTGAATAAAACAATTATACATCTATTCTTTTGTTAGTTTGCCAATTAATTATTTTGGTAAATGTAAAACATTAAATTTTTTGGATATTTTATGCACAACATTCTGTACATAAATATACATTCCTCTGGTATTATTATTCAGATAAATATGATCTGTGGCTTATTTTGAATATTAAAATATATACTTCATTTATATGTTAAACAAAAAATAATTAGTTTAATATTTTCTATTTTTACAAAGTCATTAATGTTTCAAACATCATTAACAATACTAACCCTACATTAAATTTCCAGAAAAAATTTTAAACTTAGTTTGATAATGCCATATAGTCCTAGAAAAAATTCAGATTGGAATTCCAAATAAATGCAGAGAAATTAAATATCCTACCAAGTTGTGCAGACGAGAATAACGCTGCCTTCACATAGATCCAGAGGTACACGCTCCATGTGTCATGCCAGCTGATTGCATATCATGTGTTGCAGTTCCATCAAGGTCAAATTGTTAAGCACAAACACTGAAATAGCTATAGCAGATATTTTGGTCCATCACTCTCCTACATGGCACAAAGTTAACATTGCACGATTTAAAATTCCAACAATAGATTTACACTTGCAGTCATTACACTTCAAGTTACACTGATTCTTAAATACCACTACTCTCCCTTCACTTTGATATGAATAGCTTTTTTATTAATGCCTTAGATGCGGATACTGGAACAAAGCAGTGCAACTGTAGAGTGCCTTGTACTACTTTTGCTTGTAGGTATCGACTCAAAAGTGTTATTACGTTCCTTGTGTTCACTGTCGAAGAAATAGTTGAAGACTATTGTATTTCTGGTTAAATTGTCTTCAACTTTTTTGCTGACAGCGAACACAAGGAGCATAATAACTTTTCAGTCAAGTTGCCAACAAGCAAAAGTAGTGCGAGGCACTCTACAGTTGCACTGTTTTGTTCCAGTATCTGCATCTCAAGCATTAATAAAAACCTATTCATTTCAAAGCGAAGGGAGAGTGGTGCATATTTAAGAATCAGTGTAACTCAAACTGTAATGACTGCAAGTGTAAATCTATTGTTGGAATTTTAAATCATGCAATATTAAGTTTGTGCAATGTGAAGAGAGTAATGGACCCAAGTATTTGCTGTAGCTATTTCAGTGTTTGTGGTTAACAATCTGACCTCGACAGGACTGCAACACATCATATGCAATCAGCTGACATGGCACACAGAGCATGTACCTATTTGAAGGCAGCGTTATGTTCGCCTGCACGGCTTGGCAAGTTATTTAATTTCTCTATATTTATTGGGAATTCCAATCTGATTTTTTTCTAGGATTATATGGCATCAGCAAGCTAAGCTTTAAAATTGTTTCCGGAAATTTAATGTAGAGAGTTAGTATTGTTAATTATTTTTGTACTGTTAATGACTTTGTGAAAATAGAAAATATTAAACTAATTATTTTTTGTTTAAGGTATAAATGAAGTACATATTTCAATATTCAAAATAAGCCACATATCATATTTATCTGAAAAATAATACCAGAGATATCTAAAATATCCGAAAATTTAATGTTTTACATTCACCAAAATAATTCATTTATAGACTAACAAAAGAATGGATGTGTGATTTTTTCATTCACAGAACATGTAAATTTAATATCAATGAAATAAATGAAATCGAAGACATAAAGATCAAATTGTGTTTACTTTATTGTAGCATTTGTACCCGAGTTAGCAAATAGATTTGATGGTATGCCTAATGTTAACATTTTCTTCAAAATTATTTTCCCAAAATGTCCAAACTCTTGCTTCCAACAAAGAGATTCACAATGCAACAAGATATTTATTTAGTGATTTCCCAGAATAGATAATAGGTTTCAAAAATGCCCTAAAATAGAAATAACCTCCATAGCTGACTTAACAGAAGTATTAGTAAGAGAATTCAATCGTAGCTGTTAGTATTCCAGATTTATGCACATGACTATTCCAATTACTGTCTCTTCAGCAGAATGCACATTTTCAAGGCTCAAACCTATAAAAAATTATTATCTATGGAATTCTATAACCAAGACAGACTTAGTGAACTCAAGACTCCTCAGTATCAAAAGTAAAACCGATAGTTTCACTGATGTCAGTGAAATCACCAATACTTTTGCATTAGAGGAAGCATGCCTTATGGTGCAGTTCCACTAGAAATCAAGGGGAGTATGGTGAGGTTTTCATCTGTTATCAAACAGCAGATAGTCGGATATGCTGTATATACTGAATGTATTTAATTTTTAATAACATTTATTCATTATTTTTAAATACTTTGAAAAATAGTAAACAAATAACCAATATCCTCTGCATCTGATACAAATTTGAAGAGGCCCAAATCAGGATGGATAGTTCAATTTCCCCAGAGATTCATTGAATCCACCAAAGTTATTTTGGGGGGAAGTGTATAGTGACTATAAACCATCCTTTCTCTATTCAATTGTTTTAGCTTTTGTTATCTTGTTACTTTCTAAGATCCTGTGTAAAAATCAGAATTACAATAAACAAAGTGTATATAATGTAGCACTTTAGAGGCAACAGCGAAACTAAAAAGAAACTGGTTAACCTATGCCTACACATTTTACAATATGCAGGCGTTCTGCACATGCTAGTTTAGAGCTATCCCAGAAAGGATGCTGGTTTCTATGCCACAATAAAATGTTACGCTCAGCCTCCACCCTTTTTAGAGCTATTAGTAATCCCAAGAAGCATGAAATCTTCAAAAAAGAGTTAGTCATTCAGTTAGTCACACAGTTGGAAGAATAATTTATTATCAGGCAACATATGGACATCATATTCTTAGGCATTCTCTGTCTCTGTCGCGGGCGCGCGCGCGCACACACACGCACACACACACACACACACACACACACACACACACACACACACACACGCGCGCGCGCGCGCGCGCGCGCGCGCACGCACGCACACTCACACAGACGCGGACGTAAGGACTTTTTGGATTCAACGGTTTTCAACCCGTTCATTTCCAGTGAAATACTGGTATCGATTGTTTGGATGGAATGCAATATCTTTTCTATCCACTATGGATGTGGTAGAAAAAGTAAAAACACGTTTCTACGTGTCTTGGTGTTTTTGCTACGTTTCCGAAATCATGATGCTATATTCAGCGCGTTGATTTTTCTTTGGTTGGCTACACACGCTCTCGGCGCACATCGAAGACGAGTCAATAGTGGACATAACCTATATATACGTGTAAAGGTGTAGGTGTAAGTTCCTACCACCAATTTTTTCTCTTTTGCTTCATGTACAAGACAAAAAAGAGGTGGTGAGTACGTGTTTAATTGCATGTATTTGATGATAATGTAGTTTTAAATGACGGGTTCAATGTCCGGAAATTATTGCTCACTGGAAGTAACAAAATAAATCCAAACAAAGAAAATCGTAGCCACAAAAATCCGTTCATTTCTTGAGGAGGTGAAAGAAACTTAGTTGTTTTAACATCGCCATAATTTTGAGAGCTTCTCAAGTTGCAAATAGTTATTTAGCAACTTGTAGCTTAATTGGGAGTTGGTTAGTAGTTGGCTAGTTTTTAACAAGAGTGTAGTGACTAAGAACTTGCTATTCAAGTTTATAGTAGTTGATTTACGCGCATAATGGAGTATAAAAATTAAACATATACAAATACATTCTTCAGCAGATAAAAAAAAAAAACTGTAAGCCGAGATATAACCTAACTGCAGCAGAAAGGGTATACCTCCACGATATCTACTATGGCGATCGCGCGAAACGCGTAAATGAACTACCAACATCATAATAGTGATTCGCCAGATGCCAAGTCCCTACCAACATAACTTGCAACATCATTATATGTCACACGCAATGAATCGTGCCTAACGAAAAACACTTTCGCTGCAATGAATATAGTCGTGAAATAAATTATCTGCATTTTATGTTGGGCGAAGTAGAACTTATATGCGTGTTTTATATAGGAGAACTTAAGCGTGAATGCCTAAAACTAAAAAAAAAAAGCATAGAACACAAAATTATAGCAAAAGGCACGTTTTTATATAGAGGGCTAAAAGATAAATATGCGTTTTATATAAGAAAATAAAAGTGAATGCTTAATGCCAAACTAGTACATATATGACACAACGATAGTAGGGATCTTATACGACGACACAAAATTGAAAAGCAATAATAACCCAATACAGAACAAACTCAAAACACACCAGATACCATACGCAATAACTACATGTCTTTTGTGCATTTTCAACAACCAAAAATAAAAGTAGAATGTGCGTGTTTCTTAGGAAAACGTAAACGGTTAACGCCAAACAAGTGAGAACACACATAAAGAGGCACAGAATGTTCGACAACAAAAGTGAAAAGCAATAATACTAAAACAAACTCAAAACACAACAGTAGCCCTACTTAATAAGTGTCCGAAAACATCAATATAAAATGCAAGAATGTTTAAAAAAAAAATATATATATATATATAAAATATATAATTGTGAACAGTAACTGAACAAAATGAAGGTGGCAAGTATAAATACCTGAAACCAAACAAGCATACAAAAAATTCCCCAAAATGCAGAATGCATGAGTGCAAAACAAAACTGTGGATGATTAAAATAAGCATAATATAGTTAGATAATGTATGGATATCTGCTCTTAACGGACCCTGGAACTGAAAAGTGACTGAAGAGTAATCAAACTAACGATTTCTAATTTTATGGGCATAAATGTTTTCCCAAACCTTCAATCAGCGGTTGACCGTGAAAGTTTTTAGATCTGTCATTTTCAAAGGTCTAACACAGGCTTTGACCCTTGCATTATCAAGGGGGAGGGGGGGGGGGGTGGACGAGGGTATTTCATGTCCACCTTCTGTAATTTTTCAAATTTTCTCTTTTAATTTTTCGATTAAAGGCATGCAGTTAATAGTTATTGTCAATGACTGTTTCTACTACTGAATTGCATATTTATTTCTAGTTTTTCATTGTTGGTTTTTTTTTGGGGGGGGGGGGAAATTATGGCCCGTCGGCATAATGTGATACATGTAAAAAAAATAATAGTTAAACAGTGTTAAATATTCCCTTTATAAACATGAGAAGATATAATACCCATTTTTAAAATAAATTTGGTTTAAAGTTGCTCAGACATTTGTTATAGTGGTGGTCACAAAGTAACCCCCCCCCCCCCCCCCCCCCATAATCTAAGTTATGGAATAAGGCTTGGTGATGCTAGGGTTAAATGCCAGCTGCGCTACATTGAAATGTCCCTTTTCTGCTAAAATTTTTGGCAGTAGTTGAACAAATGTGGGCCAAAAAGGGCTCAAAATAACCAAATTTAGCGGAAAGCAATTGTTAATCGACACCTCGCCGCAAAGGAAATGCTATGAATCTGAGGAGAAACTAGACAAAAGAGGAAGGCTGTGGCAAACAGGTAATCTAATGATCATGAAGCATGCGAGTAGAAAAACGTTTTTCTGGACTTTACGTTTTTAATACACTGTCTGCTCCATGCGCATTAAATTTTGCCCTATGCTGCTAGAAATTTTCCAGAATGTCCTCCATTTAAGTGACTTCAACTTGTCTTTGGTTTCAAAATCTGAAAATTTTAGTTTTACAAAACTTAAATATACAAATAAGTTTTAAAATATTTTCAATGTCCATTAAAGCAAAGAAATTAATTACCTTAAGATTTCTTTTTCTTCCTGCTGAAGATGTATTTATTGGGTAATTACGGTTTCCAAAATAATAAAACTGTTGTGATATGTTTTTGTTGTGCATGAAATATTTTGAATATCAAGGTGTTTTCGCGCTGTGAATAAATTTAATAATTAATTCCCTCAAAATTATAAAACAAACTGTTCTGGAACTTTGTGGATAGTTTATAACACAAAAGCGTGTAAGTGTGCAAAGTACTGATGTCATACCTATAAAATACAGACAAATCAAATTTCAGTCCCAGGGTCCCTTAAGTAAACGAAATGGTGGCCCTGAAAAGGGCCGATTTACTTTCTGCAAATACCACAATTTTCTCATAGTGTAGCCTAAAGACACATAATGCGTGTATATTGTTTATTTTATATGCTTGTTTGGCATTAAGTATTCACTTTTGTCTTCTTATATAAAATGCACATTTACCTTTCAGCCCTCCTTATATAAAACTACATTTTGCCTGTTTGTATTCTGTGCTTTAGTAGCTTTACGTATTCTCTTTAAAGTTTCCCTACATAAAACACATTCAACTTTTATTATACTCTACATAAAGGTACAAAATGGGTTTCACTACTATATTCAATACGCGCGACATCTAGCAATGTTACAAATTATGTTGGTAAGAACTTGCATCCAACGAGTATGTGTTGAATTACTTTAGCGTAATATTGAGAGCTGTCGAACAGCTATAGTCTTATTATCTCTCGAAATATACAGATATTTTTTTCTGTTGAAAAAATAATTTGGTGAGTGTTTAAGAGCAAGGGCAGTTTATTCCTTCTCCTTGGTAATCCGTTGCCTTTGCTGGTTTTCTCGAAGGCTCGCTGTTTTCGCCATATTTACTGCTACCAACATTAGAAATCGAAGTCACCATTCACCATGCCACTAGTTCGCTGGGGAATTAAAACGTTGTGCAGCTGCCACCACAACCACTTGTCGATTGGTGCCATCAAGAATAGGACTTTCTCCACTGCTGTTATCCAGAAAGCAAGAGGCGATAAAATGGTAAGACATCTGTTATCATGTTTTGCTTAAAACAACAAATCTGTCATTGGTTTCCAGTTTCATACAGATGGAATGCCAGGCATTAAATAATATGTATCCAGCATTGACTTATACGTCAAGTAAAGGACACTTCAACAACCGTATTATTATTTTGTGTATACCAAAATTATACATAGCCTATATCGATTGTCGGGATTATTAATAATTCGCTAAATTATGGCATTAGTTTAATAAATGATATATAATTACGTCAGTTTAATAAACGTGTAAACATACCCTGGAAACACTCATTAAATACAGCGAAGGGGGAGGGGATGCACTCCCTTCACGGTAGTTCATAAGGGACATTAATTTTATTTTTATTTAAGTTTCATAATTTTGTTTCACAAAATATAACGCGTGAACTTCGTTTATAATCTTATAAGTAGTTTTACTAAATTATTTCATATAATATTGTAATAAGCATTAAAATTGGAATTTCCATTCATGTTTAATCTAGGAGAGTCTATCGCAGTCGAGTAAAAGAATTTCAGCTTGGTGTACAAAAAATGTTATACTATTTGCAGTCCACCATGGATCGAGACGTTTATATATAATTTTTCGCAGTATTCGGTCTTTATTTACCAATTTATTTTATTTGGTTTAGTGATGTATTGATGCCATTAGCAGAAAATGTTATACTATTTGCAGTCCACCATGGATCGAGACGTTTATATATAATTTTTCGCAGTATTCGGTCTTTATTTACCAATTTATTTTATTTGGTTTAGTGATGTATTGATGCCATTAGCAGAAAATTGCTGGGGATAGAATAACTTTAAATCTCTTCCTAAACCCCAGTGAATAAGGAGAGATGTTGAGCTTATTTTATGTGCAAGGATTTATACGTTTTTTCAGTTTAAAAGCTGATGTGGCACGAAAGTTGACTTAAGGTATTCGCTTAGTTCCATTTTCGCGCAACTACATTTTCAGGATTCCACGCGAGTTTTAGTTAAATGGTAGTTCATGCGGAATATCACACATCATCTATTTTGGTTCCTTCAATGAACGTGCACTTGCGTTCACTGTATCAAATTAAGTTACGTGTTACCCGTTCATACCATTAGTTTATAAGAACAAATACAACTGCAGCTGCTCCCATTATTATTATTATTATTATTATTATTATTATTATTATTATTATTATTATTATTATTATTATTATTATTATTATTATTATTATTATTATTATTATTATTATTATTATTGTTGTTGTTGTTGTTAGTGTTAATATTATTTATTTATTGCCTAAAATCCAATTTTGGTCCAAATACTTACGCTAGCGAATGTTGGGTACCTGCATAAATAACGTTAGTACATTAATATTGTTTTGAGATCATGATATTGTCTTGTTAAAGCCTTAGAAATAACCTTTTTTTCCAAGTTTGAAGAAAAGGTTATTGGTGTGTTTCTAAGGGTTTATCGGGGCAATATACGATTATAAAACAATATTAATGTAGGTACTCAATCTGATGTAAGCTATCCGCAATTGGCCATAGCAGAAATTAGGAGGTAGAAGTTTAGGCATTATAAATAATTAAAATAGGCAGGCAAAAAGACATTATAAATAGTTAAAATAGGCAGAAAAAAGGAATTATAAATACTAAAATAGGCAATAAGAGAAACCCAATAATACATTACACTATTCAATAACTGATCGTCATATTTTAAAGAACTTCAAAGTTTTAAACGAAGTACTGCCGTGATACAAGTCCCCCATCTCGTTATGATAGGTTGGGGGGGGGGGGAGCAGAGTTACATCTGGCGCAATGTACTTAAATGTCAGGATTCTTGATGAGGCTTACACAAAGATCTTCTAAATACTGGAAATCCATTTGCCAACATCCAGAAACAAGCATCGTATCTCTTGTGACACCCTGTGAAAGCCATGTGCTACGCAGGTCATGTGAAGCATGTTTGGAAATAGCACTTTTAACGCTATTCCAGCCTTTTTCATATATGATGCAGCGTCACTGATGAAAAGTAAGGCGTCGTATTGAACCTCTTCAGGCCACAGCAAAGTTAATGAACTGGTGAGTGCGCAATAGTTCAATTGTTAACTTTCTCAAGACACTCTGTAGTAAGCAGGAATGATTTCATTTATTCATCTTCTGTAGGATCTAATCGTCCATTAACAAATTGGCAATGAAACGACCTATGGTATCAGTTGACTCGTCGATATTCGTCGATATCCCAGATCATCTTATTTTTCATTTTATCTTTAGTTATTTTCATTGTATCATCGTAACATTCGGTTAAGTAACATTTTCGCAAACTTGACTCCCTAGGTACAGATTGGTTAGTATACTTCTCCAAAAACTGTGATAATGTAGGATTCTGTAATTTCCAGAAAGGGATTCTGGCGCTGAAGAAAGCTACATAAGTCGAATGCAAACTGGGATTTTTGACTCGATGTTGCAATTACTGTTGGAAGCAAAGGAATCTTCTGCCTGTAGCCGTGTTTGATTGTGCCGATATGTTGTGATATAAAATACTTCTTTTCGTAGTTCACTGACTGCTCATATATTTTGCGTGTGAGTACTTTACCGTCGGTACAAAATATGCCGGATCCAAAAGTATTAACACAACTGTGTAATTTCGTGCGTCAACGAACATTGAATTTCGGCACCTTGCTGCTAGCTACAACGTCGCAGTGAAAACTAAAAGAAAATCAAAGTTACACCCGTACCTGCTCATTATAGCATTTTAAAATAAACACACGTGATAATCCAAATGCTTTCTTTATCTGTGCATTTGTTTGCGCGGCAGCACTCATTGTTGCAAAGAAAATAATGAATTGAATGAGGGACGCCTATGTCGTCTGCAACTTAAAGACAATAGTATACATTCGGCGAAGTAACTTTCATTGTCACGGTCTAACGGTTGTTGAAATAAAATGTACCTGAAGAAAATTTTTAATAATTAATAAATAATGAAATAAAGGCAACAAAAAGCATATATTTTGTAAAATAGACATATTAAAAAGGCAGAAAAAGGCGATATAAAACTGTGGTATTTCAATCACAAAGGTATAATTCGTACAGATTCACTTTCAAATTGAAGATAAATTTGACGCATTTAAAAAGGCATTCCGCGTAAGTTCCGGTCTCTGGTTATAATTATTTCTACGGTGGATGTGTGCATGCCTGTGCAAGTTTTAAATCAAAGTAAACATTAATTGTAAGTTATTGGACTAAGGACTCACCATGCTTAATGACCCAAATTGTGCAGAAAGAGAATGGAATCCACACTCTGGCTGCTCAGGTTGGTTCGACGTTCTTGAATAACTAATCCTGCTGCACTAAAATTTCTTTCAGTACTCGCACTTGATGAATACTACCACCTTTTCTACGAAAAGTCCCTTCAATGTCTTTGGTTACCAGTATCAAATGCTGACGAGATAGTTTTTTCTACATATAACTTGGTTGTAAGACAGAAGGGCTATGAAAAATGAAAGTGTCACAACTTGTATGTTGCAACTTGGTGATGCTGACTAATGGGCAATGGCCCTGATGTCTGATGTATGATGTATGATATATACATGGGCGTCGTGAAACGGGGGCAAGGGTGGCCGCGGCCCCCCCCCCCCCCCCTTGGAAGTTGGTGAACTTAATGTGCAGCCAGTTACTGACTATTAAACTATTATTTTAATTTTGATGTAAAGAACAATTTTTATTTGGCACAAATTGTTACGGTTATCTGCAACAAATATAAATTTTGACAATAAAATAATGATTTAATATTATATGATTGCAAATTTCCAACATGTGTCCCCCCCCCCCCTGGAAAAACGTCTGCCGACACTCATGGATATATAGAGTGATTCATGTCATGATAATAATAATAAAATAAACGTTTTAATTTGGAGGAATGCTGAACAATAATGATACAGTAACATTACTACAGCGTCAGCCACCGAGAACAACTGAAATTGTATCAGTATAAACATTAATGCTGTGTTTACACTTTCCAAAGCAGGGGGAAACATGCGTTACTAGCAATATAAAAGAAACAAATACGCCTTGGGTTCGAGATAAGAGTGTAAGATTTTATTCGTGGAATGGATTGAATTGCAGCCGAGTAGTGAGAAATGATATAGTTGCAAACCCTCTCATTCTGTGCCTTGACTAGCATCAGTAGCAGCATTTGAAACGTGTCAGCAGAATAATCATTTAGAATTCCTAGTAAAGAAATGCTGCGGTAATTGTGCTATTCTCGGCATTTCAACATAGGTGCCCAAGAAATATGATACATTATTTTTTGCCTCTTAAGCGAATGTGTCACTGAAATTTAGTACAAATCTGGCAAAACATTACATTTGTATTCCATGGCTTTAAAAATACTAAATGTGTTTTGAGTTTTTATATTACAAATACTTGTAATTGCATAATGTACCCTAAAAATGCAGAATAACAATGTTTTTCATTTTAAAATTTAAGGTTTTTGAAAATTATGTTTTCACCATATTCACTTTTTGAAAATGTCACATGATGCAGTTTTCATGCAATTCTTCGTATCATTCCCAAAACACAAACAACACTTTGACAAAATATGTGAAGGCTCATACCCAAAAATCTTGTTTTACCATGCTGTTCAAAGAATTGTGTGACACGTATGCCAATTTTGAGCCAATTTATACCGATGGTTCCCGGTGTGACAACAATAATGGCTGTGCGGTGGTTGCTCCTAACCAAACCATGATGTATAGTCTACCAAACACTCTCACCATTTTCTCTAATGAACTGTTTGCTATACGTTTCGCCATGGACTATATATCAAAGAATGGAGACTTCAAATCATTCATTATATACACAGATTCCCTTAGTGCATTAATGGCTATACAACAACGATCTCCTTGCCACACCTTGGTAAGGGAGATACGTGAATTATACAGTGAGCTTATTTCATCAGGTAAACAACTAATCTTGGCATGGATACCATCTCACTGTAACATACCAGGAAATGATCTTGCTGACACTGCCGCAAAAGAAGCTACCAAGCATCCTCCAAGCTTACCAGATCTTAAGCTACCTCATGAGGACTATTTACGGCATCTTAAAAGAACTATCCTACACCGATGGAAGACAGATTGGACAACTACATCCAACAGCAAACTGCATGATATCTGTCCAATACCTAACCTCTCCACAACAATTACAACACTAACCCGGCGAGACCAGGTGCTAATAACCCGATTATGCATTGGCCACACTGCGCTTACTCACTCCTACATTCTGTCCCGTGAACTTCCTCCTAAATGTACTCTGTGTGATTCTACTCTTACCGTTCAGCATCTGCTCACCGTTTGCCCAAGATACACTCACCAGCGACTTCAGTATGGAATTCCTGAGAACCTTCAGCTAGCTTTGGGTGATCAACAGTATCATAAGAAAATAATCAAGTTCATCAAAGCATGCAAACTTAATATTTAAACTCATTGTAAACTTCATGATATGTTTCCTCCTTTTTTTTTTCCTCAATGTTTAGTCGCGATATGACTTTTATGTTCAAGCGACTTCAAATAATAAATAAATTAAAAAAAAACAAAACAAAAAAAAACAACTAAATCTGCCATATTCTTTTTTTTCTTTTGAACGCTTTTGAGTTACTAAAGAAACTTGCAGCTTACAAAACTTTATACTAGAAATTTCAAGCGACAAAATTTAAAAACTATTGTCTTTTGAGCTGAGGCTAATAAAACAAATTTGTATGGCAGATGTGTACATTATAATCAGATAAATATAATAGAACCTTAAAAATAGGTATTTTTTTTAATTTCGTCGTGTAGAGCATTTGGCATAAAATAATAAAATCCGGATTCAACATTTCGTAACTCGGAAACTGAAGGATATATCATACTAAAATTCAAAACCCTCTAATGCTGGTATAAGACAGCATTGAAAATCCATTTTCAGCTAACTTGGCTGAAAAAATTTAAAAATCCATTTTCAGTTGTTTATTCCCTTAATTTTCAAGCCCGGGCCCGGCCCTAGTCCAGCCCAAGCCCGGCCCGAGCCCGACAAGCATTTTTCAAATTAGGCCCGAACCCGGCCCGCGGGCCGGGCCGGGCCTAGGCCCGAGCCCGTGCAGACCTCTAATATGTATTAACGCGCTCATATTGCCGATATTCAGACACTGCTACCTCTACATAAATGCCCGTCTCGGTAGCGTGATTGTTAGTGTGTCTGCCTCACGTTCAAGAGGTCGCGAGTTCGAATCTCGCTTAGGGTAAGTTATCCGGATAAGGTTCTTTTCCGAAGTTTTCCCTTATCCTGAGAAGACGAATGTCGGGTAACTTAGAGCTCTATGAACCTCGGGCTCATTTGAGCATCATTTCAGCCATTCACCATCCGATATGACACTAGTTGGAGGACTTTAAAACAAATTTACACATAGAACTGTCTGTTGTCGCGTTTTGGTGCAAGGAAATGAACTAACTCATTAAGATGTACGAGTACAAGGGAAAAAATCTGAGGTGTTGCGCTCACATGACTTTCTCTACTCTTGTACTAACCATTCTTACAAACTCTTATTCCTGTATCTTCTTCGCGTTAGTTGAGATAAACCTTTGTGCAAATTATCTTATTGGTTATTTCCTTGTAGGTGGAAGGGGAATATCAGAATGCAGTAGGCCTTGTGCGATTGTCAAATCTTTTAAAGCTTTGAGATTCCCTTCTCTTTGCACACTTAACATATAAAAAATGAACAACGATGTTCCATTTCACGAAAGTTTTGTTTTCCGAAATTTGCACACATAAGAAAGAATGTCTTCGAAATGGTTCACCCTACAAGAAAATTTATTCGGACATAAATTATGTATTTTAGCAAGATCTACATTTCTTGTATTGTATGATTTGATCTATCTCTAACGGTTTACCAGTTATGCAAAAGTCGTCCAGAGTAAATGCGACTACATGGGCTATAGCCAGAAAATTCAAAATATACATTTCATTTGTCGTAAAAATATCTCAAACATATGACATTTTAATCAAAATCGTTTGAGCCATTTTCAAGAAAATAAACATTTTCGAAAAATTGTCCATTTAAAGGGTAGTTTAGGGTGGGGCTATTTTGTTCAAAATCATCGTGTCGCATCCTTGAAAGACATTAAACTTAAATACCAACTTTGGTTTTTAATCTACTTTTCGTTTTTGAGTTATGCTGTCCACATACTGACATACAGACTGACAGACACACATACAGACTGACACACACACACACGCGGACCTTTTCTAAAAATGTTTTTTTTTTTTTATTCAGGGGGTCTCAAAACATGTATTTCCGGTGAAATCTCGACATGGAATTTTTGGGTGGAATACAATACTTCCCCTACTTACCAGTAGAGAAAGTAAAAAAGTATATGTACTCCCACACCACGGAGTACTCATATTTAACCGTACAGGCAAAACATGGGCAAAGGGAAGTCGAGAAAGGTTATCTATCGAGTTGCAAGCGATAACTGGCCCGGAAACAACACACTGCATGTTAACCTTATGAACTTGAGAATAATACTAAGAGGCGGACAAAGTGCGTACTGTGGATGAGGGAGGGATGCTTTGCAATAACTTTAAACAGCGTAGAGAAAAAGGAAAATAATCCAATCTTGCTATAAAGTAAGCGTACTAAACAAAAATTCCTCCATTCAACATGTGCTCATTGTTGAGTACAGTTACACTCGAAATGCAATTGAATGTTTAACTGTTCTCAGCGTCCCTTCTATACTGGCATGAAAGAGTTTGATTTTGCTCAGAGGGAGGCCTCTTTTCAGGCTCAGGTTCTTATACGCGCTGTAAATCTACATGGGAGCAGTGGCTTTACTTCCCTTCCGAAAGAAGCAGTACTAAATGTTTTTACGCAAAAGAAAAAAAAAAAAAAAAAAAAAAAAAGTATCGCCCTCCGTGGGCTCGACCCCATAACGTAGGGAACCAGAGGTCAGCATAGAAATTGTAACCCTTAGGCCATGGACGCCTAGTTACAACTGAGTGCGGGAAATACCGATTAAAAAAGAGATTTTGGTTTCTTAATCTATTTGAGTTTTAGAAGTGGTTGCGTGATCTATAGAACTAAAATATAAGTATGTTAAGCAATATTTATATACCTACTTTCAATTTTACTTTCTCTACTACGTATAGTAAGTAGGGGAAGTATAGTATTCGACCCAAAATGTCGACGTCGAGATTTCACCGAAATGTTTTGAGATCCCCTGAATAAAAGATAAACATTCTTAGAAAGAAGTCCGTTCGTCCGTCCGTCTGTCTGTGTGTGTTTGTGTGTATATGTCTGTCTGCCTGTCTGTATGCCTGTCTGCCTGTCTGTCTGTCTGTCTGTATGCCTGTCTGCCTGTCTGTCTGCCTGCCTGCCTGTCTCTCTGTGAACAGCATAACTAAAAAACAAAAGGTCGGTTAAAAACCAAAATGGTAATCTTACTGGTAATTTGGTTGTAGATGCAAGGAAAATGTGGGAATACAGTAGCCTTTTAGCGATAGTGAAATGCTTTAAGAGTTGGTTGCTATGCGATGCCTTTGAAATTTCTTCTCTTAGCAAGGCCAACAGATAAAAGCTGAAGTGCTGCACTCACATGACTTTCTCAACTCTTATACAGAGTGGGTCAAAGAAACGGGAAATTTTAATTTCGTTGTTGTTAGTACATGGTTTATATCAGAAGGCTTAGATTCATGTCATTGTTGAGCGTGATAGTTGCAATTTAGTAAACATGGAACAGTGGACTGGTGAGCAAAGGGGATTTGCTTTAAAATCTTATTATCTAAATGGCCAAAGCACCGAAACTTCTCGTAGGGAGTTTCGTCGTCATTTTCAACTCCGTCGTCATGATGCTGTGCCCTCTGCTCATGCGATAAATGACTGGGTTCGTAAATCAGAAGAAACAGGCTCAACACTAAAGAAGAAACCTCCAGGTAAACCAAAATCTATTCGTACACCTGAAAATATTGAGAAGGTTAGAGTTGCTATAGTGAACAGCCTGACACGTTCAGTCCAGAGACATTCTCTGGCACTTAACATGGATCGCTCTAGTGTACGAAGGATACTGAAAAACGATCTAAAATTTCACCCCTACGGTGCAACAGTTGTTTGGGACTCATGTCTTATCGAGGAATTGAAATATTCCGCGGCCTGCACGATCCCCGATTGTTCCACAGATCTAGGACGTTCTGTGTGCCATCGTGCATTCATCCCACACTGTAAACTCATTGCTGCAAGACCTCTGCCATTGCAGAGTTCTTCGAAATGTTGCAGATTGGAGTTTCGTTGCTTTGCATATTCAACGGCAATTTTAGCGCTGAATGGACTGTTCGACCACCTTCCAACAATGTAGCTTCAATGCTTGATGAAGCAAGTGCGATTGCAATTTAAATCAATTAAATAAAAAACAGTTTTACCTGTACCTCCGGGAGCGTCCAAGAAGTAAATCCCTCCAGTTCCAACATTTACAACTTTCATAAAAGTATCAAATACACATTTTTGTTGTTGGTTCAATAGCGGAATATTTATGCGAACTGATTATCTTAAAGCGTCTAAATCGTACAGTTTTTCACGTTATAACTCTTGTTTAAAAGCGTGGTGCATTGGGCGATTGGGCGCGACCTACCTAGTTGAGAAAATTCTTTGTTTGACATCATCAAGCACATGTACTCAATTGATATTAACGCCCCGTTGTAAATCTCTTCAGTCTTCAGTGACTTTTAAATTTGGATTTCCTGTTTTAATGCGCATTTGATGCAAGATATCGTCACACATATCCTTGTATTTGATCTATAAATCAATTGGTTTTGATGGGAAGCATGTTGATATAATTATAGAAAGCAATGTTCGTATTTGATGAGCTTGTGAAGAAATTACAGCATCATTGAAAGTTTCCCAATAAGCGTCATTTTCTAACAGTTGCAAACTTTGACAGGCTTCTCTAATAGCAATCGCAAATAAAAACACTCATCGTTGCTTGGGTGGACTGAATAAATTCGACCTATTGCATCGGTGGAATATACATTTGGGTAACTTGGAACTGGTTTTCCTTGTTTCCGTCGTTGACATTTTTTTATGATTGATTCCAAGTATAATATTTTGGCATTTCGTAGTGTTTGGGCGAAATCGTCATTCTGACACATTTAAAAAACTGGTCAAGGTTGTAGATGGTGGTTGAACAGCTCGTTGTAATGCGTTCTGTGCTGTGAAATATGCTCTTTGACCATTGTCTAAGTGTACGGCGAAGTGAACAACAGTGGGGTGTCTTTCATGAGTGGGAAAAGAAAAAATGCGCCATATTGCTTCATTACTGCTAACATATCGTCCCATTTGGTATTGGATAACTTCGTCATTGGAATTCTCTGCACCAACTCCAATCACAGCCTTGTCACTTCCTTTGGTTACATATTTTCATATGCTGTAACTGATTATTCCGGCGATGTAAAACAATATTACGGACTTCCAAATTTTCTCCAACTATGACAATGGCTACTTCATAGATTGTTGGTGCATTGAATCGTCTTGCATGTTGTTCCACAGGAGTTTTATCAGCTCTGATTCAGATGGCATGAGAACCAGTGCAGTTATGAACAATGCAATCAACTGATTGTGTTGATGAAAGAAAGTTTGTAATTCTTCTACAATATACCTCTTCACTGAACTGTTACGTACACAATACAGATCAATTTCTTGTGTTGAATTGCACATGAAATAAATTTGCAGGAATTTGTAGTCTCCATCTGACACCGGCAACAGCGAGCCTGCTCTCTGATATAGTTGGCCTTGTACCTGTAAATTAAAAATACAGCTTTATTGCTTTTGTTACAAAAATTATAAAACAAAATAGACAAAGCAATACAGGGGATAAGTCTGTTATGCTTTACCTTGAAAGTTGGCATGAAATTGTCCCAAACTACATGTGTTGCCCCAAATGAAGTCATTTGGAAGCAGTTGTTATATTTTTGTATCTTTGTAAGAAAATGTGTGTAATCCGTTCCTGTTCCTGAAACCATTGAGTACAATGGCTCTGGTGGCAGAACTAATAGCATTAATTTCACTTTCAGTAGCTTCTTTTCTGTATTTCAATGCCTTACAATATGAGCAAACTGAGTTCATAGATCCAATAACAACGCATTGGTAGGCACTGTAGTCAATTGAAACATTGTAACTGAAAGCAACTCGTTTCAAACTTGCAAGCTTATTAGCTGAATCACGTGTTTGTGATATCCTAGTCCTTTCAATTTCATTGCATTCTTCATGTTACTGTGCAGTCCGATTAGACCGAAAATTAGCTTGCTTTGTAGCATTTCGAGTTCTTCTACCCAAATTGCTCCACCCGCGTCTTATAGGCGTCATGAATCTTGATCTGAGTATAAACACACAAAATAAACCGATCAACCAGAGAGAAATATAGGAACTTTTTCGACTGAGAAATGTAGAATTAAAAACAACCAAGAAAATAACACGCACTAATTGAGATCTCGCAGTCAAACTTTATATCACAGAAAAAGAAAGTGTCAATTCCGGTTGCATTCAAGTAGTTTATATTAACTTTAAGGTTACGCTTTAAATTATAAAGTTACTAACCAAATTTCCAGTGCTTTTCTTCATATTCTGATTTAGTTCTCTTTTGTTTTATTTGAATAAAACGAAACAGTAAGTAAAGGAATCAAAGCCGATTTTAATGTGTCTGAGAGAGTGTCACTTAATCGATTCATTGCTCAAATCGACCTTCGATTAATCTATCTCACAACGCTACCCTAGAATTGACATCTAGGAACGATTTGAATGGGAAAAAGATAAATGCAGTTTTATGCTTTTTTTGCGCAATTTTTTCAAATGTTCTTTTCATAAGAACCTTCCTTGGACTGCATATCTATTTCAAACATATAGAAAATTGCATGAGGCAATTGAGAAAGAGACGTGATTAGTTCCATAAAAGAAAAGCGTGTAGAGAAAACCGTGTGAATGTAATGTGGTGCATATCTATTTTAGTCGTCGATAATTGTATGAATTCTATGTTGAAGGGCAAGTAGAGAAAGAAATGTTATTGTGTTTAATAGAACAAACGTGAGTAGAGAAAGCCGTATGAATGTAATACGTTGCATTTCTATTTGAATCATAGAAAAGTGGATGAGTATTATGTTGAAGGGCGAATAGAGAAGGATATGTGAATGTGTTAAACTATATGAATGTATTGCGTTGCAAAGTAAAATGGATTACATAAAAGCCTCCATGAAGAAACACTTAAATGTGCCAACTTTAATGGTGATCTGTCAACCGTGTTAAGTTTATCAACTTCATACATACCAACACCATTTAACTGTATGTTGAAGAGCGAGTAGAGAGAAACGTGTGAATGTGTTAGGCGAAAGAAACGTGAGTAGAGAAACCCGTATGAATGTAATACGTTGCATTTCTATTTAATCATAGAAAATTGTATGAATTCTATACTGAAGGGCGAGTAGAGAAAGAAATGTGATTGTGTTTTGTTAAAAAAAGTGAGTCGCGAAAACCGTGTGACTGTAAAACGTTGCATTTCTGTTTCAATCATAGCATAAAAACCTTCTCCATGAAAATGCTTAGAAGTGTCAATTTTCATTGTGATCGGTCAACCGTGTTGGAATTTATCAGCTTCATACATATAGGTTGCATGAATTGTCTATTGAAGAGCGAGTAGAGAAGAAGATGTGAATGTATTACATAAAAGAAAAGAGAGTAGATAAAATCGTGTGCATGTACCATAATACCTTGCATTTCTATTGCATCATAGAAAATTGTATGAATTATATGTTAAAGCGCGAATAGAGAAAGAAATGCGATCGTGTTTCGCAATAGAAAAGTGAGTAGAGAAAACTATGTGAATATAATATGTTGCGTTTCTACTACAATCATAGAAAATTGTATGAACTGTATGTTGAAGGGCGAGTATATAGGGAAGGATATGTGAACGTCTCACGTAAAAGAAAAGCTAGTAGAGAAAAGCATGTGAATATTACATTGCTTAGTAAAATGGATAGCGTAAGAATCTTCTCTGTGAAAAAATACATATAGGTACATGCCGAATTTCGCAGTGATCGGTCAAGTGGTTTAGGAGATTGGCGGTTATATACCTACATAAACGCAACCGTTTTTCTCGGTTTGAATAGGAAAAAGAAAAATGTGGTTTTTTCCGTTTTTCTGCACATTTTTTCTAATTTTTATCTTCATAAGAACCTTTCTCGCACTTAAATGAATATTTGAAAAAAAGAATTAGCCAAATTGGTCCAGCCGTTTCGAAGTTTTGCGGTTACTAAGATTTACAAATTAATTTTATTATATAGAAGATAATGGACATACTTCTCCGTCTTCTTGTTATTGTGATTGTTATTATTGTTGTTATTATTAAAATTATTATTATTATTATTATTATTATTATTATTATTATTATTATTATTATTATTATTATTATTATTATTATTATTATTATTATTATTATTATTATTATTATTATTATTATTATTGTGTTAGATGTAGGTCCCTTAAAACGGATCATGGCAAAAGCCAGAGATAAATTTCGATATAAAATAAAAGTACTAGTAAACAGGAAAATAAATATACATAAATATACCAAACAAAGAGACAAAACTAGAATTAAATCAAAGTTATAAAATGGTCGAAAAAGCATAAAATTCCTATATCTAAAGTTTTAAACTTTCTGGCTTGTGTTTATCCTTGCTAAAAGCTTCAAAACTCATTCGACCGCTTGTTTATCGTCCGCCAGGACCTCTGCAAGACTGGCAGGCAGTTACAGAGTTTCGAAGGTGAACTCTAGCAGCAGGTGACGGATCGACAAAAGGTTGTCGCACAGCGGACCAAGAGGAGCAGGGTCCCGTTTAAAAAGGTAACCATGCGTAAAATTGCAATGGCCAATGCGTAATCGAGTCAAAATCACCTCCTTGCGACGAGATATGCGGGAGGAAGTTACCCTTTTCTGTAAGCTTATTACCGCGAAGAGCTGACCAATTCGTACCAGCTCAACAGCACCGCTCTCCGCATTTCAAGCCTAAAGTCTTGCGAAGTAATACAAGAGATGGTAGTACTGGATTCTGTGATTGCGGCTTTTGCTGCTAAATCCGTCATTTCATTGCCCGGTAAACCTACGTGAACAGGAATCCATGCACAGACCACGTTAAGGCAAGAAGCGGGCATCCTGGATACGTTGTACAATAGGATTGCAGTTGTGCCGTTCACGAAGGCTCTGAAGTGCACTAAGAAAATCAATAAAAATCAGGCATTCATCTAATTTATGACGGCGCACGTATAAAACGGCAGGGTATATTCTTTGCAGCTCTGCAGTATAAATGGAAGTGCTATTATGAAAACTGAATGTATGCGGTTCGGTTCCATCATAAGCAATCCAACACCTCTGGTGCTCTTTGATCCATCGGTGTTAATCAGACCTCGGTCAGTGTAACCTGACAAAAATTCTAAAAAACAAGAGCATATACTAGAGATAGGCATCGTGGACTTCCGGTGCACGGTGATCCCAGGATCTACATAGGACATGTCTCGCAACCAAGCGGATGGGGGTTGGGGGATAGAGCCTCTCGCCCTTGGAAAACATCTTAGGCATTTGAATAGCGAGCGTCTTAAAAGCTCCCGGAAGCGAAAACCCCCGGCTTAGGATGGATGGATCGGGTGGGGTTTACGGGCCCGTCAACAGCGGGGTCATTTGGGCCCGAAGTCAAAAACTAAAATACAAAACAAAGAAGCTGGAAACTTCGCAGCTGCAAGATAAAACACGAAAAGTTAAAGACTGAAAAGTTAAAAAGTGGAAGCTAAATAATAAAAGGGAAAAAGATAAAAAGCTAAAACGACAGAATAGGAAAAGGTGCACAAGCTTCCACAGGTAAAAACTAAAGTGAAAGGTAAAAAAGTTAAAATAGTAAAAAATTAATCAAAATCACCAAAGAGTTAAAAGGCTAAAAGACTAAAAACCTAAAGCAAACACCACGCCCTAAAACACTAAGTTCCAAAAGATAAAATCCAAGCTACACTTGCTCAGCAAACCCAATGATGGCGACGAACCGCAGTGCCTTATCTACAACGACTGGGTCGTCGCCCAAAATTGAGCGCAAAGCAACACCCAGGCCAAGGGACTGGCTCTCACGAGCGTATCGCGGACAATCGTGAAAAATATGCGACATCGAGAGGCGAGCGGCGCACGTGGGACAGATAGGCATCGGTGCCCATGCGTGGTGGGAGTGTGACCTATGCATAATCACGTGAGCGTAACTTCGGACCGCAGGGAGTCTCTACTAGGGATTAGCCACGGTTGCACTGAGTCCTTGATTATCCGCAATTGAGTGCCAGCGAACACTTTCCATGACTGCTGCCAGACAGCAAATAGATGGCGACGAAAGTACCGCCGCACATCTGTATAAGGCAGAGTACGGGTGGATAACCCCGGCAGGCGACATGAAGACTTAACAGCCGCATCCACCTCCTCGTTGCCGGGAATTCCCACATGGCCTGGGTTCCAGGTAAAAACGAACTGGTATCCGCGAGAGATCTACTGAGATACGAGTTCTGATTTTTAAAAATCGTTGCAGAGTTGCCCACAAACTGCTGCAGGGCCTGGATAACGTTCAGAGAGTCGCAACAGGTAAGAAAACTTTCAGGAACTGAACCAGAGATAAAAAGCAAGAAATAAAATATGGCAAACAGCTTGGCAGTAAAAACGGAACTATTGCCAGGAATGTGAGCCTCGCCGTTATACATGAAACTACATCCTCTGGCAACCCCCACTTACGTATGATCCATCGGTAAATACCGGAGTACAATCCCGGCAACGGCCCAGGAGTTCGGCGAAAAGTTGACGATCTACCTTGGTACAGCCCGAACAGGCCCGTAGCCAAAGGTAAGTAGAGTAGAAAGACCGTAGCCAAGACTGAACATCAGTCGGAGCTCGGGGGGGGGATAAAATAACTTTGAAAAAACACGTGTGTTGCTATCACATAACCTTCTGTAGTTATTCTTGTACAAATTATTCTTTATTACAAATGCTTATTATTCTAAGAGGTGGAATCACGACTGAAAAATTCTATTGTTGTTGTTATTATTATTATTATTATTATTATTATTATTATTATTATTATTATTATTATTATTATTATTATTATTATTATTATTATTATTATTATTATTATTATTATTATTATTATTATTATTATTATTATTATTATATTTACTTCACATTAATTGGCATAAACATTTGCAGAAATAGTAATTGCATATTCCCTTGTAATTACTATTGTAATTACTGTAGGCCTAAAGCGATAATCAAATGCTTTAAAGCCGATCGCAATGTACTGGTTGAAATTCTGTTCTCTTTGCATATCCAAAAGAGAGAGAAAAAAAATAACTTTCCATTTGAGAAAAGTGTATTTTAAAATTTATGAATACTTAAATTACATATTCTTTTAACAAGTCCCTGCCGTCATAATGTTAACTGGAGGGGGGGGGGGGTGAGATGTGCTTCATTATTGATGTGTAATTAAACATTTATGACCCATTCTTGCTCTCAAATTAACTGTTAATTGGTGGAAAATGTGCAATTCATACTAACTTACCTTTCTTTTAGAAAAGTGACGATGAGCCATCGTTAAGTGTTGAGACTTTGACACATAGAAAATTGTATTTACTTATAATGATATATTGTGTTACCATGTTATACAACATTACATTTACAAGCCACGCTTGAAAAATTTTCCGCGAAAGATTAAGCTGGAAAAATGATTCTTCAAAGTTCGAGTTCATTACTGAGAAAGGTTATGTATACATGTTCGACTGCGTTTTGGCGGTTTCCTGAACGGCCTTTGACTGCTAAGAGATTTGGATATTCGGCACGCTGGAATAAGACAGTGGATAACTTCTTCAGCATTGTTACCATTAATAGTGTGCAATGTATAACTTTTATAGTTCTTAACTTATTATTGAAATATTTCTATCAGGAAAGGAAAACGAGGATTCTCTCATTACGGCCGCAATTTGTTCCAGTACGGGCGCTGCCCGACCTACGGCAGCCCTGAGCCCGAAAGCTCAAGGTCGAAGCGAGCACGCTGGAGCTGCCAACGAGGATAGTGGCCAAGAGAAAACCGCTCTACAGCAAACGTACATTCGGAGATCATGTGCGGCGAGCTGTTTGCGAAACCGAATACCGCTTGAGTGAGAGATGGTGCTATTCTGCATGTAACGGTGAACAAGTTCCGGGCGCAAGACAGAGTTAAAAGAAGGGTGATCTGGGTGAGCCACCAACCTTTCTACGTAAGAACACAGTAAAAATGGGCGTCGCACCGAAAGTGGAAGACGGATACCAGTATGATGAATTGTCTAAAAGGCGAAGTTTGGAGGTGGACGCCGTGCCATAGATAAAACAGCGGACCGGACCAGTGAGCGATATAACCTTAACATGACTGTGCGATCGCCGCTCCAAGGTGCCCCCAATAAAGCTCTGGGTACCCGAAGCGAGCGATCCCGAGAAGCGCGATAGTGACGAATATGGTTCTCTTATGTGAGTTTGCAGTCGAGGTGAAGGCTCCAAAACCTGAGGTGCTGAACATACGGAAAAGGTGTGCCATGCAAATGAAGATCACCTCGAGTGGATACACTTTGTTTTCGTAGGGGAGAACTGAAAGCCGGTACGAAGGGCCCACTCGGCCAGGGCTGTTATGGTCAACTGCAGTTACGCTCGATGTGCTCATGACCATAAGAGCGGTAGTAAATCGCAAAGTCGTCAACATGCAGTGACACCGCTATTCGGCTACGAACAACACTATCGATGCCGTTAATGGCTACGGCGAAAAGCGTCACAATCAGAATCAGGGTTGCCAACATTTAAAAGTAAAATTATCGTACCAGTCACTCAAAATTATAGATTTGGATTCAAAATTATCGTAAATCATAAACCAAATGCTACAATAATAAAAATATCAGTATAACACTTACGAAAATGTAATAGTAATGATGTTTATGATATTCACTTACAAGATTGATGGCCTCAACCAGTATTGCAACTTTAGCACTTATGTTTCTGGCACAATTTGTATGAAAGTTCATCTTCCTCAACCGTTTCAGCATTATATAAATTTGTTGTTGAGATAAATCTTAACATCTTCTTGGTGACTTGCAGATTTTCGGATGTACCATATTCTTTCATAATCTGAGGCGACAGAATAAGTTCATTTACCGTATCTAGTGCCATTCTGCTTCTAACTTTAGTTTTTATTAAACCCAGTTTAGAAAAAACTCTTTCACAAGAAGTGTTTCTGTGGGGCAACGAAATCACTGATTGCAAGGGCTGCTAGTTATTTGAAATCAGTATTTCCACCAGGGTGACATATTTTTAACAGCACTATGGAAACCGTCAGGTTCAGTCATGCTCTTTATTTCACACGGAGTATCATTTATTCAGAGTTCTCCATTGATCATCACTTTTCTGAACAGTACCTTCTTCATTGAGATTACCAGATCTGGGCACAGTGGCAATAAGAGGATAAAGGATAGAAGGACTTGTAGGATATGAAATGTTTGCCTTAGAGGGGTGGAGACAGGCCGTGAGGGCAAAACTGCTGTCTCTATTTGTAATTAGTTTCATTTTGCTGGAGTGGCAAACAAGTGAAAATGATATTTCTCCGTTACCCAACTATCATACATTCAAATTATTGTGCACCCCCATAATTATCATACGAGTTAGCAACCCTGCTCAGAATCGACCCCTGAGGTACACCATTCTCCTGGACGCTCTCTTGGGAGAGCGTATTTTTAATATGGACACGAAAGCGGTGAAGATGTAAAAAGTTTAAAATGAACATCGCTAGATGACCGCATAAACCGTAGCCATGCAGAGTACGGAGGATACCATAGCGCCACGTAGTGACATAGGCCTTCTCAAGATCAAAGAAGACACAACATGCTGCTTCAAGAGAAGGGCTGTATGTAAGCCTCCATGCGTGTCAGACGGTCGATGCTGGATGCTGAAGTAGCTTCGACTGGGGTGTGACCTTGCACGATTTATTGCAGGCTTTCACTGGGCCAGCTATTTTATCAAGACCCTTCTGTATGATCAAAGGATTCACTGACGTAAACTTCTTTCCTTCCTCTGTTCTAGTTATTACTAAGTAGCAAGGACTACTCAACTCTGCTACTTTCTTTACACTAAGTTTCTGCGCTTCATTTGGTTGTTTTTATGTACCATGGGAAATTAATCTTCCAGTCATTGCAAATGTTTCTGATGGCATGGTTACATCCTGGCCACTACTCCGGCGTCAGTGAGAGTCCTGGACTGGACCTTGCTCACCCTAGGGTCTAACCTCCCAATGAATAGGCAGTGGGATCCAATCACCTTTAGGAGAGCATCAGCTCATGCAATGGCCCCTCCCTGGGACTGACTTTTATCAGCAGATAGGAACACAAGTGGCACATGATAACCAGCGGCTGGTAATTATGTGGTGACCCAGTCACCTCTTACATCTCCCCATCCACCAACAACCCATGTGAGAGGTATACATTAGACTTTGTTCAGGGGGTATCGGTTTGGAGGTTAAACACACGTGGACCAAAGTGGATTTGGCATATGCTCTCTCCCCCTTTAGAGGAAGCCAACCGAGAGTATGGCTCAGGATCCTGGTCATGCCAAACACTTACCTACTGTAGTTGGCTCCTGGGGAGTAGACCACAGGATGGCACCATATGCATGACCACCATTGCGCTGCATATACGAGTAATACAGCAATGAGTTCTCCAAGGTGCTATCTGAGCACTGAATACAACTGTTCCAACACAAACATGGGAACCTGTTAGGAAATGGAGGAAACAAATAATACTTTGTGTTCAATTCAGTATTAGAAAAATACTCATCACTTGCAGTAGTACATATTATAAAAATGGCAGCCAAGTTTACAAACATTCCAGTGAAACGGTTCTTGCACCCGCGATGATGTCCTCCACTCTTCTATCCACAGCACACAGCGCCACTTGAATATCTCCAACGGTTCCTCCATACCTCATGCCTAACTCATTCCTCACTTGCTCATGGGCTTTCCTGTTGACAGTCCTTCACCATGTGTGCTGGTTGGCTACATTCCCAAGACTGCACTAAGGGATCTTTGAAGATGACCCTGAGATGGCTCTTTTTCTACATCATGTCGTACACTTATGTTCTCCAAAATGGTCATAACTGTTACCTCATTCACTAGGTGCTCCCTCTCCAGGTCTGTGCTATCCCACCTAGCCTTGGCATCCAGTTCCTTTACACTATGAAGAGCGTGATCCTGTTGTTGGTTCACTGATGGTAAATGTTAGTACAGCTGTCTGAGCTTTCAAGAAGAAATAAGATTGTTGTTTTAATTGGATGCTTGACTACTTGGTTTTGGTGCTATATTGTGCACAAGCATTTTATCCTGGGGATGAAAAATCAGCTATTTTTGCCATAGCAGCCAGTGTGTTGAGATTATCCTTAGTTGAATCTAATATAGATCATGCCATTACAGGAGTCTGAATAAAAGTTGTTTTCAGAAAATTGTCTTTTACTTGGGTGCCAGCAAACGTTTGCATTTCCCTGAGAAGTTTTGAAGATTTCGTATCACCTAGCCCCAAATCTGTTAACAATTTGCTAAACCTTATGCCCCCTGATTCTTTAAATTCATGAATAAGGCGACTCTTAAGATCTGAAACCAGGTTAACACTTAGATGTCATGTTAAGAATTTGGAAATGATTTCAGTGACATCAGCTTCCAAGATCACAGAGCATGATTAAATTGTGTTGTTTCATTCTTAATTCTTATAGCAGCAAACTGTGCTTCAATTTGAAGGAACTATATCTTTATGTTCTTTGCCCATACAGGCAGAATTTTTACTGCAATCCATGTAAGCTTGGCTTCTTTATTATTCTTTCTGTTTTCATTTTGTTTGACAGAGTTCACATGTCAGGAGTCAGCAGTGTAGCTATGTTGCATGTTGATTATGTGTATATTAAATTACTTCAGGCTATGACCAGTTGACTCGGTTGTTAGAAGAAATCAACAAATTGTAAATTACATAACTAACCAAAGAAATCATAAAAATACAAAACAAATGAGTCATCTCAAAGAATATTTATGTTGTCTACCTCCAGCACACAGTACCAAACAGGTTCATCCAGTATGCAGGATTCTCTTAATTTACTCAACTTAAAGACAAAACTGTACAATATAACTATACAATATAAAATAATGAAGGCACATTGCCATTCCTAAGTTTAAAAGTATGTAATTAGATGTCAAAACAGGATGAATTTGGTATCTATAGAAAGCCTTTGTTACCTACTAATAACTACATAAAAAGCAATAGCTTCCATACAGCTAAATACAAACATGTACTTAAACGGTTTAACCCATAGATTGTTTTCCACCCCCTAAATGAAGGAGAATACAAACGCATAGTCAGCACATCAATAAACAATGGCTGCAACAAACAAATTACTCATAATACAAAAATGATATCAAATTAAAAAAAATATCAGAAACACATTAAGGATGCCACAAAACTCATCCAGTTAAAAAACAAGTTGATTTTCAGAAGATACAATTCCACAAAAATTCACTAAAAATTCCACATATTTAAAAATCACATCTGCTTATTATTTAGCACAAAGAAATTACTCTGCAACAAATCAAAAGACCCAATACATGGAATGAAAAAGCAGGAATTTATCAAATCAACTGCCCAGAATGTTAGAATTGATATATGCAAAATTAAGATACATTTTAAAACCAGATTAAAGGAATATATGAGATGCACCAAATACAAACAGATGGGTAAATCTGCAGTACCATATCACTTTCTGACAACCAATCACATCATACTGAACTTAACATTCCTAAAACATATAACAGATCTGGTTACTTGGGGGAAAAGAATATAATCTCAAAACAGGAACACTTCTTAATGAATTTTGAATTGTTGCTACCAAATACATTGTGGATGTTCATCACTTTACAATTAGATGTCACCACAAAGAACCACCATACATTGGAATACACCATTAGGAGCCAGTCAGTCACTTCTGATGGTGGAAACGTAGCTCTTGAAGCTGGCTAAGACACAAAATTAAATGTAATTGTTCCAACTTTCAACTCAGCTATTCCATAAGTTTAGAATACAAAATCTTATTATACAAAGAATATAGATCACATTAAAGGACATAATTTATGTCAAATAAAATTATTATGGTATTAAAGTTTTCCAAAATATATATACAGTTAAACTTGCTTTATACGTAACCCAGTTCTAAGTTATTTGTATTTATATGTACATTTTTGTAGATCCTGGCAAAATGTAATTTAGAAATGTATTAATAGAATCTTATTTATATGTAATGTATTTATGCGTAATTTGCTGTTATACATGTTAAATTTCAGTGAAAATACAACTGAGTTTTACATAATTATAATGAGCATACAGCATGTGCCATCTTAAAAGGAACTTGAGTCATTTTCCTTATCTCTGTTGACAAAGACGCAAGCTGAACAGGTGGTTTTCTTTCGGCTGCAAAAACAAAAGAAAAACACGTTTGCTGGTAGAGCCATCGGCTTTCAGCACAACAATGTTGTGGCGACAAACAAGAAATAAACATAAAAATTTTTGGCATCTGGTGTTTACTGATTAACAGTGGTTTTGTCTTTTAGTTCTCAATCGGTTTTTATCAGCCATAGAGAACAGAAAAAAGAAATGTTATATACTAGATCAAAAAGTAAAATTCATACAAGAGGTGGACTTTAATCCACACAAACCCAAAACCAAAGTTGTTTCAGACTTAGGAATTGCTTATACCATGTTACAAATAGCCATCACTCATCATTAACAAAATGAGGTGTATGAACTTAATGCAAGAAAAGTGAAACAAGCCAAGTTAACTGATTTCTTTAAAGCAGGACCAAGTTCAATATAATGTTTTCTTCGAACATATCTTTGTAGTTTGTAAAATTTTACACAGGCAGGTCCACTTTGTCGCTTTTTCTTTAAACAAAATATGATGCATTATCAAAATCTGATTTGTAACTCTGAGTTACAAGTAATATTCCCTCTTTCACTTAATATACGAATAAGTCAGGTTCAACTGTATATTTTTGTTATTGGTGTGAATTTTTGAACACTTTACAGCCCAAATGACAGCTGTCAACGGACACGTAAACCCTACTCACTCACAAACTCACTCACTCACCCACTTGAACACTTTACTTTTTACTTTCTCTACTTGTACCTAGCAGACAAAGAATGTATTAAACAACCTCAAAAATTCCATGTTAAGGTTTCCCTGAAAGTATATGTTTGAGTTCCGTAACTCTAACCAAGCGATATGTCTCTGCGATAATGTATGAAGCTCACACTTGGGAGATCATGGGTTTGATTCCCCTGGCCAACCTTCCTGACCCATGGGTTTTTTCAGCAGTTTTCCCAGGTTACCAGGGGAATGCTGGGAAGAATAATTATATCTGCCGATTCTCCTGTCCTTCCATTTTGTTTCATTCGTCTTTCACCCATTGGTTCTTTCAGGATTGTGTCAGCAAAGAAACTCACTAGGTGCAGCTTGGCAGGAATATGTGCACAGGAACTATTTCTGTCCCTTGTTGTCCATGGGAACTGGATGGAAAAGGGGGCATCTGGGGGCATTGGACCCTGCCCCAAGATCCCCATGAGTTGGTCCCGGAAGAACTAGGAAACCTTAGGGACCTCTGTCAATATCTGTGCCATTAGTCTGTATCTGGCTGCCTGGTGTCTCCTCTCACCTCATCCTTCCCCCTGGAGTGTCTTCTTGTGGACACAGGTACAATAAGCCGAGCTTCAGTGCTGAATCCCCTCCATATCTCTCCTATTCCCATTCCTATTGCAATTCCCTAAATCTAAAAAATGCATTTTTAGGGAAAGGTCTGTATGTGTCTATTCGTAAAGAACATAACTCAAAAACAAAATACTGGTTAAATCCCAAGATTTTTCCAATGATATGACATGATTTTCAAGAAAATTGCCAGGCATTGACAGTAGTTTTAATTGTGTTTTACATTCATAGCTGGTGAGCTGGTAAGATTGCCAAACCCATTTATTAGCTGAAGTGTATTGCTTATAGAGTACAACTCCTTTATCTTTTTGTGAAAGATTATACCAGGATTGAGGTTTACTTTATCTCAGTTATTTTTTAGTACCTTAACTTTCACTGGGTGGTTTGGGATGCTCTCAATTTAAACCTTTTGCAGACCTGTCTTTATCTCACCTGACAAAGTCATGACAAGTATTGACAATGATGTTTTGTGACCCCTGTAGATTGAGTGGGCTTCTCAGGCAAACTCGAATAGCTCAAGTTGCTTGTACTTTCTGTCTGTGTACAACATGGTATTTGAGGTATGGGTAGGCAGTTGCAATATTTCTTTAAGTGTTGACTTAATAAGTTTATCAGCTTTGGAGCAGAATTTTGGTAGTGTTTTGTTAATAGGCATTGTCTGAAACTTATAAATCAGAGGACAGATGAAATTGCAAAGCACTAATAAGTTAAAACAATGCTTGGTGACTTTTTAACAGCAGTTTGTGATTAGTACTTATAATTTAACTACTTTTTGCCACATACTGGTAATGTTAAGAGTTAAGATGGATTCACAACCACCAGCAATGACAATGATAACCAGAACAAGAAAGTTGAAATACATGTACTAAATGGGAGTGTTCACAACCAATGGGAAGCTTTCTCGGGCCCCAGGAACGGTAAAGAAGACTTGGGCAAGTTTTAACTTTCTGTTCCCATTGCTGGGCATGGTTTGTTAGATTCATATTGTGCGTATTGAATTTCTTACTGTAGAAACAGTGGTAGAGCTCTCTAAAATAGAAAAAATATCATTGGTCAGTTAGAAACAAATGAATTCCAATGCAGAATATTGATCTCCACTTTGTATTGATAATCTTGTCATTCTTGTTCCTGGGCTGTTGTGAACCAAAATATTGAGTGCTGCCTTGCTTCTCATTGTCAGGTGGCTGTGAACCAGACTTTGTAGCTTAAGCTCCAGCCCATGACTTGTGGATACTCTTATTTACTAGTTAGTCATAACAATAACCTTAAGGAATAAAAGTAATTGTGTATAAAATTACTTATTGCAGAACTGTATGAGAACATATAGCATAGTCTATTTGCTAAATCTTATGAAAATAGCTTCACATATGCTGGCCTATGTCTGTATAGCAAGTTACCAGTATAGATAACAAATTTTGAATCACATCAATAACTTAAAAGGGAATTATTATATTTCTTAAGGACTACAGGTTTTATAGTGCAGATGAATTTCTAAATCTGTAATTATTCAGACTTGATAAAATTGTGAATAATATATATAAATGTTAACACATCCTGCAACTCGTATATATTTTAATGACTGAATAATAAATGGATGAAATATCTGTAAGGTACTCATGAGTATTAGAGAGAGAGTTTTAATGCGCTATTTGGTAATAACCAATGCTCTGAGCCAGACATAGGCATAATTACATTGCACTGCTTACAAACTGTAAGACAAAGGAAAGGTATATTAGGAAGGGGTTTTTCCAGGTACTGCATGTCAGGATAGAAAATGGTGCTAGAAGAAAACTAAAGAGAAAGTGGTGGATCTATATATAAATGAATGTGCTCTCTGTCATTAATTATGTGTGTAATCAAGCTTCACCTTTTGCTCATATTGTCTAAATCAACCTAATAGATTTTAGACAGGCAGGTTCTAAATAAAAAATCATCTGCAGGAGAATCCCAAACAATGTTAAGTTTAGGTCTGAGGTTGCCTGGTATCTCTAATTTGAAAATATTTTATCAATTTCCTTTTCATCTGTAGGAGGCCTATATGCTACCCAGACTACAAATTACTGTTGTGAGCTCATGAATCTATAAACTTAATTGAATTAATAGCTTCTAAATGCCATTTATTTTTCTTGTACTTTTCCAGGCTGGTAAACTCTCTGATGAAGAACGTACATCAAAACTGAATCCTCTCCTGTCAAGTGGGTGGTCAATGGTAAATGGTCGGGATGCAATTTACAAAGAGTACCAGTTTAAAAATTTCAATGAGGTTAGTAGTATTTTCAAGTATCTCCAAATATAATGCTGTAGATAGAATCCATGAGCATAATTGTTTACATCATGCATAAGTTTCACACTGTATGCTATTGTATAGTTATAGAATGTAATTACAGCACAATGCCAATAACTTAAGCTAATATGGACTGAGAGGGTGTTGAGTTATCAAAATGCTTAGTTATACAGAATAAGGGGTCTGTTATTTACAACACTTAATTTAATACTCCAAATTACATAAATATATGTTCTGGCACCATGTAGGAAACAGAACAATATAACATACTCTAAAATTTACTGTATACTATATGTTACACTTCGTCCGATCTCTTTAATGCATCCAATTTAATTTCCATTGCCATGTTAACTTGTCATCTTTTCTTCTCGATCGACATTTTCACTAGCACAAACACAACTCAACACAATATTACAACAGTAAGCCTGAAATCTGAGAAACAGTACTGTAACCAGAAATATGTAACAGAAAGTAGAGAAGGAGAGATTTTGGTTTAAGGGCACCCAACTACTTGATCATCAGTGCCCTTAAAAAACAAATGACAAAAGCCAGAGAGAAATTTCAATATAAAATAAAAGTACTAGTAAAAATAAAAAAATATATATATATATAAATATATAAATCAGAGAGGCAAAAGCCAGAATCAAAACAAGGTTATAAAATGGTCCAAAAATATAAAATTTCAATATCAAGTGTTTTAAACTCTCATGCTTATGCTTATATTTGCTAAAAATTCCAAAACTCTTTAGACTACTTGTTTATCATCCACCAGGTTCTCTGCAAGACTGCCAGGCAATTGCAACAAGATATTTGAGAGGAAATTACCAAGTTTATTGGAAGGCCTTTCACTTCTCTAAGCTTATTACCACAGAGAACTGACCACCATTCATGCCAGCATGACAGCAACACTCTGTGCACTCCTACTCTAAATTCTTCTGAAGTAATTTGTCAGATGGTAATACTGGTTCTGTGGTTGCCACCAAATCTGCCATTTCATTCCCTGGCAAATCTATGTGACCAGGAATCCACACACCACATTAATGCCAGAAGCGTGAACCACATGGAGGGCTTCCTGATATGCTGTACAGCTCATGAAGGCTCTGAAGTGCACTAACAGAATCACTCAAAATAAGGTAGTCATGGTTAGACCATTCGCTTCTCACCAAAGTGGCCCGGGTTCGATCCCAGGCAACCACATGAGGGATTTGTGGTGGATGAAGTGGTGTTGGGGCAGATTTCCTCCAGGTTCTCTGGTTTCCCCTGCCGTCTCATTCCACCGGTGCTCCATCTTCATTCCATGTATCATCAGTGTCATCACTTGCTGTGCTATATGCAGTAAAAGTGGGTGTTAAACACTACAAAAAAGAAATGCCATGTCCCGGGACTGCCTCTTCCAGAATGTATAGTCTTAGTTGGAAAGCATCTTGTGGATCCAGCTTAGTCTCTTGCAAACGTGTGACCAAAGCCTTCATTTTTATTGAACAAAAGTTCCAGCTCTAGTTGCTGTGTTCTAATTGCATGAATGTTTCATTGTGGTATAGCGATGCTAATATTTGTATGGGATAAGTACTCTAAGATAATTCTGCATTACCTTGTAGTAGGTGGTGGTTGATTCAATTTGGCCCTTTTCTTATGTATTGGGCTGATACCTTTCTCTAAAGCTTTATTCTGCCTCTTTTTCACTGGGGTTCTCGCTGTGTGGTTAGGATCTGCTTGCTCCATGTCCTCTACCAAGGATGTCTGTTTCCCCATAGCAAATTTGGGTTTGATAGCTTCAAACTGATTCAAAACGGAGACTGGCAAAGATGAAAGTTGCCAATCTGTAGCCACCCAAGAAGATTCCTCAGAAGAGGATCTCCTAGGAGATAATTTTTGGGCTCTTCTTTCCCTTTGATGTCTTGGGAGAAACCTTATCTTGTTTGAGGAAATTGGATGTTTTATATAGTCTTAAACTTTACTGGTGAAGTTTATATACCATGGGTCTATTTGTCGAGGATGACTTTTTTGTTCAGCTATGGTGCTTGTAGTCATTGATGCAGACTTAGGCGATATCAAATGCTTTGGATGTGACTTAGCTACAAGAATGTTGTCTGAGCAGTTTGTATTGCTAGTTTGAGTTGCGACTTCCCAAAGTGGTACCAGTTTAGCTGCAACCAAGTTATAGATACTGGATTTCTGGATAGGCGGTTGGTGCAAATGCAAGAGTTTCCAGGCTTCTGAGAAGGAGACTTTCTCCCTAACCTGAATCTCCTGGATGACTTTTTTTCCATATAACAGGAGCATTCTCGGGAACTTGCTGGATGTTCTCTGCTGCAGTTAACGTAACTGGGAGGTGATTTACAGTCATTGTCGTGTGTAATGCCTCCGCACTTGACACAGGCAACTTTTCCGTTATAGAAGTCACTTGGTGACCAAAGCTTTGGCATTTGTAACATCTCAACAGGTTCGGGATGTATGGCCCCATACCCCACCTTAATCCTTTGTGGAAGTTCTAGCCAATCAAGGTAAGGAACAGTGTATGAGTGGGTAGGTATTTGCCACAGTCTTTCCACTGAACCCTCTACACAGATGTCACAGCTTGGTCTACTAGGTTCTCCTGAATTTCCTTGTTGAATATACTGACCAACACACGGGTGTTTATCACTCCTTGCGAGGAGTTGAGAGTCCTGTGCAGCTCTACACTTTTTTTAAATTTTTTTTATTTACTTTATATTAATACATACTTGAATATGACAGACATTCAGCCCAGGCTCTTAGCCTGTCATATCCACCCAACATAATTTCTTATACATACATTTTACTTCTCTATAGCTATTTAACACATTATAACACAAAATTGTTAATTCTGTTCTCTTTGTACAGACCAATTACATTTTTTCTTAACTCTATTTATAAACTGACCTAAGTTCCTGACCTCCTTTCTAAAAATCCTCTTAAATGCTGTTATCTTATCTCCCTTCTCCCATTTCAGCCCCAGAAATTCTTTCCTTCATACGTCCGTTCCTTGGCACTCAATGACTATGTGCTCCAGATCTTCCTTCCCCCTGCAAATAGGACACAGACTCTGAGGGATACCCTTTCTTAGTCCTCTCAACCTCCAAACACCAGTTCTTAGTCATGCTATTGCCTCCCTTTGTTCTTTGTTCACCTTATCAACATATTTCCCTTTCCCATGTTTCCTTCATTGATTTGTAATCTACCAGGGACCTTTTTTCCATTATACCATCAAACAGTTTTTGGATTTCAATGTCTTCAAACATCTTTCTTATTATTTCCCAGAATTTGTTATGCCTATTCCCCCCTCTCCTCCAGTAGACCCCATCCCATTTACTTCTAGGTTCTTTTGAACACTACTCGTCCATCCAGATTCCCTAAAACTCTTTTCCTGGTATTCAACACACTGCCTTAACAAATTATTTTTATCTAAATTCAAAATCCTGTACCAAAATTTCTGAGCTCTTTCTATAACTGTACCCTTCAACACCCGTCCCATCTCCATCTGCGCTACCTCTCTTGCCACTGCACTTGGAAGACCCAACACTTCCCTGCAAAACATCCTGTGAACTGTATCTATGGTTTCCTCCCCCTCATTCAGTCCACATATTTCTATACCATAGAGCATTTTTGGTTCCACCACCATATTATAAATTTTTTCCAAACATTTGACCCCCATATTTGGTACTCTGTACTTACAACTTCTTATTGCTGACATAGCTCCTTTCCCCTTTGTCAGAGCTAATTTCTTTTGTTTATCCCACCCCCCACTCCCATCTAAATTACTCCTAAATTACTCATTACTCCTAAATAGATACATTCTCATACTACTTTATTCCCCTTTTTCCACTTTTCATATTTACTCAATTTTGCTCCCTTCTTAAATATCATTATTTGTGTTTTCTCCTGATTTACAGTTAGGTTCCATTCATTGCAGTATTTATCTACCTCCTGCTACGCTTGCTTCAGACCATTTACTGTAATTGATCCTACTACCAGATCATCAGCGAATAGTGGCCCAGGAATCATGATATTATTTATTGCAGGCATACAACTATTGGTCTTGAACAGGATATCATCGATAAATAAATTAAATAGTAGGGCTCAATTTACACCCTTGCCCTTGTGCTATTTCCCAAGAGACTACTCCTTCCCCTACCCTCACACAGAAGGTGTTATCCTTGTACAGTGCCATCAAGGTCTTTACCATACGTTGACTCAATCCTTTGCATTGCAATTTTCATGCTCTACACATACTGGATAGCTGCTTAACAAATTTGCTTTAAGTGTAGTAGCTGCCTGGGTTGCTGAATTAGCTTCATCCAGGAGCATGCCATTGCAAGATCCAGTGCAGCTCTCACCATTCCACTACTCATTCAAGTTGGCACAATCTATTACCAGCTGTTGTCACTTGGACAGATGTGAGCAGTAAGAACAGTAGGGTATAGGAGTCAGGTATAGACAGTGGTGGTCTGTAAGTTACTCACTCATCTATATTAATAAAAGTACAAGAATATACAAAGTACCATTATATATTTTATTACTTGTGATACAAATTATATAATACGTAAATAATTAGTAGAACATGAGCAAATTGTACCTTCAAGCCAATTCTCTGTCTTCAAACAAAACTACTTTCGCCGATCATTAGCATAAATTTTTCTGGATTTTTTTAATCCTTTTCTTTCATGACTAACTGATCAATGTTAAGCATTACTGATTGTGTAGAACACAATCTGAGGACACATTGTATATTCTCAGCAGAAAGCTGGCTTCTATAACGGGTCTTGGTTAACTTCAAAAGGAACCACACATACGTGGTTCTAAACGTACATAACATTCTGGCTGAAGGCCTATGTAAATGGGGAAATATTTGTTGTGGAAATTTGTGATAGAACCCACTTATGTTCATTTTATTTTGAAATTTATATTTTAGTTCTATGTCTTGTTGCAAATCAATAATTTCCATGTGATATTCAGCACACACAGTGTTATAGTCAACAGAAAATGGAGTGGCAAATATATGAAACTTGGTTTCAAATTGTTCCGTACCTTGGAATCTAGATTCAAATTCTGTAAACAGGTCCTTCAGCACTTGGGCAAATGTTTCAAATGTTTGTTGGTTTGCACTTTAAACTACCAGAGTTAACTTCATAAAGTATGTAGTGTCCTTGAAAAGCAACCAATGCTCCCATAAAGATAATTTGCATTTGAACACAGTAATCTTCCCATAGAGATTGGTGATGAGTTGATCTGTTCCTTTCATAGAAATATTTAGTTAATTTAAATGTGCATTAAAACCTGTCAGGAAGGCTAAGGCACAGACCCAATCGTGTCTGTTTGTATTTCCATAAACAATCTAACTTCATCTGGCAGTTCAAAGAATCTCTCCAGTACTTTACTATGGCTAAGCCATTCTACTTGGTAGTGATATGGTATGTCTCCATATTTGCTGTCTAAGTCTTCTAGAAGTTTTTGAATTGTCAGTGTTTCAGTCCTCTTGGCCTTATAACGTTTGTAGTTTTAACAACCACTTCCATTACATTATAAAGAGCTCTGTTGATGCAAGATGCAATGAATGCAATTATTTCACATGTCTCATTTGGCTCTTTCATTTTATCTTTAATATGTGCTCCAAGACCATTCTGCCGTCCAACCATTCCAGGAGCCCCATCTGTTGCCACAGAACTCAGTTTACTCCACGGTAATCCATCTTTTACATAGTTTTGTCCACACACTTGAAGATGTCCAATCCTGTTGTTGTATCTTTCACTGGAACTACATTTAACACTTCCTCTATGACTTTAAGGTCCTTATCTACTTCTCTTATTAGATAGCTAACTGGCCATTGTCAGAGATATTGGTGCTTTCATCAGCTGCCAAAGAGTATGAAATAAAGCCTTTTGAGATATTCACAAGCTGATTTCTGACATCCTCAGACATTTCCTGGATGCACCTTCTCACTGTAGTTGATGACAAACTGATGGTTTCAAATTCTGGAACCTGATCAGGAGAAAGCTCTTTGGCTGCTGCAACTAAGCAGTCTTTAATGAACACTCCATCCACAAATGGTTTACACTTCCTCGCTATCTGTAAGGCAATCTTGTAGCCGAGGCATACGGCCATTTCACTAGCATGATGGTCTTCACATTGTGTCAAAAGAGCTTCCTTTAATTGTTGGATAACTGTGATTCATTCTTCTCCCTTATATTGACCATAATCATTTGCGTGACATGTGGTATAATGACAGTGTAGGTTAAAACTTCTCCTATTTAGTACCTGCCCACAAACTAAGCATGTTGGCATCCCTCCATGTGCTGCAAAAAGATATGACTTCCCATGGAGATAGTGTTAGGGGTTACTGGTCTTTCATGTATTCCCTGTCAGGTATAGTTCTGAATGTCCAGCCGTCACTGCACAGTACTCCAAAAGGTCGAAACCTTGACACTACACAACTGCACATTATTCCTTATTCAGCATCTGACTACCTGCTCAGAACCAGTATGCAACCCAGTTGACGACTCCTGATCTAATGCATGCTTTCACTGGACCAGCTATTTTATCAAGACCCTTCGGGATTATGAATGAATTCACCAATGTAAATTTCTTTCCTTCCTCAGTTTTAGATATTACTAAGTAGCGAGGACCACTGACTCTGCTACTTCCTTTACATTTACCATCAGATGTTTGTTTGATTTTTTGGGGTGTACCATAATGCATTTATCCTCCACCATTGCAAATGCCTCTGATGGCATGCTCACATTTTGAGTGCCATCCTGGCTTAAATGAGAGCCCTGGCCTGGACCTTGCTCACCCTAAGATCTTACCTCCCAGTGTATAGACAGAGGACCCAATTGTTTTCAGGAGTACATCAGTTCATACAATGGCTCCTTTCCAGGACTGACCTCTATCAGTGGATATGAACATTAGTCCTATAAGATAACCAGGGGCTGGAATTACGCAGTTACCATGTCACCCCTTGCATCTCCCCATACGCCAACAAGCCATCCAATAGTACTGAGTAAAGACTTCCATACAAGTCTCTGTGCTATGTATCCATATTATTAGCAGCAAGCTTTTGATTTTGTGATAATGGCTGCTGACTACTTATGTTCTAACTAGATATCAAAGCTCAGTATGCAGTCAGCCCTTTTGTTTATGGGAGGGAGAATGTGGTAGGTTGTATACATACACTAATTATTATTTTTGTTTTTATTAAAGTGGAGGAAAAATCTATTTATGGAGCTCCATGTGCTGGGATGGTACAGAGGGGGACTGTGGGCTTCACTCGAAGGTACTACTCCACTGAAAAACCTCCACAAGAGAGAATTCAGGGAAGGATATCCGGCAGTACCGCGTAAAGCACCTGCAGATTCAGGGTGATGGTATATCGGCTGACCACTTGGGCCTAAGCCAGGTGAGAGTGGATGCAAGGATGCAACCATGACCATGGCCCTGATTACGCCCTTGGGAATTCAAGGTGGTAGTAAAGGAAGTAGGTATTGACTAAGTTCTTGGTGTCAGTGCTGCTTCCGTCGTCCATGACCGTGTGAAGCGCCATAGTGTGCCCATGGTGGAAGGGCATGTCGTCCGATGGAGGCTGCCCCTCCAGCATCGTCAGGAGAGCTGCCACATCTTCCTTTACAAGCCTTCGGAGCAACAGGTGGTGTTCTTCCATCTTCCGTTCGAGAGCCTTTTCAGTGCAGTTCACGTCGTACTTGTTTGGAGCGGAGTGCTTTAGGTATTGTAGCACTTCATAGTTGTTGGCAAGCATTCCCCTTAATTTGAACATCTCCTCCAGGGCGGCGATCTTTGGAGTGATGGTAGTTAACTCTGCCCGTAAATCCTCCAGCTTTTGAAGGATTATGGAAACAGAGGCATTGTCCAGTCTGGCAGCTGTCAGTTTGGCTGCAGGTGGGCTCTGGTGTAAACTGCCCTGCGGCAGGCGGGCCTGGCACTGGCCTGTGTTGACTGCAGCCCTCTGCTGTGGTGCTGTGTTGTGCTGCCAGGGACGCATCAGGCAGCAAGCTTGCCCAGTGTAGTAGTATGTCCCCAGCTGCAGCAGTGTCAGTGGTGTTGTTTCTCGGCTTCTTGGCTATGGGTATACCAGGAGTTGCCGGTGTAGTCCTCTTCTTTGTGCGATTCTTTCTCATGTCATTGTTGACAGCTCGACTAATTATCATTTACCTGTACTATTTATACCACATAGTTACAGTTAAGTTTAACAATAGGAAATAAAGAAATTAAAATAAAAAGGTTATACTGTACCTATTGTAATCACTTCCTTTCTTTCTTCCTGTCAAACTAGTTCTATGACTCACAATTTGTTAGACTTAAGTTACCTTTACTTTAATTCAGTTACCAGCATTAACCTAGAGTAATCAGTTCTATTTCTTTATATTTTCATTTATTCATGCTAAGCCACTTATATGAGTATGATATAACATTCAGCCCAGGTTCTTTACCTGTCATATTCTTCCTTAATTTTTTCAACCTTACATTGAAACTTCTTTTAAATCTACTCTCTTACCTTAAATTATATGTCTCTTTTAATTGCCCAATTCCATTTACTCTACACTTTATTAAGGACCTTTCCCAAATTGCTACTATCTTCTTAACATTCCAGTTTATATACAAGATTCTTCCATTGGGAGGCTGGCTACCGACAAAGTACACCAAACCAATAAATAACAGAAAAATGAAAACATACCCAGTAACGTGGATTACATATGCAATAGGATACTAATAATAAATAAAATGGCAATAGTGTTAAATGAATAACATATAAGTACCTACAATGTAAAATTTTCATTATAGATTACAAATTAAATGTCATGTAAATGGTTTCTAAGAATTTTTATCGAACCTCGGATACCTATTTTCCTATCCATCCTAAACCATTTTTGAGCAATGAATTCTTTTCTCCATATGGCAATTCCCTTACATTCAAATATGATGTGTTCATCGTCTTCATTCTCCTGGGGCATGGTTTGCTTCTCTGCAATACCATTCCTTAATCCTTTTAACCTCCATACTCCTGTTCTTATCCAAGCAATGGCTGCTTGTTTTCCATTTGCTGTATTTATTTATATGTCCCTTTTTCAATTGCTTTTCATTTGAATAGTGAAAGATAAGGAACTTAAATTAAAATTGCTGTACTATGTCCTCATATATTTTCCTTGGTGCTTTTCACAAGCCATTAACATATGTCCATTGCTGCTAGTGGTTATTTATGAACCTTTCTGAGATGGTTTTCCATTTAACAATTAAGGGAATGATAGTTACTGGCTCAGGGCTAATAAACTTTTGAACAGCTAGGGTGTATGCTATTGCATTGCCTGTTACCCCAGTGGTCACAAATAGGCAAAGAAGACCTAAATATAATTTTGATTGAAATTAAAGTTGCTCTATATTCCAGACCAATTACTCTAGACACTGAAAGTGATGTAGTCTTGACACTGGTTCACTTCTTCCACAATGGAAAACTTACAACAATCTCAGACTGATTGGAACCATCAACAAAAAAAGATTTGATTAAAGAATTTCATCTTAAGCATAACATAATATTTCTGGCAATGCTAGAAGAAACAATGTATTCTGCTGTTGAGAAATTACACAAAGTCAAGGTGCAGCTTGGACAACACAAATCCACAATCAGAGATATTGTACTTCTTCGAGAAGACATTAGAGACACTTGTGAAACAAAAGCATAGATAGAAGAAGTTCACCGAGGGAGAGACAATAAGATCAGAGTGTCATTCTACACCAGCCTGATGGAACCATGATCAGTTGACCTATTCAGCTGGTCATCCCTTTGGAGATTGGCCAGCGTGGGAGAGATGTCACAGATCGACATTGAACTGCTATCTTTGATGTTTCTGTACTTTGTACAAAATATCACTTTTAGTCTCTTAGTATATTGTTTATATTCCTTATAGTGAAGTGCTTTGGAGTTCTGAATAAAGTAAATGGTGTACTGTTAATGTGGTTGTTATTCATGTAATTATATATAACAATAGTTGATATTGGCAGAAGAGTCCTACAACCTGGCCAAGATGAGGTTATGTACTGGAGCTGCAATGAACAGCCAGGGTCCTGCAGGGTGAACCTGACCGAGGATGTGCTTAATACCTGCAAGGAATGAGGTGGTTGTGAAGGCATGTCTGCAAGGGTAGTGGTCAAGAAACCTGGTAGTGGATTAGAAGATGCCATTAGATGGATTATGGTTGCCAGCATTGTTGCCTTGCAGGGAAGAAGTTGTCTGTGGGGTTGCTGAAACCTCTGCTGACCCATTTAGGACACTCAAGTCATGTGTGACTGTAGTGCTGTGCATAGATCCGTAGAGCCAGTAGCCTCCCAAGATCTGGGACCCAGGCTAAAGGACTTGTTGAATAGGGTGGCCGACCATCTAACTGTGGCACAACTGAAGAGGATGCAGCATCTATATTTATGCAGCACCAGGAAGAATGACAAGCTTCTGCTTCTGCTGGACCATAGGAATCTGAACACTGTCATACAAAAGGACTATGTTTCCTTAACTGAGATTGATGCCACCCTGGACACTTGCTGGTGCCCAATGATTCCCCACCTTGGACCTGAAATCTGGTTACTGATTATGCAGAGACAAGAAGACCACGTTCTTGATAAGACAAAGGCATTGGCAATTCATAGTTGCGCCCTTAAGTCTCAGCAATGCACCAGTCACATTCCAGCATCTTATGAAGTCAATAATGACTTACCTGCTACACCTGAAGATCATCTTCACTGGGAGCACCATTTCAAGAACCTGGTCAAGGAATTACAGAGACTGTATGCAGTCAATCTGAAGCTGAATGCAAAGTGACAATTTTATTTCAAGAAGGTTAACTACTTGGGTCATATGTCTCAGCAACTGAGGTGGTCACATATCTGGAGAAGGTTCAAGAGGTGAGAGATTTTTCTTACCCAAAAGAGAAACGAGAGTTGCACAGTTACTACCATCAGTTGGTCAGAGGCTTCTGTCACTCATCTGACAGAAGAACACCAGCTTTCATGTGCACGGAAGAGGCTGAGGGCACTTTCCGGAATTAGAAGTCAACACTCTGCAGTGCATCTGTTTTAGGTTTTGCAGAATCGGGCAGCCACTTCATTGTGGACACTGATGCCAGTACATCTTCACATCAGAGGGAAAGGAACCATCCAATACAGATACTTTGTGAAGAAGATCTGCTCAGAGGAGAGTGGCCACTGAGCTAAGATGGAGCAGGAGTGTGTGTGCCAAAGTGGTTACAGCAGTACCTCCAGATAAATGGGATAGTGTAAGGCTAACAAGGGAGTAGCTGGATTGGGCACTCATGAGAGAAGTAGAGGCAGGAACTAGGAAAACATCACACCTAAGAGTAGTGCGTGACATCACACCCAGAACTAGTATGCAAGTTCTACTGGGTCCATTGGGGCTCTCTTAAGACCAAGGAAGGTGTGTTTTTCAGAGTTTGGGAGTCACCTGATGAGAAGACGCAGAGAGAGCAACTGATCCTTCCTCAGAATAAGGTGGCAGAAATCCTGGAGGAGGTACATTTGAGTACTGTGGGAGCCTATCTTAGATCCAAATGAACAATCGACAAGTTGAGACAAAGGTGCTATAGGCAGATGCTGAGAGGTGGTGCCACCAATGTTATGTATGTGTGGAAGTTGTGGCACACAGACTAGCAGTTGGGGCCACATGTAGTAGTATATCTAGGAAGAATTCTTTGAATGCATCGATAGCTGTACTGTACCTTGTGTTCAACATGGGAAACAACTATCTCTTGATGGTCATGGATTACTTCACCAAGTGGCCAGAGGTGTACGTCATTCCTAACTAGGGCCAAGATGATCGCAAACTGCTCCATGCAACAACTGTTCTGTCACTTTGGCAACCACTGGAGCTACACAGTGATCAGTGCATAAACTTTGAGTAAAACCTAATGAGACAAGCAGTGAAGTGACTCAGTATGCACAAGATGCACACAACACCTTTCCACTCACAGTTGGACGGCATAGTCCAGCGGTATGTCAAGACTCAAACAATACGTGAGTAAGATCGTGGCCAATCATCATTGGAATTTCAGGGTACCACTTCTCTTCCTGGGCTGCTGCTCTTCAACCCAGCCCAGCTTCTTGGTCTTTGGCAGGGAGTGTCATCTTCCATAGAACTTATGTTTGGAAGCCTCCCAAGGGCAAAGCAGCCAGAAGTCGACTGTGTAGAGAACCTCCTGAACTGTCTTTATGATGTGTATGAGATGGCCCATCAACACATCCAGCTAGCAAGCGATCAGATGAAGACCTACTATGACCAGCAAGACAACAGCCGAAGTTTCCAGAGGGCGATTTGGTGTGATAGTATCGCCATATTATCTGAACCAAGGGCCTTACCATGGCAAGGACTGCATCACTAGGTGAAGAAAATCAACAATGTAGTCTACTGCATCAAGAGACTGCCCCAAGGGAAGATTCTAGTGATACAGCCATATCGTCTGGCCCGCTATAACAGTGCTGAAAGAGACAACCAGCCTTGAGGAGGGAGCAGTATAATCACTGCATGAATTTGCCTATAGGTTACCATGGCCAGCACATACTGGCCTGTCTGCCTAGCCTACCTATAATCTTCGCAAAAGTTAAAGGCATATGGAGGCAGGCCGTACTGCAGACTCCAGCAAATCCTAAGCTTGCCCCTCCTACCAGTGCTGCCGAATGTGGTACATGCATCTCACATGCTCTTATGTACAGAACCTCTGCCGGTACACGCACTATGCTTGGCAACAGCGCTCTGCTTGAGCATTGGCCAGCATTTACAGGCCTTTAACTTTTGCGAGTAGTATAGAGATGGGGTTAATGGCCAGTAGCCTGTACAGAACATAGCCATTGTATGAGACATCCCCATTCCAGATGACTGATTTTAGCAGTTTTGTAAGGTTCCTTTTCCAGAATGCTTATTTTACATTTGGGACATATATAAGGAGCAGACTAATGCTTGAGTGGACAGTTCACTAGTAGCTGGTTGAGTGACAGTTGACTTCAGTAAAGTTCAGTGAATAGTGCCAAGTGCAGTTCAGTTGTGAATTGTGACTCAGCAGTTCAGTTCTGATTTGATTCAAAGATCAGTGTGTTTTGTTCTGGGTATGTGCAATAGTGTCTCAAGGGTAATGTTTGTGTTATGCTAAGCACATCTAAGTGATAAATAAAGTGTATTTAACGCAACTGCTGTTATTACTCATTTCAATATTTTTTTAATTGAACCAATGCAGAAATGTATTAATAAGTGTACTTGCACTTAAGTATGTGTTATTTTGAATGTACATGTTTTTGTTTGTTGAATCTCTTTCTCAGTCCTCTAGTTTATATACTCGTCTGTAGCTTTTTGTTTAACATTGCTGCTAAAGAAGCTGAATACCCTGTACCAATAATTAATGATGGTGTAATGTGTCTTCTTTTATGGCCTATCATTACATCCAGCAAGAGATTCCTTTGATTTTGATTTCTTTAGCTGTATAAACAGCAGTTATAAAGCAATATGCTAAATGAATACATTTTTAATTTACTTAATGCTGCTTGCTCTTGTAAAATTATTTATTTGTCTCCTTTGACTTGTTTTACATGTTTAAAGTTCATATTTTTTTCAAAAATGCATCTAATGTGGTCCATCAAGAGACCTGTATACATAAAATAATAATAATAATAATAATAATAATAATAATAATAATAATAATAATAATAATAATAATAATAATAATAATAATAATAATAATAATAATAACAATAATAATAATAATAACAATAATAAATAGTCATCGTCATCATCATCATCATCACAACAATCGTAGTAATCATAGTAATCGTAATAACAATAAGAACAACAATAACATTAATAATAACAATAATATAAAATAAATGAATAAATAAATATATATTATATATTTATAATAGCTATGTATATTATTTATTTATGCCAACAAACTTACTGTTGGTGTTTTTAAACACACAAGCCGTGTGTGGGCAAAGTTTAAGAGGTAGAACTGGAACTTAAAAATTCAATGCCACAACTGGGATTTGAACCACAGACCTTCCGCTTGCCAGGCGGACGCTCTAACCACTGAGCTATTGTGACAAACTGCCAGAATGGCATTAAATTCTCAAGCCAGTTCGTATTTCTCCTGGTAAACCACAAAGGCCGTCTCACATCAGAAACAATTACCCCAATGGTGACTTACTGTTGTAAGTACTTTATATCCCAGGATTAAATAACCTTCACATGGTAATTATTATTTATTTATGCCAACAAACTTACTGTTGGTGTTTTTACCTCTTAAACTTTGCCCACACACGGCTTGTGTGTTTAAAAACACCAACAGTAAGTTTGTTGGCATAAATAAATAATAATTACCATGTGAAGGTTATTTAATACTGGGATATAAAGTACTTACAATAGTAAGTCACCATTGGGGTAATTGTTTCTGATGTGAGACTGCCTTTGTGGTTTACCAGGAGAAATACGTACTGGCTTGAGAATTTAATGCCATTCTGGCAGTTTGTCACAATAGCTCAGTGGTTAGAGCGTCCGCCCGGCAAGCGGAAGGTCTGTGGTTCAAATCCCAGTTGTGGCATTGAATTTTTAAGTTCCAGTTCTACCTTTAAGCTATGTATATATTTATTTATGACATAGATCATATTTGTATGTGCATGGATTTAAAGTACTGAAGTACTGACAGGATCTGAAAATATATTCCATAATTTCAAAGATGATATCCACATTCCCTACCTGAGGCTTTCAATGAAATAACTTTGGAAATATCTGTATTTTCTGTGTTTCAGGCATTTGGATTCATGAGCCGTGTGGCACTCCAAGCAGAGAAAATGGATCACCATCCAGAGTGGTTTAATGTATATAACAAAGTACAAGTTACTCTCTCATCTCATGATGTGAATGGTTTGAGTGGACGTGATATCAAACTGGCCTCATTTATGGAAAAAGCTGTGCAAGGAGTCAAAGAATGAATTAAAGCTGTAAACCTTAAATTAATACTCACAGATACCTTTTTGTTCAACATGCAAATGTAAAGAAGGCTTTTGTTTTTATATATATATATATTTTGAAAATGAATTAAAGAAGAATCTAATAGTATTATGAACACAAATGTTATAATCTATCATCAGCTTTGTGACTTAGTAATGTATCCATCAATACTGAAAAAAATGCAATCTAAGTCACACGTCTACCAAAAAGTAATAGTACGGCACTACAGAGGTCATGATTGTGATTCCAGAACAGGTGAAAGGCCTTATACCATTAATCTAATAGAACAAGTTCAGCAAGGCTTATACAGAGTCTGTCATAAGCAACTGGACATTCAAGAAATTAACCAATTTTAATTATTTTTGGATGTGTTTGTACATGTTTATTAATAAAAACATTTCTCTGTGCTGTACAGTTGATTCAGTCCCTAATGTGTTCGCCAAAGCCCACTACAAAGCATTTTTGTCAATGAGAATTCCTGTTGTCATTTGTATTTTGTTTTGTTTAAAGGCAAGGAATGAAGAAACAAGATGCTGTGTACTAAATTAACATTACTACTATGAAGAAAAATTGCTGCTTGGTTTGAGATCAGGAAATCTGTGACTGAAATTCAGCATTTACTACAACGACAGTTTAGTGCACTAACAGGAAAGTCATCCTTTCAGTTGGTGAAAATTTTCAAACAGGATCTATAAAAGAGAAGATCAGGTCAGTGTTATTCTGCAATATGTATGGCAAATGTTCACAGTTCATTAACAGCCCAAAAAAGTCAATTTTCCAAGCTGCTCAGAAATTGAGCATTTCTCCTACTCATAGTATATCTTACAGAAAATGCTAAATTTCCAGGCATACCAGATAAAAATTCTTCAGGCTCAATTTCTTGACCTCCATGATCTCCTGACCTAACTCCCTGAGACTCCTTCCTATGGTAGTTCATTAAGGAAAGGGTGTAGGTATGCAACTAAACCAGGCACTGTCCCTGAATGACAGACAGATGGTCACTCCTTGGGTGCTGTCGGAGGTGCATGATGAAATGGAACATAGCGTGCACTTGTGCATTGTTCAGGGTGGCAGGCACATTGAAAATTGTGGACTTGATCACAATTGTTATCTATGTGGTTTATGTTGCAGTATATTACTTTAAGCTTAAATTTATGCAGATGCCTTCTGTATGGCACTGGGAAATAGTTCAATTAATAAATATGCACAAAATATCCAAAAATAATTAAAGTCGGTTCGTTTTTCGAATGTCCAGTTACTTATGAAAGATCCTGTATTTTTCTACTTTAATTTTCATGCTGGGTTACAACAAAACAGTCATATAAGTAGTCAATCCTTTCTGTAGTTAATGGATCAATAAACTGTTGAGGTCTGTAAACTATAGTTCATTACAAGTACAAAATTATATGATCCATTAGCTATTGCCTTCTTTAATGAGAGAAGCAGCAAAACAACTGAGCCCACGTAGTTGGCATACATATCATGTTGCTGCAACAGAAAGGTGATGCCACACGTCCAGGATTGTACTTCTGATTTTGAGTCATTCTGTATTTTCTGAAAGCCAAAATGTAGAAGCAAGCTGCAGTCTTCTGCTGTATGTTCCTGTATTTTCAAAGAACAGTAATAGTAAATACTTTCAGTAAAAAGAAAATATTCTTCCCTGGCAGATAAGATATTCTTCTTTGATGAGCTGGGGAAATTATTTAATGAGAGGGGGAAATCCCCCCCCCCCCCATTAATTCAAACCCTGCTTTGTGCAATAAGTTTCTTAATCTGCAGCCTCACAATGTGCAAGATATCCATGAAAGTTTGTTTGAATCACCTAAATCTAACTTGAAATTCTATGTTGTCATTTTTCTGAAAAAGATAGATCATTTCTGAAAATGATAAAAATTCATTCAAATTGAATATAACTTCTTCATCAGATTAAACCTCCAGGGGCCTATAACGGTAGGTATGGGTTTGGTACACCCGGGTTCCCGAGCCATACTCTCGATTGGGTTCCTCTAAGGGGTGAGAGGGTATATGCTAAACTCCCAATCAACTTTGGTCCACTTTTGTGTTTGACCTCCCTGAGCACAGTCCGATGGATAACCTATGTGCAGGTTGTAGGTGAATGGGGAGACGCAAGGGGTGACTGGGTAACCGTCTAATTCCCAGCTCCTGGTTATCATGTAGGATCTGTGTTCATATTCGCTGATAAAGGTCAGTCCTGGGGAGGGGCCATTACATGAGCTGATGCACTCCTGAAGGATATTGGATCCCTCTGTTTATACACTGGGAGGTGAGACACTAGGGTGAGCAAGGTCCAGGCCAGGACTCTCACCTAAGCTCGGTGGCGCCCAGGGAGTGAACATGCCATCAGAGACATTTGCAATGGTGCAGGACATCATCGCCATGAGTTCTTTGAAAACTCAAAAAAACAAATACAGCAAAGTTACTGAAAAGGAAGTAGCAGAGTTGAGTGGTCCTCGCTACTTAGCTATAACAAGAACAGAGGAAGGTAAAACATTTCGGTCAGTAAATCCATTCGTGATACAGAAGGGTCTAAATAAAATAGCTGGCCCACTTAAAAACTGCACAAGACCTCACTGCTGATTGAATCTAATTCAGCAGCCCAGGCAGCTACCATTTCAAAAGCCAACATGTTAGCCAGCCATCCGGTGCATGAAGAGATGCATAGAACACTGAACTCCTCTCGCAGTGTTGTGAACACCCGCGCATTGGACGATATGTCCAATGAAGAAATTAAAAGAGACCCTAGCAGATCAATATGTGATATCTGTTTTTTGGGTTCAGAGAAAAGATGGAAACGAATACCAGCCTACCCGTACCCTGTTCCTTATCTTTAATCGGGTAGATCTCCCGCTAAGGATTAAGGTGGGTATGAGGCCATTGAAGTTAGGCCTTACATTCGAAACCCGTTGAGATGTTACAAATGCCAGCGTCATTCAAGTGACACTTCCAGTAGTAGAACTACCTGCGTGAACTGTGGAGGCAAGCCCATGACGATGAATGTACATCACCTCCCAGTTGTGTTAATTGCAGGGGAGAACATCCATATGGAGGAAAGAGCCATCCAGAAGATCCGGTTTAGAGAGAAGGTGGTCTCAGAAGCCCGGAAACTCTTACGTTTGCGCCAGCCCGCTATCCCGAACTCCGGTACCTATAGCTCGGTTGCAGCTAAACCGCGTCGGTAAACTAGCGATACAAACGGGGCAACAGGTTCGGACAAACTTCTCGTACGTAAGTCACATACTAAGTGTTTGACATCAACTAAATCCATTTAAGCATCTACAAACACCGCAGTTCAATCCAGCAGATCAGGAAGATCGCCATCAAAGAAATCGACAAATAGACCGATAGTATACGTGCTTCACCGATAAAGTTTAAGACCCAATATAAAAGATCTGATTTCCTCAAGGAGAGTAAGGTTTCTCCCAAGGCATCAAAGGGAAAGAAAAGCCCAAAGACATCTTCTAGGAGATGCTCTTCAGAGAAATCCTCTGGGGTGGCTACAGACCGGCGACTGTCATCTTCGCCGGTCTCCGTGTCGAATCATTTCGAAGCTCTCGAACCAAAATTCACCATGGGAACACGAACGTCCTCGGCAGAGGACATGGAGCTGGAGGAATCTGCCTACACTGAGAGAGCCCCAGTGGAAAAGAGGCGCGAAAAAGCCTCGGATAAAAATGTCAGCCCAAGACAAGAAATGGACTAAATTTATTCGACAATTGCCTACTCCAAAGCAATGCAGAGTTACCTTAGAGTACCTGTCCCATGCACATTAATATAGCTATCCTACAATGGAACATACGTGGTATTAGAACACAACGACCAGAACTTGAGCTTTTGCTCAATAAGAACGAATCTTTGGTCGCATGTTTCCAAGAGACTAAGCTGCGTCCACAAGACGCTTTCCATCTGAGACGATACACCTCAGTACGGTGTGATGTTACATCAGAAGAGGGTGTCCCGGCACGTGGCGGCGCTATGATACTGTAACTTTTTGTGGGTGTAAAAAGTAAAGTAGACAGATGTAGTCGAGATAAAGAAACACTTTTATTTCCGTAAACAGTAACTTTGTACACTCGTTGCAACAGCAAGAAAGTCTTTTCCGATTCTCCAACAGCACGGCTCCGAACATGTAACACAAAGAACTGTCCCTTCTCCGTCGGCACGACTACTCAACCTTCACATACGTCTGACTGCCTCTTCTCACAGTTTACCGCTATTTATATCTCCCAGGCACTATTCTGGAAGCTTCAGGAACGTTCACTTATTGCGGTGAGATACAAAGTAGAAGATTCCAGTAGCCTCTATCCTTTTCTCTCTTTCGGCAAGCACCCCAACAATGCGGTCATTCTCTATCTCTTTCCTTCGGCTCCTTTGCGGTAGTGCCGACAATAATGCGATGGGTGACACTGCTGTTGTCGGCAATTAGATGCGGCGGGCGCGGTGACACTGCTCCCTCCTCAGAGATGGTCGTCCCGACCAGCACTATCACTGCGGCATCTCCCTTGCGCCCCGGTGGACTATCCCATCGAACCTCTTCTCCAGGAGGCACGATCCTAGGTATCGCTGTTGGATAGTGTCCCTTGGTCCGGGTAGGACGATGTATGCCATCCTGCTTCGAAATTCTGCAACAGTACCGCCGGTCTTGACGGTCCCTCGTCCAGTTGCCCTTCTTCCTGGTGTGTTGACGGGCCATCCTGCGCACTTGGAAACGGCTCACTGGGTACCATGTCCGCCGACCTCTCTGGCGCACCTTCGCAGCCACCTTGCTTCCGATGGGTCCGGCAACAAACCCCGCCACATCCGCGCGAGTCGCGTCCACCGCTGCACTCGTGTTCACTCATGCTCGGCACGGCCTCTCCTGTATCCTGCCGTCCACGATGATGTCCACCATTCTTCCGTTCACGGCACTATGCGTCAGGTGATTGGATGGCTCCGACGGTCCCCCCATGTCACACGCCAAGTCGGTTCTCGCGTGATGCTCGTTTGCTTGTGCGCTTCCCTGCTGATCGTCCTCCACGTCGTATCCTGGTTGGTTACGTACCCGACACACTCCTCCAGAGGATCCTCGACGACGTCCCTGAACTGCCCCTTTGTCTACCCCGAGACGTACACTTTCGTTATCTGAAACGGGCGCAACTGTCGCCTCGGCCACTAGGTGCTCCCTCCCCGGGTCCGCGCTATTCCGTCTGCCCCTGGCATCCAGTACTTTGACGCTCTCGTCAACTCTTACTACCAGGGCGCCAAGACGTTCCTCGTCGTCCTCCACGACGTCCACATGCTGGCAGAGGTCTTCCACCTTTTCGCCGAGTTCTTCCACGTCTTCCGTCACGCCAGTCAGTTCGCCGAGTTGTTCCACGACTTCCGTCACGCCAATCAGTTCGCCGAGTTGTTCCACGTCTTCCGTCATGCCAATCAGTTCGCCGAGTTGTTCCACGTCTTCCCTCACATCATCTGAAACGGGCACAACTGTCGCCTCGGCCACTAGGTGCTCCCTCCCCGGCTCCGCGCTATTCCGTCTGCCCCCGGCATCCAGTACTTTGACGCTCTCGTCAACTCTTACTACCAGGGCGCCAAGACGTTCCCCGTCGTCCTCCACGACGTCCACATGCTGGCAGAGGTCTTCCACCTTTTCGCCGAGTTCTTCCACATCTTCCGTCACGCCAGTCAATTCGCCGTCAATTTTCACCAATAGCTCCATCTTCATCTCTTTCAGCTCGGCAGCGAGATTGTCATTTAACGTTTCCATTTTGGCAGCGAGGTTGTCGTTTGCCGTCTTCATTTCGGCGAATAATTCTTTCATCATTGCCATCATCCTGGTTTCCGAATCTCCCTCCATCTTGGTTCTAACGTTGCAACTTCTAACGACGATGTAACGAAACTAGAAGCAATTCGACGGATCCCACTTGTGACACCAGTGTAACTTTTTGGTGAATGTGAAGTAAAGTAGACAGATGTAGTCGAGATAAAGAAACACTTTTATTTCCGAAAACAGTAACTTTGTACACTCGTTGCAACAGCAAGAAAGTCTTTTCCGATTCTCCAACAGCACGGCTCCGAACTCGTAACACAAAGAACTGTCCCTTCTCCGTCGGCACGACTACTCAACCTTCACATACGTCTGACTGCCTCTTCTCACACTTTACCGCTATTTATATCTCCTAGGCACTATTCTGGAAGCTTCAGGAACGTTCACTTATTGCGGTGAGATACAAAGTAGAAGATTCCAGTAACCTCTATCCTTTTCTCTCTTTCGGCAAGCGCCCCAACAATGCGGTCATTCTCTATCTCTTTCCTTCGGCTCCTTTGCTGTAGTGCCGACAATAATGCGATGGGTGACACTGCTGTTGTCGGCAATTAGATGCGGCGGGCGCGGTGACACTACTTATCGGAGATGACGTATATATGGAATCAGTACCCTTATGCTCTGATATACAATCGCTTGCTCTGGGATTCTACCGCCAAACTGCAAAATTGTTCACTATTTTTAACTTATATTTGCCTCCGTCCCATGACTTCTCGCACGTTGATTTATAAGATCTAGTTACCAACACCGTTTCTGTTAGTGGGAGACTTCCATGCGCACCACCCACTTTGGGGTTCAAGTCGCGCTTTTACGAGAGGCAAGCTCGTCGCTGATTTCCTGGGCAGTTATAACCTAGCTCTCCTCAACACTGGAGAGCCTACATTCATTTCTGACCCCATCAATAGTTTTCTCGCACCATGATCTTGCAGTCTGATCAACTCAGTTGGCAGTCTCCTTACAATGGAATGCCATCTGTGATTTACACTCTAGTGACCACTTTCTCTGTCTTGTTAGTCTCTTAACGCAAGATACATGTGCCACACGTATGCGTTTGGACCATGCCAACTGAACCTTTACACCCAGTTGACTGTTTACGTACAGCGAGTACGATTCAGCGTATAGTTTGGCGCAGCATATATCACCGAGACGATTTTCATTGCTGCTGAACAATCTATTCCGCGGTCGACTTCCCACATCCGTCCATTTCCTGTCCCCTGGTGGAGGGAAGCATGTTGGAATGCCATTCGTGCTCTTAGGGCTTTCCAACGTGACCCTACGTTGGATAACCTAATCCAATTCAAGAAAATGCGCGCCACGTCCAGAGAAGTCATTAAGGATAGCAAAAAGGCATCATGGAGCAAATTTGTAGCTTCATTTAACCGACATACACCTTCCTCGGTTGTGTGGGATAGGTTACGGCGTGTTGCAGCTAAATCGACCCATATGCTCATAGCGGGACTGAAAACAGTCACAGGAGCTGTTGTTGATTCATTTGATGTGGTCAACACGTTTGGCAGTGCTTTCGCTCAAGTATCTAGTTCGGAAAACTACTCCGCATAGTTCCTTCCAATTAAAACTCTGGTGGGATCTGAAAGCTTCGCGTTTCGTTCTAGAAACGTAAAATATTACAGTCGCCTTTTCACCATGGCGGAGTTAGAACATTCTCCTAAATCTTCGGGAATATCAGCACCAGGACCAGACGGTATTAATGTACAAATGTTAAAACAGCTCTCTCCTGAAGGTAAGGCATTCCTACTTGAGGTCTATAATCGTGTTTGGGTTGACAGTATACTCCCAGAAAATTGGCTGGAGGCCACCGTTATTCCCATCTTGAAGGCTGGAAAGTACCGTCATCTTCCCTCCACCTACCGTCCTATTTCGCTCACCAGTTGCGTTGGCAAGGTGATGGAACGCATGATCAATGGACGATTGGTATGGTGGGTAGAAAGTCGTAACCTACTAACATCCAGTGTGGCTTTCGACGACGCCGTTCGACTGTAGACCATCTTGTGTCAATATCGACACAGATAATGGAGGGATTTATGAGGAAATGTCAAACCGTTGGCATATTTTTGATCTCGAGAAGGCTTATGGTACGTGCTGGCGAGCAGGAATTCTACGTTCCCTGAATACCTGGAATATACATGAATGCCTACCGCTGTTCATTCCTGAGTTTATGAAAGACCGCTGTTTACGAGTAAGGGTCGGCTCGATTTTTTCTAAATCTTTTGTTCAGGAGGAGGGAGTAGTTCAGGGTTCGGTACTAAGTGTACACTGTTTGCCATAGAAATTAACTCCATCTGGAAATGTGTTCCACCTGGTGTTTCGTCATGCCCATTCGTAGACGACTTCGCTGCCCACTGCACTTCTCAACGTACGGCGTTCTTACAGCGGCAATGTTTGGACAACCTTAGAGAATGGAGCGCAAAAAACGGCTTCCGTTTCTCAACTGAGAAGTCAATCTGCGTTAATTTCTGGCGCCGTAGGTGACGATTACCACCTTCGCTCTGTTTTGGTCCAGATCTCCTTTCCTTCGCGATGAGACGCGTTTCCTGGGCTTGATCTTGGATAGGAAGCTGAGTTGGTCATCGCGTATAGCACAGCTAAGAGCACGATGTGACCGTTCCCTCAATATCATGCGAGTACTAAATGGCAAATCGTGGAGAGCAAATCGGACAACTCTCTCGCGAATGCATTGCGCACTCATCCGATCCAAACTAGACTATGGGTGTATTGTTTATTCTTCAGCGCGACCATCTGTGCTGAGAAGATTAGACGCGGTCCATAACAGGGTCATCCGCATGGCAGTGGGAGCTTTTCCAACAAGTTCAGTCGTGAGCCTTTACGCCTAAGCCGCAGAACCTCCTCTGCAATATCGGCGTGAGATTCTCTTGGCAAATTATGGTTGTGCGCTTAGTCCTAAGCCAGCGGGTTTTCGTTTCCAGGAGCTTCTAAGGAAGCTTGCAATTGAACTGCCTAGGATGTTTGCCAAGGGCGAGAAGCTCTACCCCCCTTGGTTACCTTGCACGCCCCATATAGATCTTGGGATGACCATACACCGGAAGCCCACGATGCCTGTTAGTAGTATTCGTACATATGTTTTAGAATTTTTGTCAAGCTACACTGACCCACATTTTATTTACACCGATGGATCCAGGAGCACCAGCGGTGTTGGGTGTGCTTATGTTTATGGAGCCGAACCACATACACTCGGTTTTCCTGATAGCACTTCCATTTTTACTGCAGAACTGTATGCAATTTACCGAGCCGTTTTATATGAGCGCCGTCGCAAATTAGGTGACTGCCTGATATTGAGTGATTCCCTTAGTGTACTTCAGAGCCTTCCTGAGCTGTACAACCCCCATCCTATTGTACAACGTATCCAGAATGCTCTCCATGTTCTACACGCTTCTGGTGTTAGCGTGGTTTATGCATGGATTCCTGGTCACGTAGATTTGCCTGGGAATGAAATGGCGGATTTGGCAGCAAAGACGGCAACTACAGAACCCAGTATTACCATCTCACGGTTTACTTCGGAAGACTTTAGGCTTGAAATGCGGAGAGTGGTGCTGGCGCGAAGAGTGGTCAGCTCTCCGCGGTAATAAGTTGAGAGAAGTAAAAGCACTTCCGATAAACTGGGTAACCTCTTCTCGCATATCTCGTCGCGAGGAGATTAGGTTGCCTCGGTTTCGAATAGGCCACTGCAATTTTTCGCATGGTTACCTATTTAAAAGCGACTCTGCTCCTCTTTGTCCGCTATGCGACCAGTTTTTGTGAGTCCGTCACGTGCTGCTAGTGTGTTCCTCTGTAGCGCAGCTTCGAGACTCTGCAGCTGCCTAACAGACTTGTAGAGGTCTTGGCGGACGACAAAATAGCGGTGGAAAGGGTTTTTAGGCTTTTAGCGGAGTGCAACATGTTTTTGAGGATTTGAAGCTTTATATACCTAATTTTTTGTACTCTTTTGACATATTTATAGCTTTGTTTCAATTTTGACTTGTGCTACTGCTTTGTATATTTATGTTTGCTTTCTTTAGTAGTAATTTTATGATTTATTGAAATTTATTTCTGGCTATTGCCGTGAACTGTTTTTAAGGGCACTGATGACTACGAAGTTGAGCGCCCTTAAACCTATAAAACACCTCATCAGCTTCTATAATGAAGTACAGAATAGAAATTCAACATCTTCTGGGATAAAACTATACTGTGTGTTCATTTTTATCCGTATTTTCCTGCACTCCAATTTGGCAAGAATGGTGTCCTAGTTGACTGGCGAGTCTATGTTGAAATCATAGTGCCCTCTACGGAGCAACAGCTGTACTATTTGCGCAACAGTAAGCATCTCACAGCGCCGTGATTTTAGTTACGCTGCAAACAAACACAATCAACAAAATAATAGTGCCGTCTACTGAGAAGAAGCGGTACCATTTGTGCAACAGTACAAAAGGCATTTCAGCATTCTGAAAATGGTGCGCTGCAAGCTTCTAATATAACCAAACCTCGCTTGTCACTTTTCAACAGGCGCGGCTCCTCAGGGTAGGCAGGGTAGGCATTGCCTACCCTATCGTAATACATCAACAAATAATGTTTAACTATGATTCTGCATTTTATCATTTGAACCGTCATTTTCCCCTAAATTGCAGTTCAAGAAAACTTTTCTTGGTTATAATGACCAGCGCATGGTCAAATCCTTTAATCTCAATTCCGATTCATCTAAACTGCGCTGCGTGTTTGAAACGCGCGGCAGAAATGATACGCATGGAACCTGGGTAGTGGAGAGCAGGCTAGCTTAACCTCTGCCTGCCCGGCCCCCTTTCCTCAATACGAGGCCCTTGAACAGGGATAAGGAAACATTCGGTCTGTATATGCACTCCGAGCATGCGTAGACGCGTCAGCCAGCAGTCCGAACACTTGCCTACCCAAATCCGAATTTATGCGACATTTTCCGAACAGCCATACTCCACGAACTAAGATCTCAGGGATCTGAATCGTGCCGTTATCACTCTGTGTAATACCAGTATGACCAACTTAGTGAACTATTACAAATTCCGCTTTCGCAGCGCACTGACAATGAAAAGAGGAGTGTTTCAGCTATTTAACACAAAGCTGCAGTCAGACAATTTTTCCATTTCTAAATCCATTTTAGTCATGGGCGTCGCGAAACGGGGGCAAGGGGGGCCACGGCCCCCCCTTGGAAGTTGGTGAACTTTATGTGCAGTCAGTTACTGACTATTAAAGTATTATTTTAATTTTGGCGTAAAGAACAATTTTTGTTTAGCGCAAATTAATACGGTTACCTGCAACAAATACTATAAATTTTGACAGTAAAATAATGATTTAATATTATATGATTGCAAATTTCCCCCCCTGGAAAAAAGTCTGCCGACACTCGTGATTTTAGTTTTGGCGGTAATTCGTAAGTCACACTCATTCACTCTGCTCTTATTAAACAACCAAACAATATATTGTTTGCGTTATCCGCAATGACTTCGTCCCCTATATTTCGGATAAACGGGGTTTATTATTATTATTATTATTATTATTATTATTATTATTATTATTATTATTATTATTATTATTATTATTATTATTATTATTATTATTATTATTATTATTGTTATTGTTATTGTTATTGTTATTGTTATTGTTATTGTTGTTGTTGTTGTTGTTGTTGTTGTTGTTGTTGTTATTATTATTATTATTATTATTATTATTATTATTATTATTATTATTATTGTTGTTGTTGTTGTTGTTGTTGCTGCTGCTGTTACACTTTGCCTACCCTAAAATTTTGACTGCGAGCCGCCACTGCTTTTCAACCCCCTTTCACCGTATAATGAGAATTATGCATAACATTCTATGGTTACACTGTCGTCCAACACGAACACAGAGGACTACAAACACAAAGCACCTTGTATTCATGGTTGAATGCTATTTTGGTACCAGCATCAAAATTGGTGCAACCAAGGCTTTATTAAACGCTATATGGTATTCAGACACGTCCCTTGGAGGATAAAGCTCTCAAAGGTGTCCAAGAATAGTCAAATCAGCATACGTACTTTTGTTTGGAATTTGTATAAGGTGACCACAATTACACCTGCGATTCTGCAAATAACATATGAGCATTTTTTTTAAATTATGTAATGTCATATCGGACGGTGAATGAATGAAACGGGTGAAATGATGCTCAAATGAGGTCCCTGGAGATTTAAGTCCTGAGACATTCTCTTCTTAGGATAAGGGAAAAAACCTTACCGGAATAACTTACCCTAAGCGAGATTCGAACTCGCTACCTCTTAAACGTGAGGCAGACAAGCTAACCATCACGCTACCGAGGCGGGCTGAGCATATGATGAAAAGAATACGACCGTGTCTTGCTCTGAATGGTGGCCATGTCGAACCATTCGTTTAACGAAGGACTAATATTTAATTTACCACAGCGGCTCATATTTTTTATTTGTATTCAGCTGCTTCTTGCTATTTAAATTCTATAAAACCGTTATCAGATGTTCAGGTTTAAAAACTGTGGGTTTAAGTTTCTTGATAATCCTACAGAATAACTTTATGTTCGTTAATTTACGTCAGTTTCTTTACGAAAATATTTTAAAACAAAATAAATAATATTATTAATTTGGCAAAGTTATATTTCAATTATTGCTTGCATTTATCTGACACATATAAACAAACTATAACAGGTATTCTACGCAACATGTGGAAACAGGCACCCCAGACACCATTTGTATTACGCGACCAGGATTCAACCATCAAATGGTATGTATATCTGCCGCTAAAGGGACAGTATTCACAAGCCTCCACGCCGATTATCTACACATAAAGTGGAATTAGGCACGCTTTGTATAACGCGAGCAAGACTCACTCATCAAATAGTAAGTTTTATCTGCCGTTAGGGCAGTAATCTACACCTCTTAACGCCGCTGTCTCCACATCAAATACGATCTATGGCAGCTAGAAGAATCGAACTAAACTCCCTTCATCAGCGTTGCTATTAATGACGCCCACTTATGCACGGGAAATCACGGATAAAAATGTACAGTGTAATTCTATACACACATCAGTCAGCAATAATTCATAAAGCAATAGTTTTTATTTACTAAGATCTGAGGATGACGTATCTGAAAAAATTCAGAGGAAATTATATGATGAAAGCAATAATAGTGGCAATCCACTAACTGTTTATAGGTCTGAGATTTGACCTGGTGCAGTTTTAAATAAGGTGGGTGCGTCGTTGAATCTTTGAGCTTTCGAATCTTTATCTCGGGTCGCGGTACAGGTGAAATGAATAGTGGACTCGGGGTTAAATGTGAATTATTTTATTCGCACCTTCTCGTTCACATTGTTTAAGTCGTATCACAGTAGCAAATCTTTTATTTCAGTGGATCGACTTCCTTAGCATCGCCGAGATTGAATGTCTGAAAATTTAGCAATATTTCGCTAAACGCGTTTTCTATCACTTTGCACGTCCTCGAGCTTATGCTCTTTCATTTAATTGTGCACTTCGTGTTGACTTACTTGTTAAAGTTAATCAATGTTTCACTTATTTTCTTCTAATTAACGATCTTTAAACTCTTAGTCACTTTGGTTTCACAATTTTATGACCAGCACATATAAAAATGCGTCCATACTGTACCGATGCTATCGGCGAAGAGAAGGACTGATCCTACCGCATCTCTTGAGTTATGCGCACGTATCCATCCGCAAATGTGCGCATTTAGAAGCGTCCTTCTATGACGTAATTTTCCGCATACTTTTATCATCCCGAAAATGCTAAGAAAACGATTTTAATTCAACTTTTTAACATTTTTGGTATTAAATATTTGAAAGAACCCTTAATTTTTCTACACACAATCAAAATATGGTAGTTAACAATTATAACATCGATAAACAGGCAATATTCTCAACAATGGAAAAATGATATAACACAAAGTCAATCACATACTTGAAATAAATTAAATTCACAACGTATTTAATTTAATTTGGGGACGAATTATATATACTATTTCAGACCTGTAGTTTAAAGGGCCCATTGCAATGACATTGCACATTGGTCTTGCAGCTCATTTCATAGGCAGACAAACAGTTTAGCACTACCAAAACCTATAAGCGTGTTCTTGTAACCCAGCATCAGTGTTCCAAAGCAAATTTAGCAAAGCATGATTACTATCACAAGGCTGGCGCATTCTTCCTCATGTCACATTGGTTCAAATTAACACTGGCGCCATCACATCATTATAGGCGACGAGAAATAACCTGGCACTTGTAGGCTAGATGATTCATTCACCTTATCTCGTCCAATCGTGTTACAAACACATCGCGCAACTATTAGTCGATTGGACGAGAACGGGCTAGCCTTGTACACAGGTGATTGAATCAGCTAGCTGTCAAGTGCCAGGTTATTTCTGGCCGACTGTAAATATAGCTGGATTACATTTCTGGTGGTGCTTGGTTACAGGTGGGGAAAATGGTTGCACTTCAGCAGAGAAGCCCTGTAAGAACCAAGCAGTTTCAGAAATAGGTTTAGCTGGATGTAATAATTATTTGCAACTCTGGTTCCAAAATCTATTTTCTTCTTCTTCAGATTACCTTCCCCTTATTTAGGACTTACACCCCCTAGGACTTACAAGCCAGTCTAAGGTCAGACTCCTGTCGGGGAGCACAGGAACCTATGGGCCGGACAGAGTGAAGACCTGGAAGCGGGTGGTCAGCCAAGCACCAGGTATGAGAGTGAGGAAGAGGGTGAAATGAAATGCAGGCGAAATAGATGATTGGAAAGGTGATAATGGAGCAATTGGTGGAATAAGTGGTGAGGGAAACCCGCCCTGACTCCGCTTCGTCCACCACGTATACCACATGCGGATCCCTGGGATCGAACCCGGGCCACCTAGGTGGTAGGCGAGCGCGCTAACCGCTTGGCCACGGCACCACCCCAAAATCTATTTTAATTATCTAAAATGTACTGCAAACTTCAAGAAATAGCGCCTAGCTGCAATGCCTAGCTGGAATTACCTGATGAGCTGAGGAGGTAGTCTGGTGTTCCATGATGTTGCAGCATGTCTCTGAACTGATAAGAAATTTGAAACAAAAGTGGGTTAAAGAGCCAAACATTAAAGTCCAGCAAAGCAAGTGACAGAACAGAAAGCGTTTGTTAAAAGTTTCACTTGGATAAGCGCTGAAATCAGCGTTGCCTAACACCGTCTTTAAAATAAGTCAGTAACTTCCGGAACTATTCAGCATTCACTATCCCCTTGAATCACGTGATACTTTCTTGCTGATATGTGTATCCAGCACATGCCATAATTTCTAAAGTCAATTTTAGTTTTTCTCTTTAAACAATGTTTGCAGAATCCATAGCCTTTTAAAATTACAACTGTCACATTTTCCACAGCTGAGTTATTTACATCTTAATTTTGTACAAAAAGTTTATTTATAATTGAAACAATTCAACTCACTGGTGCTAGATGTTTGCATCCCACATATTCATAAATATTGAGCTCTGTATATTCATAAATATTCTGCTAAATATTTCTCTGTAAACCAGAAACAGATACCACTTAATCTCAAACTTTGGTGTTATTGTTTGGTGAGCACTGGATTTGGCTGCAAATAACAGGGAACACTATTTGATATGGCTATTAGGCACAAATTATTATTACTCAACTTTAGTAGAAACATGAGATATCGGGTAACAAAATGATTCATAGCTTCTTTGTAATTTGAGATAACCTACAATTGCAGGTATTAATAGAACATTACACATATAAAAGCAAGGCCTATACAACGGGAACAAACTTACAGAAGTGATTCCTTACAAGAAAAAGAATAGGTGCATATCAGTATCACCTGAAATGTAATTACAGCAATTGGACATAGAAAAGCAGATGAAATGAAGGAGTTACGAAACATGAAAGCAAAATGGAAAGTATGAAATCTTCGGTATAGAGAATACAACAGCGAACCCTGGACTGAATATATCAAGTAGTGATGCAGAAGAGTGCATGTCACTTCAAACATCCTGTGTATTGTTGCTAGTTTGATACCATGCCTTAGGCATAATGTGGTAAAATGACAAATCTGGTTTGTATTGTCACTTTATTTCTTCTTGACATTCAACTGCTCTGTTGTCTAAACACAATTCCACTGTGTGATCGTGAAGCACACAAAGCTGTTCTGCTCTCACTAACCTTGGCAGCCCTAAGGTAGCACAACTCACAATTTACTCACATTCAACTGAATTGTTCAAACCTCACAACTTAAGTGTTGGTCAGGGCCGGTATGAAAATCACCGGCGAATTTTCTGGAAACCTGAAGTTTGTCGGCTCCTACCAGAAACAAAGTCTCTACTTTGAATGCTTCTAGAAATACATGGAACAGCGTTTGTTCTTCAGCACACACGTTGTTACATTGTGCACGCCGGTGATTACAAAAGGCAGTGGTGTGAGATGACTAACTTAATCCTTTTTGAGACGTGATCCCCGTGGCACTGCTCCCTCCTCAGGGCTGGGCGTTCCGAGCAGCACCATTATATTGGGCCGGGTGATTCAAGCGTACCACAAGCATTCTCCCGCAGTACAGTCTCTAGATGTCGTAGATTACGCCGTTGATCTTCATCACACAATATGGTCCTTGCCATACTTGTTGCAGCTTGGGACAATGCCCCTTGGTCTGGATAGGGCTGTATAGCTACAGTAAATCACCCTACTGAAACCCCTGTTTATTTGCGGGTTGTACCGGGTCTTCATCAAGTTGCTGGCTATCTGGATGTGCTGACTGGACATCTCGTGCGCATCGTGAAGACTGCTGGCTGTTTACTCCCAGGGGCCTGTTAGGCCATATATACGTACAAATTTGATGTACCCGAGATGCCGAGCCATACTCTCGTTTGGGTTCCTCTAACGGGTGAGGGGGCATATGCAAAACGCCCAAAACCTTTGGTCCATATGTTTGACCTCCTACCTTATACCTCCCTGAACACAGTCTGATGGATACCTTTCACGCGGGTTGTTGCAGGGGAGACGCAAGGTGTGACTGGGTAACTGCATAATTCCCAGCCCGTGGTTATCATGTAGGACCGGTGTTCGTATCTATGATAAAGGTCAGTCCCGGGGAGGAGCCATTGAATGAGCTGATGCAATTGTCAAGGCGATTGGGTCCCTTTCTCTACACTGGAAGGTGTCATGCTATGGTGAGTAAGATCCAGGTCAGGACTCTCACCTAAACTGGGATAGCGCCCAGGATGTGAACATGCCATCGGAGATATCTGTAATGCTGCAGGATCAATGCGCCATGGCACAAAAACCCAATAAAAATACGCGAAGGTTACTGTAAAGGAAGTAGCTGAGTTGAGTGGTCCTCGCTACTTAGAGGAAAGAAATTTACTATGGTGAATCCATTTGTAATCCAAAAGGGCCTTAACAAAATAGCTGGCCCAGTGAAAAACTGCAATTGATCACGAAATGGAACGCTCCTGGAAAAAGCTAATTCAGCGTCCCAGACAAACAAGATACTAAAAGCCAATTTGATAACCAGCTATCCGGTTCAAGTAGAGATGCACAGGAACTCTTCGCGCGGTGTGATAAATATTCCTGCTTTGGACGGTATGTTCAATGAGATTAAAAAGAATTTATAACAAGGTGTGACGTGTCTGTATCGAGTTCAGCGGAAAGAGAGTGGCGAATATCTGCCCACACATACCTTGTTCCTTACTTTTGATCGGGTAGATCTCCGGCAAAGGAGTAAGGCAGGTTATGGGGTCATTGACGTTAAGCCATATATACCGAATCCGCTCCGATGTTACAAGTGTCAACGCTTTGGGCACACTAGCGGTTTTTGTAATGGTGAAGCTACCTGCGCTGACTGTGGAGGCATCGCATATGACGATGCATGTGCATCAACTCCCGGTTGGGTAAACTGCGGCGACGAACATCCATCTAGTTCCCAAGAGACCCCCGTTTTATGGAGGAAAAAGTCACCCAAGAGAAGGTGTCCTCGGAAGCCCGAAAACTGTTGCGTTTGCGCCAACCGTCTATCCCGAAGACCGGTACCACGACGAGGCATCGCAACTCAAACTAACGATACAAACGGGGCCACATGTCCAGATAAGATTGCCGTAGCTAACCCACATCCAAAGCATTCACCATCGTCACCTAAGTCCATATCAGCCTCTATAAGAACCGCTGATGAACCGAGAACTTCAGCTAGATCACTAACAAAAGCGCCAACCTCTAAAAATAGTGTCAAGACTGTGGTCTGTGATACTTCACTGAAGAAATTCAAAATTAATTACAACAGATCCGACTTCTTGAAAGATAGTAATGACAATGCTCCCAGTAATACTAAGGGAAAATGACACCTAGAATATCTCCTCGAAGACTCTCTTCTGAGGAATCTTCAGGATCGGACTATGATCGGCGACTTTCATCTTCGCCGATCACCGTTTCGCTATGGGGAAATGAACGTCCTCGGTACAGGGTATGGAACTAGAAGATCCAGTCCACACAGCGAGAACTCCAGTGAAAAGGAGGCGGGATAAAGCTTCAGAGAAGAATGTTAGCCTAAGGCATAAGAAAAGGGCTAAATTAAATCGACTACCGCCTACTTCAACATAAAGGAGAGTTACGTTAGAGTACAAATATTAGTAGACTATCCTACAATAAAACATACATGGTATTAGAACACAACAGCCAGAACTTGAGATTTTGCTCAATAAGAACGAAACTTTGGTCGCATTTTTGCAAGAGACTAAGCTGCGTCCACAAGGCACGCTCCAACTAAGGCGATACAGCAGAGTGCGATGTGATGTTACACCATAAGATGGGGTTCCGGCACATACTGGCGCTATGATACTTGTCAGAGATGATGTATATAGAGAATCTGTACCCTTATGGTCTGATATACAATCAGTGGCCGTAAGGATTCTACTGCCAACCATCCAGTTTACCATCTGTAACGTATATCTGCCTCTGTCCCATGACTTCTTGCTCACAAATTTAGAAGTTCTGGTTTCCCAGTTACCAACAGCGTTTCTGTTGTTGGGGGACTTCAGTGCGCACCACACACTTTGGGGTTCGGTGGTGCCTGTGCGAGAGGCACTCCAATCGCTGATTTCATGGATAATGACAACCTAGATCTCCTCAACACTGGAGAGCCTATATTTCTCTCACACTCCTTCAATAGCTTCTCACACCTTGATCTTGCAGTCTATTCATTCAGTTGGCAGTCTCCTTACAATGGAACGTCATATATGACTTGCATTCTAGCGCCCACTTTCCATATCTTATTACTGTGCTTTTCAAATGCGAAGAGTTCTGACCTGCAGCCAATTAGATACGTTTACATGCACAGCGTTGCAAGCTCAATACCCCCACTCTTCATATTTCTTGGTACGCGTCAATCCCCGCTTAAGAGGAAAGCAATATGACAACAGCAGGACTCCGATTGGTTACCGGCCTGGAGACGCTCAAGGACAAATTACTTCCCATTTGAAAAAGCACTATAATCTATTAACGTATGGCACATGTTCCACACGTATACCCAGATGGCGCTTGGACCATACCAGCTGGAACCTTTACACGCAGTTGGCTGTGTTTAATTACAACGAGCACGACTCAGTGAATCATTTGGCGCAGCATCTCATCGAGAGAATTCTTTCTGCTGCTGAACATTTATTCTGCGGTCAACTTCCCAGCCCCGTCGATTTCCCATCCCTTGGTGGACGGATGAATGTCGGAATGCCAAGGTGTGCTCTTAGGACTTTTCAACGTCACCCTTTACTGGATAACCTAATCCAACACAAGAAAATGTGCAAGGTTGTAGCTTCATTTAACGACATACATCTTCCTCTGTTGGATGGGATAAATTAAGGCACGTAGACGGTAAATCGACCTACATACCAACTCCGGGCTTGAAAACAGCTGCAGTAGCTGTTGTTGATCCATTTGAAGTGGACAACTCGTTTGGCAGTGCTTTCGCTCAAGCGTCTAACTCGAATAACTATTCCCCTGAGTTCCTTGCAATTAAGTTTGGGGTGGAATCTGAAGACTTCGCGTTTCATTCTAGAAACAAAGATTACAATCGCATTTTCACCATGACGGAACTAGAACATTCTCTTTCATCTTCGCGACTATTAGCGGCCGGACCAGGATGTTATTCGCGTACAAATGTTCCAACAGCTCTCTCCTGAAGGAAAGACATTCCTGCTCTAGGTCCTTAATGGTGTTTGGATTGAGAGTATAGTTCCAGAAAATTGGCTGGAGGCCACCGTTATACCCATTTTGAAAGCTGGAAAGGATCGTCATCTTCCCTCCAGACACCATCCTATTTCACTCACCAGTTCCATTTGCAAGAAGGTGATGGAGCGCATGATTAATGGACGGTTGGTATGATGGTTAGAAACTGGAAACCCAATGACTAAGATCCAGTGTGATTTCGACAACGCCGTCCAACTGTAGACCACCTTGTGTCGATATCAACACAGGTAATGAACGGATTTATGAAGAACTGTCAAACCGTTGACATATTTTTCGATCTCTAGAAGGCTTATGATACGTGTTGGTGATCAGGGATTCTACACTCCCTGTATACCTGGACGCCCCCCACTGTTCATTCAGCAGTTTATGAAACACCACGTTTTCCGAGTAGGGGTCGGCTCGGTTTTTTCTAATCCCTTTGTTCTGGAAAATGCAGTAGCTCAAGGTTCGGTACTAGTTCCGCGCTGTTTGCTATAGCAATTAACTGCGTTTGGAAATGTGTCCCTCCTGGAGTTTATGTATATTTATTTTCCTTTTTACTAGTAATTTTATTTCATATTGAAGTTGTGCCATGAACTGCTTTTTAAGGGTGCTGATAACCAATTAGTTGAGCACCCTTAAACCTACATCTCTTTCTTTCCTTCCTTCCCTCTTTCCTTCTCTCTCTCTCTCTGTCTCTCTCTCTCTCTCTCTCCGCTGACTGTTCTGCCACAGAGGAGCTCCCAAGCATCTGGTCACACGATAGATGATGTTTGCCGAAAACCAAACTTAGGGTGTCATCCCGATGGTGTCATGCATAGATGAGCGATGTGCCAGCTAGACCAGCGGCAAGCTGATATCCCAATCCCTCTGGTGGTTGGTCACGACCTTCCTCAGAATGAATGAATGAATGAAAAAGTTATTTGGGCATGTCTTTCGACATGCCCTGGCTGTTCAGGGGCACCCCTCTTCAGCCTAGTGATTGCGTTTTTATTTTTGGTCGTGTGGCGGATTTCAGTGGCAGGTGCCTGTATGCGTGTTGGTGTTGTGGGTTTGTGTTTGGATGGGTGATGTGTGTGTTTGGTCATCCCTAGCTGCTTGGCTTGTCGTCTACCCAAGAAAGAAAAAGAAAAGCCCAGGAAGTATAAGTCTTTTGTGCTAGAAGTTTTGTCACGTTTGTATGTCTACTGCAACAGCTCTTCGGTTACTTTTGTATGTTTGTGTGTTTGTGTGTTAGGTTTATGTGTGTTTTTATTTTAAGTGTTTATGTTTATAATGTGTTTAGATGTTTTGGAAGTGTTGAAGGTGTTGTTGTAGTCTGTCTTCTTCTTGTTGCTGGTATTTGTCGTAAACGTCGATTAGTGTTATGAGAGGAGGATTTTTGAGTTTCTCTGTTTGTGTTATGGTTTTCATTTTTTGTGCGGTGTTGATGAGGGTTCTTCTGTATTGTCTGGTGTGTGCGTTGTGTATGTATTTGATCATTAGTTTGGCTATGTGTGTGTCTATTGGTGTTGTGTGTGTGTAGTTGTAAAGTGTGTTTGTCTTGAATGAGGGCAAAAGTTTGTGGGCAGTTCTGATGCACCTCCTCTCAAAGGATTTTATTTTGTCCATTATTTCGGTCGTGATTAGAGGCATGGTGGCTACGGCTGCATAAGTCAGTTGTGGTCTTATTAGTGTAGTGTAAAGTTTTCGTAGTATTTGTGGTGTAAGTCCTCGTCCGTTTAATCGTGCTAAGTAAGTCAGTGTTGAGTGAACGGGTCGTGTTTTGTTAAGTAGTCGCGTGTAGTGTGTCTTTATTTTCAGTTGGTTATGAATATGTATACCCAGGTACTTAATGATTGTTTTACATGGTATTTGTTGATTGTTGAAGGTGAGGGTGGCTGTTTTGTATGAGTGTTTCATGATTTTCCTTATCACAATGGCTTGTGTTTTGTCTGTGTTTATGCTGATTCGCCATTTTTGAGTCCATTCCTCAGAAGTAATTAGTGCATCTTTATATACCGCTCGACCATGCCGCCCGACTGTGTGTGTGTGTGTGTGTGTGTGTGTGTGTGTGTGTGTGTGTGTGTGGGTGGGTGGGTGGGTGGGTGGGTGTGGGAGGCGCGCGCGTTTTGTGTACTCGGAGTCGCTGTAACATTTCTCTCATCAGACTCGAAGTTGTACTTTGTACTTCCAGCGGCGGTCCAAAGCGTTAGTACAGCTCTTCCAGGAGGCACTCCGCGATTGTCTTGACCTCCTTGTTAGGGACCGCGTACACCCCCGGCCACTTGATGAAGTAGGCAATGGCCACCGGCAGATATTTGCTGCACCTTTTAGAGACTGGGAGTGGTCTAGCTATGTCGACGGCAATATGCTCAAACAGTGCTCCCAAGCTATACTGCTGCATGCAGCCCCGGCTCCTAGTCTGCGGGCTATGACTTACCGCGCACACATGACATTGGCGGCATCATTCCTCAGCATTTGCCCGTAGTCTCAATCAGTAGGATCTCTGCCGCACCTTGTCGATCATGCGGTTGGATCCAATATGCCTTCCCAGGGAACTGACTTTCATAACTTACTCCGAGGAAGCATCAGGGTCTTTCCATCAAGTGACTCCTAGATTCGGTAAAGCACTCAGTTCTTGATCCTTAGCACGTGTCATTTGACCCTGTAGGATATATACTCGCTACTCCAGGGTGCGATATCCTCCCAGCTCGCCTAGCTTTTGCTTCCATTTCTCGGAGGAGCGGCCCTAAGTGGGAGTTCGCCAGCTGCTCCCTCCTCAGGCTTGCATTATCTTAACGCCGAAACCACACGGAGAGTTGCGCCACGCTCCTCCATTTTGTTACATGACTGCAATCCTCCGAAATTTGTTACCAGTCCCTCGTGCTTACAACTGCAATAATGTAATACCAGTGTAGTTGTTACATTGAATTTGCCTGGGCATTTTTGACGTTTTGTACGGTGCACATATCACTTTCTTTTCTCTTCGCCATTACAAACCGTGCATACTTGGATTACGAGCTTTCAACCTTTGGTTTGGACACTTTAATGCCATCCATCCCACTTTCAGTTCGCTTAGGGCTGTGTAAGAGAGCCACATCTTGTCCATTTTTTACGTAGAGCCACCGCTCTTCTTTAAACCCAAGTGAAACCACCTATATTTCAGAATCTCCCTGCTCTCTCTCTCTCTCTCTCTCTCTCTCTCTCTCTCTCTCTCTCGCACACACACACACACCTGCATTTAGCAGCTTGTTCTGCATAGCTTTAATGCCATTTTCAGTGGAACGTATAATGGATTTAATTCGGCCAAATTGCTGACGGCATTCCGATCGGTTTGTAGTGTCAGTCAAATAGCCTATATGGGAAGAAAGTAGTCAGAGGGTGTATACTGCCCCCCAAATATATCTAGGGGCAGCAACACCCACAGCTATTAAATACATCTTGTTCACCCTTTCGACAAATGTGTGAGAGAGGGAAGAGGAGATGCCAGAGAAAGTTTTACTCTCTCTCTCTCTCTCTCTCTCTCTCGCACACACACACACACACACACACACACACACACACACACACACACCTGCATTTAGCAGCTTGTTCTGCATAGCTTTAATGCCATTTTCAGTGGAACGTATAATGGATTTAATTTGGTCAAATTGCTGACGGCATTCCGATCGGTTTGTAGTGTCAGTCAAATAGCCTATATGGGAAGAAAGTAGTCAGAGGGTGTATACTGCCCCCCAAATATATCTAGAGGCAGCAACACCCACAGCTATTAAATACATCTTGTTCACCCTTTCGACAAATGTGTGGAGAGAGGGAAGAGGAGATGCCAGAGAAAGTTTTACGATAGCTTACATAACAATGTATACGTAATTGTTCTATTATACGAAACAATATGGAAATTCTATTTAATGTATGTTTCTATTAATGATAAAAATGCATGTTATAATAGTAATAATAACAACAAGAAGAGCAACAACAATAATAATAATCATAATAATAATGATGATGATGGTGGTGGTGGTGTTGGTGGTGGTGGCGGCGGCGGCGGCGGCGGCGGCGGCGGTGGTGGTGGTGGTGGTGGTGGTGGTGGTGGTGGTGGTGATTAGGGAGCGGATTTTTATGTAAATATATCTTTATGTAAATAAATAATTTAAGTAATTTTGCTAAAAACACATAATTTGTCACTTTTCTGCTAAAACATAATTTGTCGCTTGTCTTTGTTTTTAAATTTAACAAAAATGTGCGTATTATAACACAACTTGAATGAACTTCATTCGTAAACGTGGTGCGTAGTGAATAACGTCCACTACACGTGCTGCCTCGCTATCTGAAAGAGGAATCCCTTATTTTATGATGTTGACGGCTGACGCAAGGTACGCAACAGTCTTCAATCACTGAGTCTTGTAAAGCAGAGCGTTTATACAGTACGGGTTCTGAAGTGAAGTGATTTGTGATATAATGCCGAAAGTAAAGTCGAATGTCCGCTCTCGTTTGCAACAATATGTTGCTGAATTCAGTGGCATCTTTACGAGTGATGGAAGAGTTCTATTCTGCCAAAAAATGTGGGAAAGCAGTAAATGCAGACCAGCGATCGCAAGTCTTGCAGCAGTTAGCAGGTAATAAACATAGAATTGCCGCTTCACATACAAATTCTAGACAGGTTATTTAAGGCGAAGTAACTCCCTCTTCAGAGATTTCGCACACTCTAGTTTCAAAATGTTCCGAATATTATGCAGATTTATGTAAAACTTTTCTTTCGTGTGATATTCCTTTATACAAATTTAAAAGTCCAGAGCTCAGAAATTTTCTTACGAAATACACAAAGTTTCAAACGCCAGAAGAATCAACACTAAGAAAACTGTATGTGGCTCCCTGTTACGAAGACATTCTAAGAAAAATCAGAGCAGAAAGTGAAAGTAAAAAGATATGGGTTAGCATTGATGAATCACCCGAATCTAGCAGTAGTAAGGTGGGAAATGTTGTGGTAGATGTCCTAGAAAATAATGAAATAGCTTCCAAGTGGTGTTTTCTGTTAGCATGCAAAGAAATATCAGCATCGAATCATGTAACAATGGCTCGCTTATTCTATGAATCTCTGCAGTTGTTATGGCCGAATGGGGTGAAATTTGATAGTGTTTTACTCTTACTCACAGATGCTGCTCCATACATGAAGAAAGCAGCCGAAGGTCTTTCTGTAAGCTTCCCACACATGATACACGTAACTTGTATAGTACATGGTTTACACAGAGTATGTGAGCAGATACGTACATTGTATCCTAAAGTGGACAAATTCATCTCAAATGGCAAAAAGGTGTTTGTGAAAGCGCCAACAAGAATTGATTTATTCAGAACCAAAAATCCAGATGTTGCACTTCCACCTAGACCCATAGTTACTCGTTGGGGGACATGGTTGGAAGCAGCTGTGTATTATGCAAACAATTTTGAAAATTTTAAATCAGGATTGATGAACTAAATAAGGGTGACGCTTCTTCAATTGAAATTCTTCAGAACTTACTCAACGACAGTACATTGAAAAATGAATTGTCTTACATATCTGCAAATTTGAGTTTCTCGTTTCTTTCTATAAAAAAATTAGAAACATCAACCAGCTTGTTAACTGAAACAGTTAATAAAGTGTATGACATTGAGAAAAAAATTAATTCACTCGAAGATCCAAAAGTGGAAGCTATTTAAACATAAATTTAAAAGTGTGGTCGAAAAAAATGGTGTATTTCATATTATGTGTAAAATTGCCAAGGTTTTGGAAGGGGAAGTAGACGGTGAAATTGAAAATGCGTGTGCAAGTGACATTCCTTTGATGAAATATGCAAGGCTATCATCTTGTGATGTTGAAAGGTCTTTCTCGCGGTATCGTGCATTGTTTCAAGACAACCGACATTAGTTTGTGATGGAAAACTTGGAGAAAGTGTTCGTGGTTCACAGCAACAGCGAGCTGTTTCAATCTAACACTGCCTCAGCATGATTGCTGAGTGATTTTTTGGCATAAGTATTTGTAGTTGTGTAGTATTGAAACAAAATGTTTGTGCATTTTTTGTGCATATTTACATATTTTTCCTACATAAAAAATAAAATATTTTACAGTTTTTTAGCACATATAAATCCGCTCCCTAATGATGATGATGATGATGATGATCTGTTTATATTAAAAATCCAACCTAACTTCCATTGGAGCTATTTGGCTGATGATGGAGGTGAGAGGCATAATAATTCCTTGAGAAAATCTGCAACGAAGTTTCAAGCCGTATACTGATTTCATTTGTAGCATTGGATATAGCAGGCATGGGCAAAATCAGCTCAACTGGGTCACTCCACTGAAACGTGTGCTTGCCTCACTCCACCGGTTATCCTTCCCCTTCACTGCTGTTCAGCTTCCGACACGGCTCTTTCGGTGGCGAGTATGGCTGTTTCATTAAGAGTGGTAGAGAGAATTTGTTGTAAGTTACAAAAACAGGAAAGTTTGCTGTTTAATATGCGGATTTCAATTTTCAAATACAAAGCCTAAAAGTGTCAAACACCACTTTGATTAGCTCGCCAGGGGCCTACTACGGTAGGTACGGGTTTGCCGCACCCGGGGTTCCGAGTCATATTCTCAATTGGGTTCTTCTAAGGGGTGAGAGAGCATATGCCAAACGCCCAATCAACTGTGGTCTACATATGTGCTTGACCTATCTTATATCTCCCTCAACATAATCTGATCGATAACCTACGCGCGGGTGGTTGGTGGACGGGGTGATGTAGGGGATGACCGGATAACCGGGTAATTCCCAGCCCCTGGTTATTATGTAGGACCTGTGTTCGTATCCACTCATAAAGGTCAGTCACGTGGAGGTGCCATTGCATGAGCTGATGCACTCCTGAACGTGACTGGGTCCCTCTGTCTATACGCTGGAAGGTGCGACCCTAGGGTGAGCATGCGATCGGGGACATTTGCAATGGTGGAGGACATTGTCGCCATGAAAAAATTTAAAAAAAATTAAATAAACAGAAGGATTGTGTAACGGAAGCAGCAGAGTCGAGTGGTCCTCGCCACTTAGTCATTATTAGAACAGAGGAAGGTAAAACATTTAGGTCGGTGAATCCATTCATCATACAGGATGGTCTTGACAAGATCGCTGGATCTGTGAAAAACTGCACTAGATCTCGCAGCGGTACGCTCCTGGTCGAAGCTAATCCAGCATCCCAGGCGGCTACAATATTAAAAGCAAATTTGCTAGCCAGCTATCCGGTACGAGTAGAGATGCACATAACGCTGAGCTCCTCCCGTGGTGTTGTGAACACCCGCGCATTGGACGATATGTTCAATTAAGAAATTAAGGAGAACCTAGTAAGTCAAGGTATGATATCTGTTCATCGGGTTCAGAGAAACGAACGAGTTGAATATCTGCCCATCCGTACCCTGTTCCTTAGCTTTGATCGGGTCGATCTCCCACAAGCGATTAAGGCTGGGTATGAGGCCATTGAAGTTAGGCCTTACACCCGAACCCACTGAGATGTTATAAATGGCAGCGCTTTGGTCATACAAGTGACTTGCAGTGACAGAGCTGCCTGCGTGAAATGTGGAGGCATCGCCCACGACGATGAATGTACACCATCTCCTAGTTGTGTTAACTAAGTGGAAAACTTCAAGGTAGCTCCCGTGAATGCCCTCGTTTTATGGAGGAAAGGCCGATTCAGGAGATCCGGGTTAAAGAGAAGGTATCTTTTTCAGAAGACCGTAAACTCCTACGTATCCGAAAACCTCTATCCCAAGGTCCGGTATATATAGCTCAGTTGCATTTAAGCCAGTGCTGAAGCGGGAAATTTCTACACAAACTATCGATTAGAACGTGGCCACAATTTCCGAAAGGATTCTCATAGTAAGAACTGTACCAAAGCCTTCAACATCTGCAGCTATATCTCAGTCACCTATCAATTCAGTGAATAAAAAGAACGTCTCTGCAAAGTCACGATCCAAATTGCCAATCTCCAACAATAGCACCAGTAAGCCCGTTACATATGATGAGTCACCGAAAAAGTTTAGAACCCACTATGTAAAAACAGATTTCCTCAGAAGTCCCTGTCCCCAGTAAATCTAAGGGAAATAAAGCCCAACGTTCATCTCAAAGATCTTCTTCTGAGGAATCTTCTGGTATGGAGACATCGGCGACTGTTGTCTTTGCCGGTGTCCATTTCCAGTCGGTAGAGGAGATGCAAGGAGATCCTACCCACACTGGGAGACTCCCAGTGAAAAAGAGGCAGGATAACACCTCTGATAAATGTGTTAGTCCCACACATAAGAAAAGAGCTAAATTGAATCGACTACCGCCTAGTCCAAGATAATGCAGAGTCACCTTGAAGGACATATCCCATACAAATATTAGGAAGGCTATCCTATATTGGAACATATGTGGAATTACAACACAACGAACAGAGCTAGAACTTTTGCTCAATAAGAATGAGTTTTTGGTTGCGTGTTTGTTAGAGATCAAGCTGCGTCCACAAGACGCTCTGCATCTGAGACGGTACAACCCAGTACGGTGTGATGTTACACAAGATGAGGGTAATCCGGCACATGGCGGCGCTATGATGCTTGTCAGAGATGATGATGATGGTGTGTGTGTGTGCGTGTGTGTGTGTGTGTGTGTGTGTGTGTGTGTGTGTGTGTGTGTGTGTGTGTGTCAGTGGAGGTTCCTAGGTGATCGCATGCTCGCAAGTGCACACCTAGTAGTTTTTCCAGTATGTGAACGTATATTTAGTTCTATAGGTATGTATACGAGAAGGTAAAATGTCCAACTTTCTTCTATATAAACTTGCTCGTTTGATCTTCCAGCGCCTTCTTTCGCAAGGCCAATGCATTCGGTCAACACAGTAGGGACACATAAACCACATTTTGCGACTGCCGAAGGAAGCTTTTATGCCAGAGGGCACAGGGTGAGAGGAGTAGCTTGTATTTGGGAGTACGGTGAATTAATGCGGTACAATCGACAAACCCGAGTGATGCGGTTCTTACCGCGCATGGCACTGCGTTCCTATTCATTTCCTTCTCGGTTTCACGACCATTTCTCTCTCTCGTTTCGCAGAAGTTGCGATCAGCCTGCTACCGGTCTAGCCAACTTTACATTTCCGAATATAATGTAGCCATTTTGTGTATTAGCCTGAGAGTTATGTTCATCTGACAAACAATATCCTTTTATTAAACCATTATAATTACGTACAATTGATCTTTATAATTTGCTAAGGCCAATGCTTCAGTTTGGGATAGTTGTTTTGTTACTGTGTTTATATTTTTTATTTGTTAGGTTTGTTTCTGGTAGCGAACTGCATGCATTTGTGTCTGTCCTTGGCAGTAAATTTCAATTTGTGAAATTGTGGAAATCTGTACCTCCACTTCTCATAAGGTGAGTGTTCTGCGTGTTTAACTATGGAAATGAATAGCATTGCGAAACTAAAGGAGTTAAATCACTCCTGAAAATTAAAAACGAAGGCAGACCGCTACCACCAATCTCTTTTGTTCAGGTTTCTAATTGTAAAGGGAAGACCCTTACAAGAAAATTTAATGAAAATGTGTATTCAACTTTTTTGTGAAGTAATCAAGAGGCTGTTCTGTTTCCAGTGTATTATCTGAAAGCGACAGAAGCGGCACCTGGACAAATAACGGCTGTGTTGATATCGGTGACTTAAAACAAAGACTGACATAACATGAGAGCTCGATGGTCCATATGAATTGGAATTAGAACTAAATCTACTAGGAAAATATATCTCAGCAGTTAGATAGTACTTTTGGGCGTAATGTGGAAAAATACAATGAGAAAATTACTAAGAACAGATATGTCTTATCGCAAATAATTAACTGCATCAAATTCTGCGGAGTGTATGAGTTGGCTCTCAGAGGACACGACGAAAGTCGAAATTCTTTGCACCTCGGCGTGTTGCGAGGACTGATAAATTTCGTAGCAGAATTAGATTCCGCGGTGAAAGAACATCTTAAGCAAGCCTGCGTTTTTCGGGGAACGTCGAAAGAAATACAAAATGATTTATTGCAGTGTATACCAAGAACAAATTAAGAGAGGAATTTCTAAAGCAGAGTACATTGCTCTAATGGCCGGTGAAGCTTCTGACATTTCATCTCTTTTTCAAATGGTGATAGTGTTTCGTTACCTGTTACCAAATACTACGCCAGTGGAAAGATTCTGAACATTTTGAGCCGTTATTTCACCTAGGATCCAAAAGCAGAGACAACCATCAGTACAAGTTCACCAAATCAAAAGGTAATGAGCATCATGGTGCTTCAACAGTAAAGCAATAGAGGGAGCCTGCATACTTACACGCGAATTCCACGACCTCGTGCGGAAATGGCCAAAAACAGCGGCACATGCGCAATGAGTTATTCCTACGAAGCCAGGTCCGGGAAGGCAAGAGCGGCAGTCGACTTGGGATTTTCAACGACAGACGAAGTTTCTGTGAAGCTGGGCAGAAATGGTGACTATGTTACATGTTATCATACGCGAGTAGTTCTCTTCTAAATGATCTTTCAGCTCTTCGGGTCGCATTTATATAATTAAAAGGTTTGGACGTGAGTAAAAACTTTATCAGCATGGCACAGGGATTTTCGAAATATTAAAATATTAAAACAATGATCTCAAAATGTATTATGAAAAGTAATATTTTTTTCTAACCACTTTAAAGTGGCGACAGATATTTAAATTCTCTGTAACTCAAGGTGTTAAGTTTGTATGTTTGAAGTTGTTATAATAAAGGCAAGTATCACTTGCCAATTGGCAGTGTGATTTCTTTAAAGATCCACATTATCCTAAAGCTTAAGACGTATCAGTGGGTTGCACAAGCTTAACAAGAGTTATGTTTTCGTGCACCCCAGTACAACGTTACAGTTTTAAAATCCAGATGTACAAGATGCGAACGCTCTCTCCCTGTGTATGAAAAATGTGCTGTAGTAGTATGTGAAAGTGAGAAAAACAAAGTGGTATCTCCTGGCAGGGAAGGAATTCTTCTTTGACGTGCCGGGGAAATTATTTAATGGGAGGGGGAAATCCCACCCCCGTTAATTCGTGCTCTACTGCACACCCACTGCGAAAAGTCCAGAGCCCCCTCAGACATATTTAAGTTGCTGTAAGGATTCTACTGCCAGACATCTACTTCACCATTATAACTTATATTTGCCTCCTTCGCATGGCTTCTCGCTCATTGATTTAGAAGATCTAGTTTCCCAGTTACAAACGCCGTTTCTGTTTGGAGACTCCAATACGCAGCACCCGCTTTGGGGTTCAAGTCGCGCTTGTGCGAGATCGTTGATTTCTTGGACAATCACAACCTAGCTCTCCTCAACACTAGAGAGCCTACATTTCCCTCAGACTCTTTCAATGGTTTTTCGCACCTTGATCTTGCAGTTTATTCACTTCAGTTGGCAGTCTCCTTACAACGGAATGTCATGACCACTTTCCATATCTTATTAACGCAAGATGTATGTTCCACATGTATGCCGCTTGGACCATGCCAAATGGAACCGTTACACACACTTAGCCGTGTTTACTTACAGTGAGCACGAATCAGTTAATGTTTTGGCGCAGGATCTCTACGGGAGGATTCTTTCTGCTATTGAGCAATCAATTCCGTGGTCGACTTCCCTCCTTCGTCGATTTAGTTCCTTGTGACTGAAGGCTTCGCGTTTCGTTCTAGAAACATAGCCTTTTCACCATGATGGAGCTAGAACATTCTCTTTCATCATCGCGACTATTAGCGCCCGGACCAGGATGGTATTCACTCATAAATGTTCCAACAGCTCTCTCCTGAAGGAAAGGCATTCTTGCTCGAGGTCTTCAATCATGTTTGGGTTGACAGTATAGTTCCAGAAAATTGGCGGGAGGCTACTGTTATACCCATTTTTAAAGCTGGAAAGAATCGTCATCTTCCCTCACCCGTTTAATTTTCAAGGTGATGGAACGCATGATCAATGATCGGTGGGTATAATGGTTAGAAACTCGGAACCCACTGACTAACATCCAGCGTGGTTTCGACGATGCTACTCAACTGTAGACCACCTTGTGTCGATATCGACACAGATAACGAGTCATGCCTATTCGTAGAAGACTTCACCATCTATTACACTTCCCAGCACACGGCGATTATAGAACGGTGCCAGCAGCAAAGCTTGGACAACCTTCGAGAACGGAACTAAAAAATGGCTTCCGTTTCTCAACTTATAAGCCAATCTGCCTTAATTTCTGGCGGCGTAGGGAACGATTACCATTTTAGCTCTGTTTCGGTCCAGATTTACGCCCCTTCACTGACGAGACACGTTTCCTTGAGTTGATCTTAGATCGGAAGCTTAATTGGTCATCGCATGTAGCACAGCTAAGAGCACGATGTGACTGTTCCCTGAATATATTGTGGGTACTAAATGGTAAATCGTGGGAAGCGGATTGGACAACTTTGCTGCCAATGAATCGCACACTGGTCCGACCCAAACTAGAATAGAGGTGTATTCTTTATTCGTCAGCACGACCATCTGTGCTGATATTAGACGCAGTCCATAATAGGGGCATCTGCAAGGCAATAAGAGCTTTTCCATCACGCCAGTTGTGAATCACCAGAACCTCATCTGCAATATCGGCGTGAGCTTCTCTTAGCAAATTATGGTTGTGTGCTTAGATGTATGCTTAAGCACCCAAGGTCCACTGCATTTTTCATCACCATGCTAAGAGAACATAGGAAAAGCACCCTTAGTCCTAAGCAGCAGGTTTTCGTTTCCAGGATGTTCTTGGGAAGCTTGCTATTGAAATGCCTACGATGTTTCCCAAGGATGAGATTCCCTATCCGGCTTGGATGCGTGGCACATCCCATCTAGATCTTGGGATGACTGCGCACTGGAAATCCATGATGCCTATCCATAGTATCTGCACTTTTCTAGAATTTTTGTCAGGTTACATTGACTGACATTTGATTTACACCAATGCATCAAAAAGCACCAGCAGTGTTGGTTGTGCTTGTTTTTGGAACCAAACCTTATATATTTGATTTTCAAAATAGCACTTCCATTTATACTGCACAGCTGTATGCAATATACTGAGCCATTTTAAATGTGTGCTGTCATACATTAGGAGACTGCCTGATTTTGAGCGATTCTCTTAATGCACTTCAGAACCTTCGTGATCAGTACAACTCCCCTTCTATTGTACAACGTATCCAAGATGCCCTCCATATTTTACTGTTTCTGGCATTAACATGGTGTGTGCATGGATTCCTGGTCATGTAGGTTTGCCTGGGAATGAAATGGCAGATTTGGCAGCAACCACAGAAGCCAGTATTACCATCTCTCATATTACTTTGGAAGACAGGCTTGAAGTGCAGAGGACAGAGCTGTTGCGTTGGCACAAAGAATGGTCAGTTCTGCACGGTAATAAGCGTAGAGAAGTGAAAAAACTTCTGATACATGGGTAATTTCCTCTCACATATCTCGTCGCGAGGAGGCTCAGTTGCAAATTGACCACTGCAATTTTTCACATAGTTACCTATTTAAAGGAGACCCCCCTCTTCATCCATTGCAACAACCTTTTATCAATTAATTAAGGGAAAAAATGGGCATTGCTCTTAAATAAACCATCACCAAAACGACCATCTAGAAGTGAAAATGTAGCAGCTCTTCCCATGGCAACAGGCCATGATTGTCAGGTGGAACACCTACATCATATGAAATTTGCCAAATTGCATATTATGTAACAATGACATCTCCCATGACCTTCGAACCTTTATCTTATGCAGGTAACATTCTTGCACTGCCTTATAATTAACATACTAAATTGTTTCTCTTTCGCAATAAATGAAGCAGTAAAGTTCTATTGATATTAGGTTATGTTAAAACTATTTTATCAACATAGAAAATTCTTTTGTTTTAAACTTAAACACGTCTTGTAGTCAGTGGCAGTTAGACACAGATCTCTTTCCACCTCTGCCAAGAGAGATCTGTCTTCATTCTCAGCAGATACACGTGTGCTCTTCCTTGCAGTAACCTGTGCATCTTCACGATATTATTTCACCCACCTTCTCACAGTGGATTGTGCAACACTACAAATGCCACCAGCTCTGGTGGTCGAATAGCCCTGTGAAACAAGGGTGAGAACAGCAGAACATTTATCAACGGCCTCTGCCATGCTAAAGTATGAATGAATGTGTCACTGTAGGCTATGTAGTGATTGAGGACCTCTTTTGGTGATGAATGGGACTAACTATAAGTGTGTGACCAACTCAGAAAGAAACACAATGATACAGGAATTGAGAAAAGCTAAGTGCATTTCATTGTTAAATGTATTTTAGATCGTGTATCTTTCTTTACTTTCTCGTTTAAGTGTTTGAAATCTTTGACACCTGTTTTTGTCCACCATGTGTCATCACCACCAAAATAAACACAAGGGAAATAACAAAATATGTTAATCAGCACACAGCCTATATTCAAGATGCTCTCGGGCTTCGAGCCAGGTGTAGTGATGTAGAGCCATCAACGTTTCGGGAGTGTGCATCTCTCCCATCATCAGGATGATGAATGACTAGTAAGAGTGAAAGGACCAGTATATGTACTGCCTCTTACTAATCATTCATCATCCTGATGATGGGAGAGATGCACCCTCCCGAAACGTCAATGGCTCTACATCACTACACCTGGCTCGAAGCCCGAGAGCATCTTGAATATGTTCGTCGCCAGGAAAGCTTCAAATCATACAGCACATAACTGTAAATCCAGTCACACTTCTCATACAGTGATTTGTTGCACTTTCTGTTGTAGCACATATTCTTATCACTAAATTTGCATTTAATGTACAGCTCTGTTCTTGGGATTCATAACTGCCTCGCAGAAATTTTATCCTCATAAGTCAAATGTTTACCACACAAATATTGTGTTTTATTCATAATGAAAACAAAATCACTATAAAAGTCACTGCACACTGTTATTTTTACACAAAGACTTGAAATAAAACTACCTCAATGTTTGCTATTATATGGAAAACAAGAACTGATCAGTTCAGTTTATTTCTTGCAGAATACCAGAAAAGGAAAGTTCATAAAACCCTGAGCAGATAGTTTGAACGAACGAGTGTATGCGGCTGTGTGTGTGTGTATCGATGCCAGTTTCTTTCTCTGTCTCTTCTGTCCTTGTCTTTACTGATGGGTGTTTTTCTTTGTGTCCAAGCTAGGCCTTAACAGTTACACCTGTTTTTCATAGAACATAGTCTCAAGTCAAACAGCAGAAATCCTATTTCAAAGCATTAGCAGTTCGGTCACAAAATGCAGTTCCTGGTTCATGGAAAGTTATTTGCTCTATGACATTTGTCTTAAAGGAGAAATTATAAAATTTTATTCCAAAATACTATAAAACATGAAAGTTGAAAAAACCTATTGCAAAATAACAATGAAATATAAAAGATACAGAGTAAGAGTGAGGTCATGTGCCCTTGTACCCTGATGTACCAGGCACCACTGATAATAACAAAAACATAAAAATAAAGAGCAACGAACAATTTTAAAGAAACTGAAGTGTCAGAACTTGCTAAGGTGTTTTCTTTAGAAGAACAATGGCTTTGTGTTTAGAAAATCTTCATTTTGTCAAAATTTGGCTTTGGCTAATCTATATTAGGTTCACTGAATTGGAGAACAGTTGAAAATTTTTCATGGTCAATAAGAAAAATGACACCAATTCTCAATATTGACTTTCCACATTGCTATCAATAGGATGGTTGATATGCACTCCTGTTTTCCTTACAGGGCTGTTGTGAGCCAAAATGATGAGTGCTGCCTTTCTTCCCATCCTCATTTCCATTCTGCTTGCCAGATGTTTTAACAGCTGGAAAAAGCTATTTTTGCATGGTCTATGGAAAGCTTTGTTAGTGCAAAGCACAGTTCTGTTCAGTGATGGCTTACATGTCCATCGCTGAAACAACTAAAAATGGCCATTCAGTAGAATAAAGCTTACTCGGGTATTTTTATACTTCATTCTTCACACATCTATAGTGTTTTAATAAAAAATTAAGTAAGAAAATAAGTGTAATGTACAAATACTATACCAATATAAGCATAACTTGACTGCCTTGCTTTAGCTGCTCCCTGTTTTCTCAGTTGCAAAATTGTGACCATCTGGTATATTGCTTGAATGAAATGACTGCTGTCTTACTTTTACACACATTTCCTGTGGAGTAAGGATACAAAATAGCTTGTAGTCTAAGGTATTCTCAAACTAAAGTAAGCACTTTTATAACTTCAGCTTGTAGGAGTAAATAATTTTTAATCTTTTAGTCCTCTAAAAATATAATTAGGTGTCCTAAAACTTATAAGGGGCAATGTAAAAGCTCTCAGCCTTATTTGGGAATGTCATGAATATGCCCAAAATACTATGTCAGCCATCAAGCACCGTCCTTTAGATGATGCGCTCTGAAAATTCAGACTTATAAATGATCACTCATTTGTGATTGTGTAAACATAAGTGTTAACATTTTCTACAAAATTGATAAAGCTGAAGTACTGAGCTATGATAAATTAGTTCCTTTTGAAGCATTTAATCTCAACCGAATTCTTCCCAAAAGTTTTCATGGTTAGAAACTGGACTGCTGAATTTAAGCGTGGTTGAGCATCCACTAAAAAAGTCGAGCGCTCAAGCTGTCCCAAAACTGATTCATCTGATGAGATAATGGCAAAACCCAGTGCTGTACTTAGTGGCACCAAGTGAAGATAAGCAAGTTGGCTAACAAAAATCTCAATAAGTCGTGTCCACAACATTTTACATGAAGTTTTGAGTGTAAGAAAGCTATTTGCTCAAAGGGCACCCAGTTTGTTAACAAGGACCAAAATGCATTCAAATGAACATTTCTCCAGAGTGTTCAAACTTATATACTTCTAGTGAATTTCTCCCACATTTCATAACATGGATTGATTTCTACATATCAGAGAAGATAGAGAAGTCGAAAATGGGTGACAACCTTGAAAGCCCAGTAATAGTATATATATATATATATATATATATATATATATATATATACAAAAGAAAAAAGAAGGAAAAGTTTGCAGCCACAGGAAAAGTCATGGCTACAGTTTTCTGGGATTATCACAATTTGGATCTCAAAGACCATCTCCAGAAGGACAGAACAATCATCAGGAGTATTACATTTTACTACTGCACCAAATGAAATATTTTTTTAAATGTTCCATTTATATGGCGTCTTTAACATTGAAGGTCATATCAGCAGTTTTTAACCCCTTAGAACAATTGCTTAAAAGCAATGGCATTCTCTTGCTTAACAGTGCATTTTTTTAACTTTTGGGTTTCTTTTACTTGTTATACATTATTACATTAAATTCACACACATATTCACACTCTCATTCATACTCCGGACTCTAGGGAGGATGGTGAATAATCCTAGTGGAAGAAAAATTCTCACGTTCCCACCCAGAAATTGAACCCTTGCACAGCAGGCAGGTTGCTCTACCAACTGATCTACGGGGCTAGCCCTGGAATATTTTGTTTTGGCTAAATCTTCACATCTTCAAATAGTAAAAGTTCTTTATCACACTAATGTACCGTCAAAAAAGTCTTGGACTGTCGCAAAACTGCATGACCTTTGCTGCCAAGCTCTTCCATCTTTACCGGATTTTGATTCTGTCAAGTACTTTTCAATCCCAAACCTTGACAAATGGCTGGTTGAAGCTGAAACAGATGCCTGTGTTGTACAGTTTCACAAATCTTATTTTATAGAGAGTAACACGCACGCACCCACGCACGCACCCACGCATGCACGCGCGCACACACACACACATGTATGTGCGCACATGGCTGTGCCATGTTCGAATGGTTAAACTATTTGCCTGTCATCAAAGTGGCTTGAGTTTGGTTCCAGATGACCACACATGGGATTTATGGTGGACAAAGCAGCACATGGGGCAGTTTTTCTCCAGGTTCTCCGGTTTCCCTCGTCATCTCATTCTACTGCTGTGCCATTCTTCATTCTATCATCAGTGTCACCACCTTAAGTGCCACATACGGTGAAAGTGGGCATTCAACACTACAAGATGATGACGATGATGATGATGATGATGATGATACTGATACGAATACAAATACGAATACCAATACCAACAGTAATAATAATAAAATAATAATAATAACAACAATAATAATAGTAATAATAATAGTAATAATAGTGGCAATAGTGGTAATAGTGCTAATGATGATAATCATAATCATAATAAATAATAATAATAATAATAATAATAATAATAATAATAATAATAATAATAATAATAATAATAATAATAATAATAATAATAATAATAATAATAATAATAATAATAATAATAATAATAATAATAATAATAATAATAATAATAATAATAATAATAATAATAATAATAATAATAATAATAATAATAATAAATATAAACATACAACTGTCTGAGAGGTAGAACTGGAACTTACAAATTCAATGCCACAACTGGGATTTGAACCACAGACCTTCCGCTTACCGGGCGGATGCTCTACCACTGAGCTATTGTGACAAACTGCCAGAATGGCATTAAATTCTCAAACCAGTTCGGATTTCTCCTGGTAAACCACATTAATTACCATCTGAAGGTTATTTAATCCTGGGATATAAAGTACTTACAATAGTAAGTCACCATTGGGGTAATTTGTCTCTGATGTGAGACTGCCTTTGTGGTTTACCAGGAGAAATCCGAACTGGTTTGAGAATTTAATGCCACTCTGGCAGTTTGTCACAATAGCTCAGTGGTAGAGCATCTGCCCGGTAAGCGGAAGGTCTGTGGTTCAAATCCCAGTTGTGGCATTGAATTTTTAAGTTCCAGTTCTACCTCTCAAACTTTGCCCACACACGGCTTGTGTGTTTAAAAACACCAACAGTAAGTTTGTTGGCATAAATAAATAATACAACTGTCTGTCTTTATTATATCACTATAAATTGAATTGGTTGCAAAATTGGGAATATATCATTTTATATTTACATTATAAATACAAAGATTAGCAGTCGCTTTTATTTTATAGTACTGCACTAACTGTCAGGTAACAAAAGCTGAGAAAGGCGAGTGAACTTCAGGAGATCTTCAATAGTTTTTACTCTCACAGAATTGCTCTGGAAAAGAGAGAAAAAATCAGATCATTGTAATAATATGTATCAGAAGCAGAGCCCTTAACTATAAGTGTGTATTCTCTTTCTAGTTACATTACATGGAGAAAACATTGTGATCACTAGGATCCGAACCTTTATACAGCTATTGCAAAATGAAGCAGTCACAAGTTACCTCCACAAGGGGGAGAGCATGATGTCATTGCATGAATACAAGACAGCACAAAACACACTGCCTACAATGTAGTGTCTCTTGAATGCGTTCACTAGTTCCACACAGCAAAAGGCCTGCAGCACGAAAATTGAAATATTCACGTATTGCTGAACTCGTACAAGAATTTATACATACTGCAAATGGTGACAACGTTGAATTTAAGTTATGCAAAAACTTTATCTACAACATTCCTACGTCGACTATACCTTGCCTGCTCTGTGTTGTGATCATGTGATAGACTTATCCCTCACTTACTATAGTCCAAACCCTGACACCTTTTGTTTCCTGTATGAAGGTTCGGACTCTAGTGATGACCATACAGCAATATGTGAATTCAGCACCTCTACCACCATCTTGACTAATGATAGCTTCCATGGTTAGTTGAGAAAATTGCGTTCTCCAATGGCCAAAGAAGTGTTTATTAATTACTCCAGGCTACAAAAGTACAGTGCACACAGTATAGCTCTAGCATGGCCGAACACAAGAACAGAGCCATTATAGCACACAGCTTATTTCCCAAGTTTATGGATTCTGTAAACATTTATGCTTTCTACCATTTGTCTGTTCCCATTGAGGTTTGGCATGAACTTTGGTGTGGTCAGGTCAATTAAAGTACGTCAGAGTACAGAGGCATAGATAATTGTTTGTATTTCATAAACTATTGCAGCTAGATTTATGCAAATTTGCACACATACTAAGTATGATCTGTTAGTGTTCAGTTATTTTCGATTTTTTTCTTCTGCTGGTAAACCATTTGGAGATGTTAATGACATTGCTTATTTTATGTACCTTTTTTATGGCATCTGTTCAATGCAAAACTCTAAATTTATCTACTAATTTTAAACATATCAGTACAACTTTCATTGCAGCACTTCATATTAATTAAAAAAGATTGTTACAGAACAAAACCTAGATGTTAAACAAACAGCTCATCTTGTAATGTAAATAATATAATAAAACCAATATTTAAACTCTGTTGCAAATAAATGTTTGTCTTATTATACTAAATAAGTATGCAAAATTGAATGCATTTATCTCCAGTGGTTTCATAGAATAAGGTGCATAAACACTGAAATATGCAAGTTTTGGAGAAGGAAGGTCATAGATAAAACATGTTATAGTACCTCATAAAAAGCTCCAGCTGTAGAGCTAGTACTGTCTACATCTTCTGTGGCTCTTTTTTTTTCCTATAGGTTTATCCTCAAGGTATTTGCACCGAAACATATCACAAGTCCATACTGTGGCATTCAAGTGAATAGGTTTAAACATTGTTTGTTTTGTTCCAAAGGATTTATTCTAAAGAAAAAATGACAGTATGCTTTACCTTGCATTTTTGTTTTGCAATTTTAACACATAAGTGACAAAGTTACGCCTTTAATTGTATTTCATTTCTGTACCTTTAATGATTCATTTTCTCACATCAAAAGTTTTAGGGCCAGACATACACTGCATATGGAGTGTGGCTAGACCTGCTGAATGCTTTTATCTTGCTTGTGGATTAGGATGTGGTGGATGAAAGTTAAATACTTGGTTGGGTAGAGTGGAAGCACCCAGGGTGATGCCTATTTTGTTGTTGTTTTCTAGTGCCTTGCATCTGGCAATGAAGCCTATTCTGTAAATTTTCTAAATATATTATTATACTGAATTTTTAAATTAATGCTGCATTCTAAAAATTGATGTTGGCATTGCTTTCAAAAATTTACAATTTTAATGGAATAAATAACAACATAAATGCACACAAATAAACACAAAGCTGGGGCCTGTTTGGAAAAGGGATGTGCCATAGTTACATTTCTAAGGTATTTAATTTTTTTAATGAATTTAGAGATGGCCCTTGGAATCTGTATGCAAATGTCTAATCTATCAAGTAAAAACTGAAGAAAAAATTAGCTTTTGATAAAACTGATCTACATTTCCCTTTAAATTAGATTAGGTTGTTCTCTTGGAAGCCTCAATTTTTGGTTTTTCTGCATAGCTTGTCTTCTATCAGTAGTTTTTATCAGTCCCAAAATATTGCAGTGGCTCCTTCAAATGACAATCAATGGAATCAAAAGTGATGTCCTGGTCACTGCAGAGTTCTACAGGTGCTGGTGGCAATAGGGTTTTAGGATGCATAACACATACACTTATTAGCACCCTTAGCAAAACTTACCAAACAAGTAGGATAAATATGTCACGTATTCTCTATCCAAAATCAAATATGAGTCCTAAAAAAGGAAATTAAACACCTGTCTGCAACTGCAAAATGTGTATAATAGTTATAAGACCAGTGAAACACTAGGCATTTATTGATCATGGAACAGACACTAAAGAGAAAAACTATGGTAATAAAATTTAAAACCAAAAAGAAAAAATGAGCACAATTTACTCAGCGATCTATACTGCTGCGATGAATAAAACATATTACAGCACATAAATTGTCAATCAATACATTGGATAATTACTTGTAATTCAAACTACACAACATGCAACTGAACTAAAAACTGACGCTGCAATAAAACATGTTACACAGTCAATAGCTTGTGACAATAATGGGCACAAAGGGGTGCAGGGTCAGATATATATCACATGCAACATGTACAACTACACAGGGTGGCAACATTTGGAGGAAGCAAAATATTGCCATAGAAAAATAATTTTTAAGTATAATTAAATGATCATCAATGTTCAGGCCTTCAATAATGTATTAGCAAAGTTTTGAAAAATATTTCTACCTGCCATTAAACTCCTATTTTACTACTACACCTATATAGCTAAGGTCTTCCATGTACAAGTGCATTAATCTCGTAGGCTACGGTGTGAGATAGTTCTCCAGGCAATCACGTAGCCTATGGGATCTTGCGTGTGGCATATTGTTCAATTCTTCATCCATTCAGGTTATGTTGGTGTGATACAGACCACATCATTTCAGTGGTACTCAACTTAAAATTAAGGTATGTCATTTGAGTACTAACTGGTCATAATGAAGGTGGTTCTGTTGTATTTGATATAATCAAAGTATATTCAATTTCCAACACTCAACATCTCAGTTTTTTTTTTTTCCTCCAGTTCACAGTAGCAGTATAGATGGAGATCTTGGTCAATGGTGCCGCATATTGAAAGAAAGCCAAAGAAAAAAGACAAGAGGAATAGTAAACTTTCACAGAAAATACAGCAACTGGATTAATATTTTAGAGTAAAAGTTAAAGCAAACCATGTGACTCTGAGCATTCAGGTGAAGTTACGGTTTAAAACAGTAACAATGAACACTGTAGATCTGGAAGTGTAGATGAAACTTAAGTTAAAAGAATGCAGAAGTTACAACTCTCGAAGTTCTGGAAGGATGTCAAGAGTCTAGACACTCTAAAGCAGAGGATTTTCCTATTCCCAGTAATGACCCATTTAATTGGTAAAACACTGGCCAGACACTGGGTTATGTGGTTAAAATCTCATATCTTTAAATGAGCAATTCTTGTGTATATATATGTTCCATGCATCTTGGAAATGGTTCTAACAATTTGGATCAAATTTTATATTCAGATAAGGTTTTGCTTTTCAATATCTTCCTTTAATAGAAGTTTGAAAACAGTGTTGTTGTAATTAATTTAATTTAAAAGGTGAGTCAATTAATAACACTGAACAACACTTACAACATAATTTTCCGGAACGTGTTTCGAAGATTAACTTTCCTCCATTAGAAGACCACTTGAAGACCTGTGAAGCATTAAGATCAGAAGAAACTACAGTTCAAAAGTATTGGAAAGCACGAATGCTAATGGCTTCATTGCCAGATGCAAGGCACTAGAAAACAACAACAACAACAACAACTTTCTTCCATTATCAACCGGATTTCCATGGTGTTTCATGGTGCGGATGGCGATGGTTCTTCTGATGTTTCTTCTGCTATCGGTTCAATGAACTTGCTGAAAATATCTTTCTGAGGAATGTTGAAATTAAATACTCAGTTTCTATTTTTTAAAATGAAGATTTGTTCCCATGTGGACAGCTCTTGTTTTCTGGTTATGTGTTTGAGGAGTTTCGGTTCTGGCTTTATGTCATGATTTTTTGTCCAAAAGTGAAACGCAACTACTGATTTTTCTAACTGTTTACTCTTGATGTTCCTAATGTGTTCCTTGGATCTAATTTCTAAATTTCTTTTGGTTTTTCCTATGTATATTTCATTACAATCGCTGCATTCAATTTGGTATATGCCAGATTTTTTGTTAGGTGGAATAGCATCTTTGATGTCTGAAGGTAGTAGGTTTTTTATGGAGTAATGGTTTACTGGTGCTAGCTGAATGTTGTATTCTTTGAATACTTTTTTAAATTTATCAAAGGCCCATGGATGATATGTGAATTTTTTGAATATCATTTTTGTTTTTGCTGCTGTGAGAGTTGTAGTTTCTTTTAATAATTTTTTCTTTTCTGCTCGTTTTACTTTTTTATCTACTAATTCTTTGGGGAAGTCGTTTTTTTGTGCTATTTCAATTATTTTGTAATATTCTGTTTTGTATTCTTCTGCTGAAAGAGGGATGTTCACCAATTTATGTGTTAAACTATTGAAAATTGCTTGTTTGTGGCTTCTTGGATTGTAACTATTAGCTTTTATGTAGTTGTATGTCTGCGTTGGTTTTCTGTGAATACCGAAATTTATTCTATCCTTGTTTTAATTAATTTTAGATCTAAAAATGGTAATTTACTATCTTTTTCTACTTCCACTGTGAAATTTATACTTTTGTCCTGTATGTTCAGAAGTTTTAATGCATCACTGATGTGTCTTTTTGGAACTATTGCAAATATGTCATCTACGTATCGCTACCAGAGTTTGAACATCCACGGGAAACCTTTTGTGATCCTTATTTCCAATGAACTCATGTAAATATCTGCTAAGAATGGTGAGAGAGGGTTGCCCATTGCTAGACCTGAAGTTTGACAGAAATACTTTGTTTGGAACTGGAAGAAATTTTGTTCTGTGCATAATTTGGTGAGTTCTATGTATTCTGCAATTCTGATGATGACATTCCAAGTGACTAGAGTCAATTTTTGATCAGTGATGGGAGTTTTTTTATTGGTATACTGGGAAATAGCGACTTTACGTCAAAGGAGACAAGGGTGTCCTCTTCTGTTAATTTGAAGTCTTTGATGTGTTCTATTAGTTCATAACTGTTTCTTATGCTTAAACTTTCAAATTTAGGAAATGAATTAAATTTATTAGATAGCCATTTTGCCAGTTTGTAAGTTGGTGAATCTATGCTGCTAATTATGGGTCTCATGGTGATGTCTGGCTTGTGTATTTTGGGTAAACCATAGAGTCTAGGTACGGTTGGGTTATTTGGTTTAATTGCATATTTGTTTGGTATTATGCTTGAATTTTGTATGGTTTTTTCAAAGGTTTGAACACAAGTGGTTAGCGGGTTTTTGCTGATTTTTTCGTAGTTACTATCATTTAGCATTGTTTCCATTTTTTCTATGTAATTTGATTTATCCATTATTATTATTTTGTTCCCTTTGTCTGCCTTTGTGTATACTACGTTTTTATGTTTTAAAGAATGGATAAGATTTTGTTTATTTTTATGACTTGATCTGTATTTTAATTCTTCTAAAATCATTTTGCACTGGGTTTTTACCGAATTTTGTGTAGATAATGGTAAACACTGTGTTGAAATATTTATGTCTGCTATATAGTCTTCAATTTCCGTAGAAAAATGGACACACGTTTTTAAACTTTGATTTAAAAGATTCATTTCTTCTTTGGAGAATTCATGATCAGAAAAATTGACCACATTCTCAAAGTTTTGTAAATAAGTTTTTGTAGTTCCGCCATTTTGTGCTGTGTTTTAACGTACGTTTGTATGTGAACTCTCTCTGTTTTCATTTTACATTTTAATTTTTGACTTTTTTTCTGTGTAATTTTTTCTTGTAAATTTTGGTGAAACATTTATCAATTTTTCCAATTTGTGTTTAAGTTTCAGAGCTTTTGCATTCATTTTTCCACTAAGGATTGTCAAATAATTATTTTGAAGGTTTTCCCAAATCATGTTTCCCAGTGATTGCGTTAAAATTGAATGTAACTTGTAGAGTTTTAATTCTATGTCTTCTAGCTGTAAAACTTTTTTCTCTGCCGCTTTTTGTTGAACATTTCCGTTGCTAAGTTTAACTATTTTCTGGACGAATTTGGGGGTTATTTTATTTCGTAAACATACTTTAATGAATTTTATGTTGGGAACAAATCTTCATTTTAAAAAATAGAAACCGAGTATTTAATTTCGACATTCCTCAGAAAGATATTTTCAGCAAGTTCATTGAACCATTACCAGAAGAAACATCAGAAGCATTGCCATCCTCACCATGAAACACCATGGAAACCCAGTTATTGTCCGGTTGATAATGGAGGAAAGTTAACCTTTGAAACGTGTCCCGGAAAATTATGTTGTAAGTGTTGTTCAGTGTTATTAATTGACTCACCTTTTAAATTAAATTTGCTTTTCAAGTTTATCTATATAGGTGTCATTCCTGAAAAAATACAATTTTACATAAAAAATAACATTTTTTATTCCCTCTTGATTCCCGGTATCTCAGAAACGGCTCTAAAGATTTGATTAGAATTTTGTATACATATATGATTTTACTTTTTAAGTTTACCTTTCCTGAAAAAACGTGATTTTACACAAGAAACAAAAATTTTTATTCCCTCTTATACAGAGAATTCTTGCATATATTATGTGTATCTTAAAATGGATCTATAGATTTTGATCAAATTTTGTATTCAGATAAGGTTTTACTTCTTAAGTTTGTCTACACTGGTGTCTTGCCTGAAAAAATGTGATTTTATAATTTAAAAAACAAAAAAAAAAAAAAAAAAAAGAAACACATGTTCTTATTCTCTATTCTACAAATAATCTAAACAATTTTCTGTACATCTGAAATATAAATCCTATGTATTACATTCACACCGTTTTCTCTACTCAAATTCAGGTAACACATTCAGATCTCTTTCTCTACTCACTCTTCTATAAACAATTTTCCATAAAAAACATGATTTTACACAAAAAAGCCATTTTTATCCCCTCTTTTAAAATGTCATACAATTTTCTGAACGTGATTTTACACAAAAAATGTTTATCCCTGCTTTTAAAATGTCATACCATTTTCTGTATGTTTGAAACAGAAATGCTATTACCTTCACACTGTTTTCTCCACTTACTTTTAGATAACTCATTCATGTGTGTATATATATAAGGTGTAAATGAATAATATTTATGAATTTTTCTGGTAATAGAGGGTTCATAGACAATCAATTCGAGATAGGAAACCAATGGTCTACAATGTCAAGTTAACAAGTTTTATGCATTCAAAGTAATTCAAGATCGTGACCAATAAATCATAACCACAAAAAAATATATCAAGATTATCCACTGGAATCGAAATAGTGCTTATTAGGAACTTAGTGAAGCCTGAAGCCTATCTGCTGTCTCTCTGAAGAAGCACTTCTAAATTGTAGCACTATGAATAACGCTTAAATTGGAGACTTAACATGTGTTTGCACACCACTGCAAATGACAAATGGCTACAGAAATATAGGGCAGTTCTAAACCTTGTGCTTTGGCCGCACAGTTATGCTGACTGACTGTGAACTGAGAAATCAAGTTCAAACCCAAAGAGGGGATAAGTATTCTTTTCTCCTTTCTTTTCCACTTTGAGAGAAATGTGCGTTTGGTTTAAAATAGCAAAATACGACCATCATATGCAATGCACAAGTATTGTTTACTTTTAGTTCTTCTCACATCTGATGACTAGGCTGGAGGGTTATGTATTGCCATTTGTCTGAAGCTGACTGTAGGCTATTTATCCATGTCAGTAACAGAAATTTTCCTTCCAACACTTGATCTGCTGTAAACAGTTCACAAAACGTTGAACTAAGTAATAGCACAAAGTACTACAACTCCCCAAAGAAACGCTGAATACCTATCTGTTAGCATGACAAATGTCTAATACTGCCAATAGGTGACTTTAATAACCCTGGAAGACACAACACCACCATATGGTGACTGTTTCCTACTCAAGTCACCCACGTCTCATTTCCTATTTCCTTCAGCACAAAATAACATTGCGTTAGGCTTGAGCCATCTCATTCAAGTGAAAACAAATTTCTCAGTGTGTACCTACTATTTAGGTCATGCAAGTGTAAATAATAAACAAACTTGAAACAAAAGGTTTAAAGATTAGTTAAACGACACAAATGTTTTGTGTAAATCAAATTAGATTAAGCATGAAGAAGGAAAAAAAAAAAACATAAAAAATATGGGGTTATGAGTATTTGAACCTGCACTTTTAATTAGTGTGTGCCTTCGCCTCCGGGCTCTATGACCATTACGCTAAACAGACAGGCCAGGAAATTCGTTTGCTTGTTTTTGCATCATGCGTTATAGCTTCAGTGGTCTTGATCAGTGGCATGCATACCCTAAAACAATTTTAAGGCACCTTTCTGTAATTTGTAATCCTAGACCATAGATCTCCTATCTCAAATTGATTCCTATGAACCATCTACCACCAGTAACATTTGTGCAGCGTTATTCATTTACACCCTGTACATTATATATACAAAATCGATGTTTGCATATATGTAACTGTTAATCTCAAAAACCACTTAACCGCTCACTACAAATTCGGCACATATATGTATTTTTTCACAGAGAAAGATTTTATGGTAACCATTTTATTAGAAAATATATTACTTTCAAATGACTTTCTACAAGCTTTTATTGTACGTAGCACATTCATATATTCTCTGTTTGCCTCTCAACATACAATTCATACAATTTTCTATGAATGAAATATAAATGCAATGTATTACATTCACACAGTTTCCTCTACTAATTCTTCCTTTACGAAACACAATCACTCTTCTTTCGCTACTTGCCCTTCAATATACAATTCATACAATTTGCTATATGTTTGAAATAGAAATACAATGTATTACATCCATACTATTTTCTCTACTCACTTTTATTTTACGTAACAATTCACATGTTATTCGCTGTTGTTTATCAATTTTTTTTTGTAGTGCTTAATGCCTGCTTTTACTACATATGGCACCATAGGTAGTGACACTGGTGATACATGGAATGAAGATGGAGCACTGATGGAATGAGATGACAGGGGAAACTTGAGAACCCTGAGAAAACCCGCCCCAACGCTGCTTCATCCATCACGAATCCCACATGCGGTTGTCTGGGATCGAACCCGGGCCACTTTGGTGAGAAGCAAATGGTCTAACCACTCAGCTACGGTGCAGCCGTTTATCAATTTCATACATACTAATGCCTATATACATGTTGAAGAGTGAGCAAACTCCAAAACTAGTTGACCGATCGCCATGAAAATTGACATATCTAAGTGTTTTTTCATGACCAAGGTTTTTATGCAATCCATTTTACCAGCAACATATTATGTTCACATGATTTTGTCTACTCCTTCTTCTACAAATAATTCAAACATTGTTCCATACAATGTGTGTAACATATAACATTCACACGGTCTTTGTGCTCATTTTTACTTTCTCTACTGGTAAGTAGAAGGAAATATTGTATTCCACCCAAAAATTCGATGTCGAGATTTCACCAGAAATATGTTTTGAGGCCCCCTGAATAAAAAAAAAAAGCATTTTTGGAAAAAGGTCCATGGGTGTGTCAGTCTGTGTGTCAGTCTGTCAGTCTGTGGACAGCCTAATTAAAAAGCGAAAAGTCAGTTAAAAACCAAAGTTGGTATTTAAGTTTAATGTCTTTCAAGGATGCGACACGAAGATTTTGAAGAAAGTAGCTCCACCCTAAACTACCCTTTACATGGAAAATTTTTCGATAATTTTGATTTTCTTGAAAATGGCTCTAACGATTTAGAGTAAAATGTTTGAGATATTTTTATGATAAATGAAATGTATATGTTGAATTTTCTGGCTATAGCCTATGTAGTCCTGTTTAGTCTGGATGAGTTTTGAATAACTCGTAAACCGTAAGAGATAGACAAAATCTTACTATACAAGAAATGTACATCTTGCTAAAATACACAATTTATGTCTCAATCAATTTTGTTGTAGAGTGAACCATTTCGGAGATATTCCTAGTTTTGTGTGTCAGTTTCGAAAACTTAGAACTTTCGTGAAACAGAACATCGTTCAATTTTTTAAATGTTAAGTGTGCAAAGAGAACGGATTCTCAAAACTTTAAAAGATTTGACTATTGCACAAAGCCTACTATATTCTAACATTCCCCTTGCACCTACAAGGAAATAGCAATAAGATAAGTTCTACAAATGTTACTCTTAACATGAAGAAGATATAGGAATAAGAGTTTGTAAGAATGGTTAGTACAAGGGTAGAGAAAGTCATATGAGTGCAACACATCAGATTTTTCTTTTACTAAACACAGTCACATTTCTTTCACGGCTCCCTCTTCAAGAAACAATTCATACAATTTTCTGTATGATTGAAACAGAAATGCGTATTACATTCACACAACTTTATCAACTAGCATTTCTTCCTGTATTATTTGATATTGTTCAACAATGCTTTTACTTAGTATCGTTCCGGTGTTTTAATAAAAATAAGGAAGTAGTTAAAAAAGTAAGGTTGCAAAAACTGCTGTAAAGAGTGTAACGAAAACCACCATTTGAAACAAATGTTAGCTAAGATGGACATAATGGGAAATGAAATGAATATCGGAATGCGGCAGACAGAAACAAATTTGGAAATAAAAATGGAAGCCAAACTGAAAAATGTAAATTCCCAGGTACTGGTATTAAACTAAACAAAAATGGTGACACACTGATGGATCTCAGCGATTTTGTAGGGGAAAAAAGCTCTTTCAGGGGGTATTAGTTAATGGGGAAATTATCAACAGTGAATATCTCATATATTCTCCTAGACAATGATAGTTGGTTTTGTGATATTGTTGTTTACAAGTTTTGATGTGGAAATAACAGTAATTCATGCATTACAACTTTTAAATCTACCAGTCAGTAACTAAACCAAAGTATTTATATTCTCAGATTCAATAGCTGCAATACAAGCAATATGCTCATATAACATTAATCCTTGCCAAATTAAAGACTGTTTAATAAATAGTGTTTCAACTAATCAGACTACATAAAAAGATCCAGCAGTGGATGCCTGCTCACTGTGCCGTACCTATAATCGCTCCACCGTTAGATCTGCACTTGATGTAAACACAAGTCATCAACAACGAACTCGCAATACGCCAAAACCAAAGCACACCATAAAGTATAGTGCCTTAAACATCGGCGATTATCTGTGATTTTTCAAGATGTACGATAACCCTGGTAAAGACTACTTAAATGTAACGCGATATTTCTAAAATTCCTGAGTAAATATCGTTTTGTTGCGACATAAATACGAGGTATGAGTCCACGTGGTGTTTGTTTTGTGTTAGTCGCAGGTGATAACATCAGGTTATCGCGGAGTGATACAAGGGGCAGATCTAAGGCTGGATGGAGTATAGTAATGAAGCTGCAGATTTTTTAGCTTCTGATATACTTAAAAAAACAAAATACCAAACTTACCATATCAATCTGATTTTATCAAAATTTACAACTTCTCATAATATAAAGCTAAGAAGTCTAAGAACTGAAGAAAAGAATTCGAAAGCTCCTGTTTTCACCCAGATAACTTATCACAATGCCCCTGCAAAACAGCAGTATCATCCTTCATATTACTCGTAATAACTATACATGATTGTTTACAGAATTGGAATCTTGCCTTCCCCCAGCTGCTGCTTATACAATTTGGGGGCAGATATGAATAAATATACGAATAGAGTTGCAAAACGTCAGTGAGATGTAATTGAATGAATGATTTGTTGAAAACTAAATCTTACACACCTAGGGCTACCATTTTTTTTATTTTGTAGTTTAACAATGCTGTCAATTGTCAGGATCATATCAATAGCATCAGTGTGCCAGAATTTTGTCCTGAAGGAGTTCCTTTACATGCCAGTAAATCTACTGACCTGGAGCTGACTTTTTAAGCACACTTAAAAACCATGGGTCTGGGCTGAATTTGAACCCATTATCTTGGGGTCAGTAGACCAGCATCTAACCAACTGGGCCACCCAGACTGACCCTAGAGCTACCCCTCAGCTGGGCCCTGGCCCTTTTGCTATTAGAGCAGCCCTTCAGTATAATTACCTTTTACATACACATTACACATGTTTAATTTATGAACACTGCTTCCTACCTTTTCACTAATATTATCCTGCTCCCACCCTCCCCTTTAAATTTTTTTTCTGCTTTTATTTCATCTCCCATCTTTATTTACTTCCCCTCTTTCTCAACTTTTCTTATCAGCTCCACTCTTGCAACTCTTATTGATCAGTTTACTACATTTCACCAATCTTCACTATCCCAATTTCACTACTTCACTATAACCTCATGTTCACCGCATATAAAAACCCCTCTGCTCCCACGTTTACAGATTATCCAACCATTTTCTTAACCTTGTTACTCTCAGCAAAATATCCCTTTGCCTCCCTCCCTTTCTTTCTTTCTTTCTCTCCAGCTTAGTTCTTCCTTTCCCCCTCACCCTCTTTGATCCATTAGTTATTTCATCCATCATTTATTGTGGCTATCCTTAAGTATACACTTTTCTTCACTTTCTCCCAACTATCCACTGCTATCTCCCACACTGGCTCTTTCCCCTTTCTTTCATGCTCCCTGCCCACCATATCCCCACATTGCTCGAGCTTGATGTTGCAATACTTACTGGACCCACATGTGCTGCAAAATGCTGAGTAGTTGTCTCCTCACTGCTAGGTGAGTCACTTTCTGCTGCTGCTTGATCATTTCTCCACCTTTCTTGGTTCAATGACTGCTTTTTCTGCCTCTGCCCGTCGTTTGGCCCGTTTGTCTCTCTCTACCTGATCAACTGTGTACAGCTAAGCTTTTAATGTATGCTCTCTTACCTTCATTTCTTGCTAGTCTTCTCTGATCAATTCACTCCTTCATTTGCGCTCTTTGTGCATACGTTAAAGTCCTTGTTGATGTAAATAGTTGAACCTCTCAATTTTTTCCCTGGTTTAGTACTTCTATTACAGTTTGCAAATTTGCTAACTTCATAAAAATATTTCTTTCCCTTGCTATTTTGCCAATTCTGAATGTGTCACAATTCTCATAGCCTCTCACATGTATTTCTAATCTGTTCACAAGTAGATCTCTTAAACCCTGGTATACTCCCTGGTATACTCTTGTTTTTCTTCTACTCCTGAAATCACTAGGTTGTATATTCTGCTTCTGTCTTCCATTCTTTCCAGGGTCCTTTTTAGTTTTCAATTTCCAGCTTTAAAGTTTCCAGTTCTTTGTTTCCCCTATCATATTTCCTTCATTCTTGTCTGAATCTCCCTGCCAGTCCTTTATCTCTTATTAAAAATGTTTTGCTTATCTGCTCTTTACCTGCCAGGTTACTTAACTTCTTTTTCCCCTCGGCTGCGGGAGCTTCCTTCACTATATGTCCAGTCACCTCCAGTGCTAGATTCATACCAAGATGTAATTGTTCATAGCACAGCCTTCAGTTATAACAGCAATGCCATCATCTTCACATTTTCTAGACGTGCTTCTTGGAGAATTGAGGAATTAGAACATGAGATAGGGAAGAGTAAGAATTATAACACTCATGAACAAAGTTCTTGCAGCTGAGGCAAAAGCACAGCCATGTTTGATATGAAACATAACATCGCTATTTTTATTTAATTTAAAATACTTACCTGAGAAGGCATCTAAAATGATAGCAGCAGAGTGAGAACAAAATAATAAAGGGTTTTCTAAGAAATAATGAACAATCACTACCTAGCCTATGTCATATTTGTGCATGCATTATAAATACATAAAGGCATATGCATGTATGGGGAAGAATCAAATGAAAACCACAATGAATTTTTTTCACTATATTAATGCGGGGATAATGTTTGATTGTACGTTATTTTTCTAGTCCCCACTCCATTCAATGCACTTTTGCCGTCGGATAGGTAGTGCTTCGATACCATGTGAGAAAAATTCTTCTGGTTGGCTCCATAGCCACTCGTGCACCGTTGATTGGATGTTGCCATTCCTTACTTGCATGTTTCATCCCTGGTTGAAAATGATGCACCCATTTGACCCTGATGCTATTAGGGTACCTGAGGGCTAGGGAGTCTTTATTTACCCAATCCTTCCACTTCTCTAATTTTCCTACAATCTCTTAACCCCTAACATACAGACCTGTCATGGCATGTAATGCATCCTCTAATTACTAATCAGAGGATATGGTCGGTGAATTTATCTTGATAATTCTCCCAGTCAAGTTGGTGAGGTCCATACACCAATAACAGGTATGGTCATCTAGACATTCTGGGGGTTATGAGAGAACGATGTAACCACCAAAATGTAAAATCACGGTGTTCTCTAAAAAGCAGTTACTTTTACTTCTATGTAGCACTCTTATTATTTTTATGAGATATATTCTTCACCATTGTGTCCTCTAATTGATCTGCAGGAGGAAATGGACCATGATCACCTTCAAATATGACCGGCCACTTCTAGTGCCCCATCCGTTAGTGAAAAATATTGGAGAGTAAGAGGACTAATGACTTCACTGTCAGAAATCCAGCATTAGCCAACAACAACAACATACAACCCTGGTGACAATGTGAGCTAGGAAATCCTCACCCTCCTCTTCATAATGCCTCTGCGCTCTTGACATGTGTCAACCCAATGGTCTTTCAGTTCCTACGTCATCTGCCGAGGAACCCACCTGGTGGACATTTTTCTGTAGTGGAGTTCATCATGCACTATGCGTTGTACTGAACCAAAGCTCATATTCAGGAGTGAAGCCATTTCAGCCAGGGTGACAGGCCGGTTTTCCTGAATAAGCCAATTTGCTGTGGTTATGAACTTTTCGTTGAGCCTGGCCTCAACGGGAAGCATCAAAGTCGTACCTCCTGCAAATTTCTGGCACCAGTTGTAGACTTGCTGCTGCATGCATCCTCATACTGTATCCGTTCTCCAATGAATATCAACCAGTTTCACTCCATAAAAATCAAATAACTCCACACTGCTCCTGCTTGGTGCAATTGCGTAGTGGTGGTGCCATTCTGAATCAGCTGTTACTCACCTCCAATCCCACCTACCAGCACTACCTTGTACTACCAGTTCACAAAGATGACAAGGACTCAGTCTACAAATTTCCAAATGCCTGAAAGGCAAACAAGAATTTTAATGATACTTTTGCGGTTTTCATTTGATCCTTCTTTTTATATAATTTAAGGAAAGCATTTCATACTGCTTGCTATTTGTATCTTCATCCCTTTCCATGTATCTTCAAGAAATCACAAAAATTTATTTTACCTTCACTTGTTGAGAAAGGTATATCCTCATATATTTTCAATAAATAGTTCTATGTATGTGCAACTAGAACATGCTATGCCACTAAAGTACTGTTTTAAACATTTGATATCACTAATAATAAAATCCAAGATCTTACGGTGGCGTTATAAGTGATGGTAATGAATTGGATGACAACATAGATACCTAAAGAAATAACGCCATTTCATAGAACTTGATTGCACAATTCTTGTGCCTTACTATAGTCAACTACTCTCAGACTTACCATATTTGCATTAGTATTAAACGAGAATTTTGAAAATGCTATGGACTCATCTTTTACAGTAATACCACAGGCAGCACAGTCGTTGCGTGTTTGATGAGTATTCCAATACAGCAGTAATGTTTGTAGTCTGGAAATTGGATATGTTAGATTTTTGCTGCTGTAGGCAACTGACATCACTTGCAATGCATGCCTAAAAGGAAGGAAAGAAAAAAGTATACAAATAAATACTACTGGTGAACCAAGTGTTAATTTATATCTCTTCATACAGTTACAAAATATGTTCTCTGTATATGGAATTCCTTGATATTTCCATACACTTCATATCCTGTTCTTAATTGTTATTTCAATTATCATTTTCCCTAAATTCCTCTCCAGCCTTCAAAACTTTACTTCAGCTTCCCTTCTGTTCACCTATCACCAAGGCAAGTTCGACCCCAAGGTCCTGCATGTGGTATTTGTGGTGGACAAAGTGGCATCTAGGTGGGTTTTCTCCAGTTTCCCCTGCCACTTATTACACAGACTGCTCCAACATCACCTTTCCGTTTCTCCATTTTACCTGCATTTCATATCATCCTCTTCCTCACTGTCATCCTAGTGCTGGGCTCCCCAACTGCTTCCGGGTTTTCACTCTGTCCGGTCCATAGGTTCATCTGCTCCTGAACAGGACAGGCATCTGACCCTAGGCACTAGCTTGGAGGATAATTAGATGAAGAAGATTATCACTTTCCCTAAATTCCTTTCCAGCCTTCAAAACATTACTCTACTCCCCTATGTATTACCAAATCATTTCAGAAGTTCTTCCCTACTATTAGTTTAAAATTAAAATCTTTATCACTAAATTATTCCAATTTTTATTTCAATCTTTTCCCTCCATAATTTGGTTTTTGGGAATTCTATTAACCAATGCAAATTTGTATATGTCGGGCAGAACTCCTTTGTATCTTTGTGTCATTTAATCTCATTCCTCCCATTCTTGTTCATCCCAACCCCACCTTTTCAATTTTGTCATAAACATCGACATAATTTTCTTTATTCCAACTCTGTTTTACTTCACTACACACTGCCTACCTACCAAGTGAGTGTTCATCCCTACCGCTTAAAGATGATCAAATACATCCTGTGTACTTAGATGACTAAAAATCTGATGCGTGCACTCACATGAGTTTCTCTGCTCGCTCTTGTACAAACTATTCTTAAAAATAGTTATTCTTCTGAGAGGTAGAACTGGAACTTAAAAATCCCAGTTGCGGCATTGAATTTTTAAGTTCCAGTTCTACCTCTCAAACTTTGTCCACACACGGCTTGTGTGTTTAAAAACACCAACAGTAAGTTTGTTGGCATAAATAAATAATAATTATTCTTCTATTTCATGTTAATCAGCATAAACATTTGTAGAAATGGTTTCATTACAAATTTCCATGTGGGTACAATGGGAATAGAATACTGTAGGCTTAAGTGATACTCAAATCTTTTAAGAGTTTATCATTATGTGATGGCTTGACATTCCATTCTCTTTGCATGGCCAGGTTATAAAAAATGAACATTTCCTATTTTTGAAACTAAGTATTGCAAAATGCAAACCAATAATAAGGAATATCTTGAAAATGGTTATTTGACATAAATTGTGTTCTTTAATGAGATCTACATTTTTTATACCAACATGTTGTCCTTTATGCAAAAGTCATCCAGAACAAAGAGGGCTTCAGAGAAAATTGAAGATTTATACTTCATTTTTCTTTAAAATATCTTATGGAACTTTACTCAAAATCCTTGGAGCCATTTTTGAGAAAATCAATTCTTGTAATAAATTGTCCATGTAAAGAGTAGTATGGAGTGGGGGATTTTCTTGAACATTTTTGAGTCACATCCTTGGAAGATATGAACTTAAACATCAAGTTTGGCATTAATAGATTTCCCATTTTGAGTTACGCTGTTCACAGATGTACACACATAACTTTTTCTAAAAATGCCCTTTTTTTTGTCATTTTATGCCAACCAGCTTACTGATGGTTATAAATACCAAGCCATGTGTGGGCAATGTTTGAGAGGTGGAATAAGGCTTAACAAATTCAATGCCATAGCCAGGATAACAATTATCATCTAAAGCAGTGCTGTCCAACTTTTTTCATGTGCTCAGGCACATTTAACTCATGCCTAAGGAGGCACATGCACCAGCACAATCACCATTAGGAAAAGTACCCTTCTTTTGACAGGAAAAAGGGAAAGCACTGGTTAGAGAAGTAATGAATAAAGCTTTAGGTGTACAAAAACAAACTTCATGGGTCTGTATTGGGAAGATATTCAGAATAAAATAGCTTTGTCTTGAAATTTTAACTAATATTAGAAATTGTCAGCATAATAATTTGCTTATGAAAGGCGCTAGGAAATACATCACAGGTGCCGCATTGGACAGTGCTGATCTAAAGGTTATTTAATTAAACCTGGGACATAAAATACAATTGTAAGTTATCCTTGGGGTATTTATTTCAGATGTGAGAGTCCCTAGTGGTCTACCGGGAAAATATGAATAGAATGGGGAATTTAATGTCATACTAGCAAGTTTTCATGGTAGCTTAGAGGTCAGAGCAGCCACACATGTAGTGGGAGGTCTGTGGTTCAAATCCCGGCTGTGGCATTGAATTTTTCAGTCCTTATTCTACCTCTCATGTGCTTTTCTATTATTTTTTTTTTAAAGGGGACCACCAAAGGTGCATTTCCTGTGAATTTTCATTATGAAATTTTTGGGTAGAATGCAATATCTTCTCTTACTATGATGTACATGGTAGAAATGGTGGAAAAAGTATAAATACACCACAAGAAGAAAATTATCACAGTTAATAGCTAGAAGTTTCACCTATTATCATTGCATTGAAGAAGTTTCCAGTATGTCTTATGAGGATAGATACGTCTGTACCCCCTTCCAAAAGAGAATGCATAAGAGATATCTGACAGCAAAGATTACAAGATAGGCCCTTGTAAGAGCACTATATACCACAGAACATATATGTGGTTCAAGGATGCAGCATGTTGATACTTCGAGTTATCATCCTGTATTGTATGTAATTCCTGGTTCTTTAGCTCTACAAGTGAGAAAAGCCCAACTAGGTCATCAAGGTGAGGTTTTACAGACACTTTATGATCCAGGATTAAATACTTTTAAATTCTGTGATACCATAAAACAAAATTTTAACAAATGTTTATGAAAGAGAGGTAATTTTTTCTACAAGAGAACAGAATCCATTAGACACAAATGTGTGTATGTGTGTGAGTGCAGATATCAGTGTGCATACTTAGAATGGGTGGGTGCATGAGTGCGTGCTCATGCATGCACACGTGTGTGTGTCATGGGCAATGGCAGACTTTTTTTCAGAGGGAGGGGCACATGTTGACATTTTGCAATCAAATAATATTTATTCAGTATTCTACTGTCAAAAACTCTAACAGATATGAGTTATAGTATTTGTTTTCATAATAATTTACAAACATACGTGTGTATGTGCATGCATGTGTGTGTTGTTACTTTGTTACTTTTGGCTTACTATATGCTGCAGTATGACAATTATGTTTCCATATCATGCAAACACAGTATAACTAAAGATAGTTGGTAATACTGTATACAAAAAGCATCTTGTTAATTTATGATTTGATTACATTATTATATTATAGGTCTCATGCTTTCAATCTCCATCATTAAGAATTCTTGTGAACTGAAACTGTAAAAATCTGATGTGTTACACTCACATGACTTTCTCTACTCTTGTACTAACCATTCTTACAAACTCTTATTCCTATATCTTCTTCGTGTTAGTTAAGATAAACATTTCTACAAATTATCTTATTGTTTATTTCCTTGTAGGTGCAACGGGAACTTAGAATACAGTAGGCTTTTTGCGATAGTCAAATGTTTTAAAGGTTTGAGATTGTTGCCTTTGCCTACTTAACATATAAAAAAATGAACAACGATGATCCTTTTCACGAAAGTTCTAAGTTTTAAGAAACTCACACACATAACAAGGAATATCTCCAAAATGGTTCACCCTACAAGAAAATTTATTCAGACATAAATTGTGTATTTTAGCAAGATCTACAGTTTTTGTATAGTATGATTTGGTCTGTCTCTAACGGTTTACCAGTTATGCAAAAGTCGTCCAGAGTAAATACATCTACAGGGGCTATAGCCAGAAAATTCAAGATATACATTTCATTTGTCATCAAAATATCTCAAACATATGACATTTTAATCAAAATCATTAGAGCCATTTTCAAGGAAATCAAAATTTTCGAAAAATTTTCCATGTAAAGGGTAGTTTAGGCTGGGGCTATTTTCTTCAAAATCTTTGTGTCACATCCTTGAAAGACATTAAACTTGGTTTTTAACCGACTTTTCGTTTTTGAGTTATGCTGTCCACAGACTGACAGACACACAGACTGACACACAGACACACACACGGACCTTTTTCTAAAAATGCTTTTTTTGGATTCAGGGGGTCTCAGAACACATATTTCCGGTGAAATTACGACATTTAATTTTTGGGTGGAATACAATACTTCCCCTACTTACCAGTAGAGAAAGTAAAAATCTGTACAAATATAGAACTCTTTTAAATAACCTTGCAGCACGGAACCACTGTTGGTGATAATAAAATAAAATTTATAACTATGGGTATGAGGGCAATAGTTAATGAAGATTGTAGCTACTAATTGAAAATAACGCATACCTTAGTTATATTAAAATGGAAATAACATCACTGGCAAACTCATTTGTAACATGGGTGCTATGAGACAATCAAATATCTTTTAATTTAAAAGGTGAGTCAATTAATAACACTAAACAACCTAATCTTCCAGAACGCGTTTCGAAGGTTAACTTTCCTCCATTATCAACCGGACAGTAACTGGGTTTCCATGGTGTTTCATGGTGCGGATGGCGATGCCTCTTCTGATGTGCATTTCATATTGTTCAGAGCACAATAAACAATTTGGTAATGGCAGTATTCCAATCTCATGAAGATGTTTGCCCAAACAGTCATGTCCAATTAGTCAAAATATAGGAGCAGCAGCAAACAGGAATATTACATTCCTGATATGAAGCAAATAATCATAACTATTACATCAAATTAAGTAAGTTGTTTATTAGTTAACCTAGAGACTGAAAGAGAGCAAGGATTTCAAAATCCTTAATCCAAAGAAAGTGTGCCTGTGGATGGTAAATCTACAGGGAACAAAGGTTCTGAACTGCAATTATGGAAATAATGTAATGCTGAAAGTCTTGCACTAGATATATAAAAAATCTGATGTGTTGCACTCACATGACTTTCTCTACTTTTGTACTAACCATTCTTACAAACTCTTATTCCTATATCTTCTTCGTGTTAAGATAAACATTTGTATAACTTATCTTATTGCTTATTTCCTTGTAGGTACAAGGGGAATATTGGAATACAGTAGGCTTTGTGCGATAGTCAAATCTTTTAAAGCTTTGAGATTCCGTTCTCTTTGCACATGTAACATATAAAACAATGAACAACGATGATCCTTTTCACGAAAGTTCTAAGTTTTCCGAAACTCACACACATAACAAGGAATATCTCCGAAATGGTTCACCCTACAAGAAAATTTATTCAGACATAAATTGTGTATTTTAGCAAGATCTACATTTTTTGTATAGTATGATTTGGTCTATCTCTAACGGTTTACCAGTTATGCAAAAGTCGTCCGGAGTAAATACGACTACAGGGGCTATATCCAGAAAATTCAAGATATGCATTTCATTTGTCATCAAAATATCTCAAACATATGACATTTTAATCAAAATCGTTAGAGCCATTTTCAAGAAAATCAAAATTTTCGAAAACTTTTCCATGTAAAGGGTAGTTTAGGGTGGGGCTATTTTCTTCAAAATTTTCGTGTCGCATCCTTGAAAGACATTAAACTTAAATACCAACTTTGGTTTATAACCGACTTCTCGTTTTTGAGTTATGCTGTCCACAAGCATACACACACACAGCCACACACACACACACACACACACACACACACACACACTCACACACAGACACACAGACAGACACACACAGACGCGCGTACGCAATACACACACGCACAAAGGCGCGAACGCACACACACGCACACATACGAATACGCAGACGCACACACAGAGGCACGCGCGCACACGCAAACACAGATGCACACGCGCACTCGACACACAGACACACACACACACAGAGGGACACACACAGACATACACACAGCCACAAACAGAGACACATACACACATACACAGACACACACACTGACACTCAGACACCGGCACACAGATACAGACACACAAACAGACTCAAACACACACAGAGACTCACACCAGACACAGACACATACACACAGAAATACAGAGGCAGATACACACATACACAGACACACACTCACGCACACAGTCACACACACACAGACACGCACACAGCAACACAGACATGCACACACACACACACACACACTGACGCACACACACGAGTACGCAGACGCACACGTACACACGCACAGGCACACACTGACGCACACGCTCACTCGCACACTCACAGACACGCACAGAAACACACAGGCAGACAAACACACACAGCCATACACATAGACACAAACAGAGACAGAGACACACACACAGCCACACAGACGCACACAGACACACAGGCACACACATACACACAGAGCCACACACAGATACACAGGCACACAAACACGCAGAGCCACACACATACACAGACACACACTCACGCACACAGTCACACACAGAGACACGCACACAGCAACACAGACATGCACACACACATGCACGCAGACACACACACTCACGCACACACACGAGTACGCAGACGCACACGTACACACGCACAGGCACGCGCGCACACGCACACACTGACGCACACGCTCACTCGCACACTCACAGACACACACAGAAACACACAGACAGGCAAACACACACAGCCATACACATAGACACAAACAGAGACACACACACAGCCACACAGACACACAAACACACAGAGCCACACACATACACAGACACACACAGCCACACACAGAGAAACAGAGATACACACACAGACACATAGAGACACACATGGACACAAACACACACACACACAGTGACAGATACACACAGACACAGAGCCACACAGACACACACAGACACACACAGACACACACACACACACACACACAGTGACAGATACACACAGACACAGAGACACACACACACACACACACACACACACACACACACACACCACACAGAGATACACACAGACACAGAGCCACACAGACACACACACACAGAGACAGATACACACAGACACAGAGCCACACAGACACACACACACAGACACAGAGCCACACAGACACACACACAGAGACAGATACACACAGACACAGAGCCACACAGACACACACAGAGACAGATACACACATAAAAGTGTAAATGTTCAAATAGAACATCAAGAATATATACATGTATGTAAAATGAAAATTGTATGTAAATAAATAAATGCAATCATGTAGTATTCATACGGAATGGGGCATGCTATTAACAAAAAAGAAAAAAAGAAAAAAAAAACAAAAACGCATACACACACAGCCACACATGCAGATACACACACAGACACAGAGACACGATTGTTGAAGTATACGACTTAGATGGTACGTTTAAGTTTGTGTGCATCAAGAAATTAGACTCTTGTGGCGTTTGTACTGAGTGTTTTGTATAAACTGACTTTTCATTTAGTTCGTTTTAGTGTTCAGTTGTGTTATTGTAGGCATTCAAGGGGATCGACGTGTGTGTGTGTTTAATTAGAATTTCTTTTTGTGTTTTCATAAGGATTTGGTTATAAAGCTTCTATAACAGGACCCTCTGGATTAATTAGTATTTAGGAGGTCCTGCTCTATAAGGCCTTGATTTTGAATTAACGATTAGTGTTGGCTGAGACAAACCGTTACGTTAGCATATTAACCCAAGCTCAGGAGGTTATGTTTATAGTAGCTCTCTAGTTACCTTGAGTAGCTCTAAGTAAAGCAGATTACTTATTATACAATCATAATGACCCAGATTAATTCAGATGGTTTAGAGGATGCACTTAATTTGTTGGAGAGTGTGACAGAAGAAAAGAGTTCAAAGAAGGATTTAAAGAAGGACAGACTAAAATTATCACAGGCATCACATACACATATAAGAGATCGAGATAAGATGGCTGACACAGTCGATCTGTGCATCAAAAGTGCTCTTGAAAAAATAATAAACGATTTAAAGGAAAGTTTAGTAAAATCGGTAAATGTACTAAGGAAAGTAATTTGTAAGCTTAAGACTGATTCCAAGCAAAAGGAGAGAGAATTGAACGAATTGCGTTTGGAAATAAGAAAGCAGCTATCAGCCAGAAAAAATTATATGTTGACGCCGCGGTTGGGGTCTCGGCAGATCATAACCAATTACATCAAGGTGTTAAGTGTGTCACTGGCGGATCAAGCACTGGGGAAGGCTGTGACAGTGGTGAGTGGACGAAAGTGATCTATGGTGGTAGACGGAAGAAACAATATTCTGGTATTCTGGCCAGTAGAGAGTATGATTCAGAAAGGAATAAGAACAAAGAAAAGAAGATCTACAAATTATTTGTTAAATCCAAAACTGATCAAAGTACAGAGTACACCAAAACTTTACCCAAGACAAAGCTGAATCCAGCTAAGATGAAAGTTGGAGTAACTGCTATGAAATCATTGAAGAATGGACAAATATTAATAGAGTCTGATAAAAAATGCGATTTAGAGAAGGTATGCAGTGAAATAAACAGCGTTTGTGGACTTGAATTGGAGAGCCACCTACCAAAAGTTAGAAAACCTAGATTGATTATTTTTAATGCCCCAGAAGATATAACAATGGAAAACGCGGTAGAAGTGATTGTATCGCAAAATTCGGAAGCAGAACTCAATGAAGGAGATGTTATTCCTAAATTCATATTTGAGGACAGAAAGAAACGCAAGAATTTGATCATAGAAGTCAACTCTGAACTTAGGAAACGACTTCAAGGTAAAAAGTTAAAAATTGGATGGCACATCTGCAATACTGATGATTATATTTCAACTCTAAGATGCTATAAATGTTCTAAATTCAATCATAAACCAGAAGATTGCAAAGGAGAGTTGACATGCCCTCACTGCGCAATGAAACATAAGATTAGTGAATGTAAGGCCAGCAAAGACAGCTATCGATGCATCAATTGCGTTAACTTCAATAAGTACAATGAAAAATCATTGAATGAAAATCACTCATCCTTGGACAAGAGTTGTATATGCTACATGAACATGATAAAAAGAAATGCAGAGAAAATTGACTACTGACATGGCAGAAACTCACACAAAAATAAATATCAGATCCATGAATTGCCTGCAACATAAGCGTGCAGTGAAAAGTAATGCTAATATGGATAGTTATATTCTGAAATGTTATCAAGTAAACGTCAAATATTCGAGGATAGCTATGAGCAATTTAGTACAAATTATTAATGAATACAGTATTGATTTAATATTCGTTCAGGAACCACATACGCTAAATAACAAACTTGCTGGAATTCCCAATAAATTAAGAACATATACAAGTGGTAACCTGAGGAAAAGAGCAGCTATAATAATCAACAACAAAAGCATTGATGTCATTAAATTAGCCCAGGTATCTGATGGAGATTGTGTAGTTATATAAGTAAAATATGGGGACAAAAACTTTTTCGCTGCAAGCATGTACTTCGACATAACTAGAGATATTGAAGTAGACGTACAAAAAATTGAAAGATTTTTGAATCTTACTAAGGACCACGGATTAGTTATTTCAGCAGACAGGAATGTCAGAAATAAAATGTGGTTCGACACAACTAATAACGAACGAGGACAGAAACTTGTAGAGCTTATAACTTCTAGCGATTTACATATTATCAACGAAGACACTGGAGAGGCAACTTTCGAAAGTGCACAAGGTCGAAGCTACATAGATCTCACCACCGTGAACACTAAATTATTGAAGTTCATCATTGAATGGAAGACTGGTGAAGAAGAAAGCTGCTCAGACCACAAATTAATTACATTCAAGATATGCAAAATAAATCGAAGCAGAGAAATAACACACAAAGGCTCCAGATATATTATAAAAGATGATAACTTTAATAAATTTGATAAACTTCTAATAACAAATTTCACAGAATTTCTTAATACAGATTTGAACGATGGTGACACAGAACTTTACAACATAACAAATGAATCGACAGATATAGAACAAGTAGTCGAACAGTGTTTTGCAGGAATAAATTCTGCATGTAAGGGATCATTTCGAACCACTGGGAAAACAAAAGAGATCAGTGGGAGAACTGTCCCATGGTGGTCACCTGAGCTCACGATACTCAGAAAAAAGGTGAACGCACTCAGAAGGAGATACCAGAGAACAAGAAATAATGAAAAATTAAGACAAGAGAGGAGACTTCAGTATCAAGAAGGCAATCGTGAATATCAATCTAAAATTAATGCAGCAAAAATAATATCATCGAAGAAATATTGTAGCATCACTGATGGATCTAACCCATGGAATATAATTTATAAAATTGCAGCCAGCAAATTGAGAGACCAAACACCACTGACTACACTTAAAAAAGAAGACGGAACATACACAATTGATTCATCAAGTACACTTGATTATATGATAGACTACTTCATTCCGAAAGACGACATAGAGGATGACAGTGAACAACACAAACAATATAGAAGACAGCTAGCTGAAGAAATTTATAACCCGGATGATGTCGAATTTACACAGACAGAAGTTATGTCTGCATTGGCAACATTCAATCCTAAAAAGACACCAGGAGAAGACGGCATTACCAGTAAAATACTCTTAAGGGCATTTAAGCTTTTCCTTCGTTTCTTTACTGCACTCTACAATGGATGCCTGAAAAATGGTATATTTCCCAAAAAATGGAAGATCGCAAAAATAATTCCAATAGTTAAACCAGGGAAAATTGATAGTGAAGAAGTTTCAAAATACCGCCCCATAAGTCTGCTTAACACTGCTGGCAAAGTTTTGGAAAAATTGATGATAGGGAGAATCCTTCATCACATAAATTCAAGAAACCTCTTCAACACAAACCAGTTTGGTTTTATGCCTCAAAAAAACACAGTGGACGCAGGAATGGCGATGAAAGCGTTTGTACAACAGAATCTACAAAAATATAAGTACATCATATTAACTAGTCTGGATGTCAGAGGAGCATTTGACGCAGCATGGTGGCCCAGCATCCTTAATAACTTAAAAAAGCTCAGCTGCCCTAGAAATCTATACAAACTATCAGAGAACTACTTTCATGATAGGAAAGCTAGTTTATGCTTTAACTCATATAAATCAGAGAGAGAAGTGACAAAAGGCGTCCCCCAAGGATCGAGCTGTGGACCAGGATACTGGAATATATTATATAATTCCCTACTTAACCTGGAATTTACTGAAAGGACCGAAGTCTTAGCCTTTGCTGATGACTTACTAGTAATCACCAAAGGTAGCAAGCATAATGGACGCTGAAAACTTCGCAAATCAGGATACCAAGAAAATAGAGTTCTGGGCTAAAGATAAGAAAATTAATTTCAATGAAACAAAGTCTCAAGTAATGTTAATAACAAAGAAGAGACGCCCTCTCAACAGTGATATCCATATCTACTTGAATGATACAAAATTGACCCAGAAAAAAGAACTAAAATATCTAGGAATATGTATAGCCTCAAAATTCAAATTCGACAAACATATAGATTACATTCAAGAAAAAGCACTAGCTCTCTTACACGCCTTGTCCAAATCTGCAAAATTGAACTGGGGTCTTGGAAGCAAAGCTTTCCATACAATATACAAGGGAGCCATCAAAAAAATAATAACCTATGGAGCTCCGATATGGGAAGAAGCTATAAAAAATAAGAAAAATCTAAAGAAACTCCAAAGAGTTCAAAGATTATGCAATATAAAAATTGCAAAGGCATATAGGACCATCTCTTATGAAGCATCTTGTATTATAGCTGGAATCCAACCAATAGATCTGACTATTATGGGAGAAATAAATAAGCATAAATTATTACATGGTGACAGAGATTACGACGCACCCCTGAAAACAAATTACTGGGTTCACCCTGCTAAGCGTATTTGTATAGAGGAAATCAATCCCAAATTACAATATACATTTCAGATTTATACAGATGGGAGCAAAATAGCAGAGAAAGTGGGAGCTGCAGCTGCGGTATTTCAGAAGGAAACACTAATACGACAACTTAAGTACAAATTAGGTGATCGCTGTTCTAATAACCAAATGGAGCAGTTGGCAATCCTGAAAGCTCTTCAAGTAATCTCCACTGTGCAAGAACTTAAAGATGAGGAAAAAAACATTGCCATCTTCACTGATAGCAAAGTAACACTGTGTTTATTGAAGAACAATAAGAAACATAATTCCATTGCACATACGATATTAAACACTATCTCAACTCTAGAACAAAACAAGTGGACAGTACATTTCAGTTGGGTGAAATCGCATGAAGGAATACCAGGTAATGAGTTAGCTGATAAATTAGCTAAAGAATCTGCGCTGGACCAAGGAACTGCAATCATCTACAACAAAGTACCAAAATTGACCATCATAGCTGAAATTAGAGAAAAATGTTTACAACAATGGCAAGACAGATGGAATAAAACTACAAAAGGTCTTTTAACAAAATCCTTTATTCCCTCAGTTAAAGGAAGACATTGCATAAAATTACCTACATCATCTGAACTTACTGCAATGATTACAGGACATGGCAAAACAAATTATTACTTATATAGATTTCACATCATAGAAGATCCCACCTGTACATGCAACAGAGGCCCTCAAACTGTAAACCACTTAATCTACGAATGTCCAGACAAACAACAAGAAAGGTGGATGCTCATAAGTGAAATAAGGAAGAACGGAGGAACCTGGCCAGCTACGAACAGTGAATTGTTAAAAAACCATTTAAGAGCATTTCTTAAGTTTGTACTCTCACTTAAATTATAGGATAGCCACAAAACAGACATGTAAAACCTACCATTCAAAGGAATGGTCCTAAGTTATAATTCTAAACTCTTATAAGATTTTTAGATACATTGAAAACTGCAAATTATGCCAAACACTATGTTATAAGTAAACTTATTAAAATTCTATGTAAATGATAGACTTTAAGCAACACTAGAATGTTCTATAACTAGTCAACTACAAATAATGTCTCAATGTAAATGCAAGATTGTAACTTGCTTAATGTTCAACATTTTATATTATGTATTGAAAGCATGTAATGTTACCTCTGTAATGGGGCATGCTGTTATTTGTCAATAAAAAACAAAAGACACAGAGACACACACAGCCACACTGACACACTGGCACACACAAACACAGCTACAAACAGACAGGGGCACACAGACACACACAGAGAGACAGATACACATAGACACACACAGCCATAGACACACCACACACACACACACACACACACACAAACACACACACAGACCTCTTTCTAAAAATGCTTTTTTTGAATTCAGGGATCTCAAAACATACATTTCCAGTGAGATCGCGACATCAAATTTTTAGATGGAATACAATACTTCCTCTACTTACCAGCAGAGAAGGTAAAAAGATATATAAAAGAGGTTGACAAATACTGAAAACCACAGCTGTAAAAAACTAAACATTGTGGTAAAAAGTGGAATCTAAAACTCTGGCAGTCATGAACAAAAGCACAATGCATTCTGCAATTGTTCCTTGAGCCACCAATGTATATAGTGTGTCCTACCTTCGAAAGCAATGCATAGGCTGTGGAACAAGTTTATTGTCACAAACTTGATTATCTCATAACCTGCCTTAATCTTCTGAGGAAGATCTACTTCATCAAATGCCAGGAAAAGTGTACATGTAGGCACCTAGAACCTATCATGCTTTGCTTGTACATGATAAACAGATGTTACAGGTAATCTTTTGCCATATCATCTAACAGATGGGTGAGAACTTCAGGCTGCAGTACTTCTTGACATGGATAAGATATCCAAGTAGCACTTTGCCCTTGAGTGAGCAACTTGTCAAATTGTATCTCAGTGTGCATCTCAACCAGAAGAGAAGTATTCCTAAGACATAGGGAGGAAGATTGGTTATATTCTCAAGAACCAAATGAAAAACAGAAGGACTGAGCTTCAAAAATGGCTGAGTCTCTTCCAATCTACCAATTACTAGGTAATGAGCACTATGCACTACATTTATTTCCATTGCTTACTGATCTCGCAGATTGAACTTTATATTCATTGAATCCATATAATAAGAAGCCTTGATTTCATGTCCCATTGCTCATCACTAGAGGGCAGATTTATATGCACTAAAAACCATAAATATATGCATGCAACTATGCAGCCAAAAAGTTGAAAATATGCTCTTAAAATTAAAAAATATGTACAAAAATGTATTTTCTTCTAATAGTAAAATACACTATTTCCTCATATCATTTTATTTATTTTATGAAGCAACAATTGTAATATGTATTTGTGCCTTTTTGCTCCTAATTTAAGATAATTATATTTTATATTGGTATTCTCATTAATCTTATATGTAATTAACTCATTAATATGAAATATAAGTCTTAACAGTCATGTAACGATTGATCACATATAAATTTGTTACAATAAATAACCAAATATTTTTCTAAGTTTTCTGGTAGAAAGCCCTTCCTTCTGTCACTTAAAATGTGTTTGAATGAAGAGAATGATCTCTCCACATCACATGAGGTCACAGGGGAGCATTGCAAAGAGGCTATGTCACTCACAGAATAAAAATTAAATTCTTTTTCAGATTCACCTTGTAACACCTTGTTCACATCCTGAATAAATTTTAGTCCTGGATTACTTGCTTCCATTTTTTGAATTTTCTCACAAAGTGTCTTTCCTGTTTCTCCAGGTACTTCTTGGATGATGGCAGCTTCATACATCTGCAGTGCAGAAGATAGTGGCACTCTCTGTCTTCCAGACATGTGATTGCAGCTGGTAGTGTACTAAGATAGGTTTTAATAAAACCTAATTTAGCCTGGAAGATTTTCTCATTGTATGCATTCACTACAACTGCAATACTTGCTGCTTCATTCACATCCATAGCTTCCTGCACCTTTTTCATGTCTTCTAGGTGATCACAATAATACAATGCTGCTTCTATCCATGTTCCCCATCTTGTAAGGATTGGCTCTGGGGGAAGACGAGTATCTGGCACCATTGGAGAAAACAATTTCATTCTTGATGGAGCCTTCATGAAAACTTTTTTCACAGAAGAAATTAAGGCATTCACTTCAAATTTTGCTCTGATCTCTTCTGCCAATCTATGAAGGCCATGAGCTAGACATGTCAGATGCACTGCTTTTGGATAAAATATTTTTAAAGGTTTAGCTGCCTTAATCATATGTGCTGTCCTATCCGACTATCAAAAAAAGTTTCATTTTCCTGAACATGCCATAGGAATTAATGCATCGTGAACAACACGCGCAATGGTAGAGTGATTTGTTTCCTGTAGTACTCCGGAAGCAATCAGGTGGGGGTGTTCCTGGTTCATATTCCACGAGTTTTCCCAAGATGACACTGGCAATGTATCTTCCATTCTTGTTTGTACAAGAATAGGGGTTTATACTGTTATGTTGGCTGGTTGATCTTCAAATTCGAACTATGCATTATTAGGAGGTTTACGTGCTGTAGCTCAAACTATTTCTTTGAATTGGTTGTTTTGTCTACAGACAGCCATGTGTTTGAATCACCAATGTCAGTTCTGACCTCCTGGAGCACCTAAAATAAAACACAGGTCTGTTGAAAAAACATCATTTCCAGTGTTCCCTGCAGAAAATGCTGATGTTAAAGTTGTCTGAATTTTTGACGAGGTTTTCCCAGCAGTATTTTTCTTAGGAACTGCTGTTTTTAAGTGTTGCGTGATCTGAAACTTTCTATCACAGGGAACGTAAGTTAAAATGAATAATTAGTGAAATGTAATTCACCTTACTTTATCGTATATGAAAAGACATTCAGTGCAGAATTATGATTTAACAGTGTGATAAACTGATAAGTTATTTAAAATACTCACATATCTGTCGCAGACTTGTTAATGTATGATTCTCACCAATCCATTGATGAAGCAAAGATACTTTACTGGATTTTTCCTTCTGCATTGAAATACACTTGTCTTGGTCCGCTTACACTCACAAAATGGTATTAGAGAAATAGCTAAGAATTTAAACTTCAATTCCTGCTTTGTTTTGTCACCGTGGTCAACAATAATGTAAAATAAAGCTGATGTTCAAACTTCAAAGAATATCACCTGTTGAAAACGAAAACAAGGAAATTACCACCAACTGTCCATTGTTGGCAAGTGCATTCCTTTCTTCCGAAATCTTCCTTTTAGGAAATTGTTTACGTAAAAACATGACAAAACAGAAACTTGCTATTTTATGGGCTTAAAAACTAATATTTAACACTAAATGGTGGAAAAAGAAATATATACACCCATATGCACATATTAGCGAAATATGCGCTAATCCCATGAATATGCATTTCTATGCACTATAAAACTTTGCCAATTGATTGCACTGGCCTGCGAAGATTTTGCAGCACAGAATATTTTACATCATAATGGTCAATTCGGATGCTCTGATTTCGAAAATAATAATAGTTTTTGCGTATCATGTACAGATTTTTAACAGTACTGATTCAACATAAAATTGAATGTTAGGTACACCAGTATTAACATCATTGCATATTCAACTTACAGCATGGTTAATTAAAACATGCAAACATGCCAAATCATATGACGTTATACTGTACCAATGTCTATTTCTGTTTACAGATAATATTGGACCTATCTCATAAACATTTATTGCATAATACATAAATAGGAACCTATCTTGGAATCCGCAGTTCAGTTTTAAATTTCTTCTCAGCTGGTCACTTTTTGAAGCCGTGTTGTGTTGTGAATGTTATATGTAGAAAATGGCTAGCTCGAGTGGTGTATCTAGGAGGGCTATGTGAACAATCCTAACAATTTCTGTTATGTCTGTGGTTGTTATGTGATAAAGCAACAGAAAAGAAACATTACTGCACTTACAATCTGATGATTAAGAAATGGGGATATAAAAATCTTCTAGAGGTGAAGAGGAAAGAATGGCAGGAAAATATGGGGAAAATTATTAAGGAGGCTATAGAGGGAAAAGACAGTAAAAAAGTTTGGGAGGTAGTAAGAAGGACCAGTAAGAAGGGGGAGGTCAAAAATGAGATTACATCAAATGAATGGCGGAGATATTTTAGAGATTTGATTGGGGAAAGAAAAAATACAAAACTAGAAATAACCGAAATAGGAAAAATAGATACAACAAATGACAAATTAGATGATAAATTTACAGTGCAAGAGGTCTACCAGCAAATAAAAGGTATAAAAAAAGAAAAGGCAGTAGGGTATGATGGAATACCAGGGGAATTTTGGAAAACATATGGAGAAACAGAAAAGGGTTTAGAAATAATGACAAAGGTATTAAACAAAATAAAAGAAAGTGAGGATATCCCGGAAAGTTGGAAAATAAGTATGATAGTACCTATATATAAAGGGAAGGGGGGACCAAACAAGCCAGAAAACTACAGAGGAATAAGTCTGCTATCTATTTTAGGAAAAATTTACACCGGGATACTGGCAGAAAGATTAAAAAATTGGGCAGAACAGGAAAGGAAGCTGACAGAATTTCAAGCAGGCTTTAGAAAAGGGAGGCAAACAGTAGATAATGTGTTTATAATAAAAACAATAATAGATAAATACCTTAGTAAAAAGAGAGGAAGAGTATACATGTTTTTTGCAGATTTTGAGAAGGCATTTGATACAATAAACAGGAGAGCTCTTTCATGGAAATTAAGAAGAAAGGGGGTGAGCGAAAATTTTATAAAGGAAGTAGAAAAAATATATAATGGGATAAAGTTTTGTATAAGATGGGGAAAGAATGAAATCACAGAAATGACGGAACAAACAATTGGTTTGAGGCAAGGATGTAAACTTAGTCCAATATTATTTAATTTATTCATAGACGATATAATAGATAAAATCCAAAAAGCGAACAAACACTGTCCTGTAATAGCGAATAAGGAAATCCCAGGATTGCTATATGCTGATGATTTAATGGTAGGATCTATAACAATTGTAGGATTACAAAGGGCAATAAATGAGGTGCAAAAATTTTGTGAGGAATGGGGAATAAAGATAAATATAAGCAAGTCCAAGGTCATGGTTTTCAAAAAGGGATTTAAATTGAGAAAAGAGGAGAGGTGGGTATTAAATGGGAAAAGATTAGAAGTGGTCAAAGATTTTGAATACTTGGGAGTGAGGCTAAATAACAGAGGAGAGTGGGAGGCACATGGAAGAAAGATAGAAGCAAAAGGGAGAGCTGCAATGTCAGGAGTCAGAATTTGGAAATACAAGTTAGAGATGACAACCAAGTGGCTGGAAAGGATGTATGAGGCAGTAGTGGAATCAAAAATGCTTTATGCAGTAGAGATCTGGGGGGCCACAGATATAAACAAGAAGGTAGATCATATGTATAGAATGTTCTGCAAAGAATTATTGGGACTACCGAGATCGGCGCCAAGAGAAGTGGCCTTGGTAGAACTTGGGAAAACAAGAAGGAAAGGAATAATAATGGAGAGAATAATAAAATTTTGGTATAAATGTTTGGTTAAAGAAGATGGAGAAATTTTAAAATTGTGTATGAAGCAACAAAAAAATCTAGAGAATGAAAACAGTTGGTGGGCAGGGGTTGGAAAAATTATGGAGAAAATAGGAATGGGAGATATATGGAAACTTGAAGAAAGAAATGAAAGTAATGTAGATAAACTAGTAAAGTGTAGGGTAGAAGACATAGAAAGGCAAGAGATATGGGGAAGTTTAGAAAACAAGAAATCATTACAATTCTACAAGCAAATAAAAAGAGGATGGGGGCGAGAACCATATGTGGATTATTGTAACAGACAGGAAAAAGAAGGACTAGCGTGGATGAGAACAGGAGCAATATTTTTAAGAGGGACAAGAAGCGGTAAAATAGGAATATGTGAAATGTGCGGTGAGAAAGAAAGTATAGAACATTATTTGACAGAATGTAAGGAATTAGCATTATGGAGGAAAAAGGTTTGGGAGAAAAAATGGGAAAAAATAGAGGGGAAAATGGTAGCCATAAAAATGTTAACAGTGAAAGAGGAAAGGAAGGTTAGAAGTATAGGTGAGTTTTTGAAGAAAGTAAGAGAAAAATGGGCAAGAAAAGTAAAGAGTGTAAATGAAGAAGGCAGAGTGGGGGAGAGGGACAATTAATTAATATAAGATGGAAAAGATTGATCAGAGCTACCTGGGAGGCAAATGGCCTGGGTGCCATGCAAACCAAGGTAGCAATAAGGTTATGTAAAATTTGTATGTAGTTTAGGTTAGAGTAGGATAATTGTAAAAGTTATGTAAAAGAATTGGTACAAATAAAATTCATTCATTCATTCATACTGCACTTACCTATCAAGAGTTTATATCTGGCCTATTTTGAAATGAAATTAGGAGATCAAGACAAGAATTTTGCTCCTCATATTGTGTATAAAAGTTGTTTAGAAGATCTAAGACAATGGTAAAACGGAGTTCATTCATCTATGTCCTTTGGTGTCCCTATGATATGGCAGGATCAACAAAATCATATTACTGAGTATTATTTTTGTCTGTGTAATATATCTGGATTCAATAGGAAAATCAAGATGGGCATTAATGTCCAAACTTGTCATCGGCAATTAGGCCTGCACCCTATGGACCTGATGTTTTTGTTCCATCACCACCTACCGTATTGCCGGAAAGTGGTACTGAGACTTCGAGTGTATAAGATGAAATAAATTGGTCCCCAGACTTAAAAGATAACAATCCTAATCCATTGAGTCAGTCAAAATTAAATGATTTGGTACATGATTTGGGTTTTACCAAAGAAAAAAGTGAACTTTTAGGTTCAAGGCTGAAAGAAGACAATCTTTTAGCATCTAGAACAACTTACTATTGGTACAGCAATCGAGAAAAATAATTCAGCAAACATTATGTAAAAGGAAAACTAGTGTTGTCATAATATCACTAATTTCATAAGTCATCTTGGAACAGATTACGAAGCAAAATATTGGCGTCTGTTTTATTGACTTGAGCAATTGAAGTCTGAAAGGTGTTCTGCTCCACAACAGCAATGTTTGCTTCGGTTCCAATAGCTTGCTTACATTCCTTCAAGAAATACCAAAATTTGTATACTGTTCTGGAGAAAGTTAAATATAATGAATACAAGTGGTTCGTGTGCTGTGATCTTAAGGTGTGCAGAATTTTATTGAGCCAACAAGCAGGGTACACAAATTTCCATGCTTTCTGTGTGAATGGGACTCCAGAGTCAGAGAAAGACACTGGAGTGAAACTAAATTGGCCACAAAGAAACGATTTAGTACCAGAGACAAAAAATGTAATTAATCACTGATTGATTCACAAAAGGCTTTGCTACCCCTGATTCATATCAAATTAAGGATGGTGAAACAAATTTGTCAAAGCTTTGGACAAAAGTGGTTGTTTCCAATATCTTATTCAGAAATTTCTAATGTTGTCTGAATCACAGATTCACAGATTCCCAAACTCATGAAGGATGTTTATTTTAGAAATATTATGACAGACATATGAGGTTCAAGCTTGAGGCTAATTTTTTTAAAAGGTTTTTGGATAATGTTAAAGATGACCACTATGAACTCACTGTTAAAACGATGCTCGAAAAGTTAAAGGCACTCGGATGCAATATGAGCTTAAAATTGCATTTTCTGCATTCGTAAGGACCACAAACGCAAGTCAACTCAGCATTCGTTTTCAGCAAAGCAGAGGAGAAAATAACATCACAAGGTATTTTCAAAATTTTCTGCTTCAGTGTACACTGTTGTATCTATGGAGTTGAGACTGTTTCTTTGTTTGAATGATTTCACACATTTTAAACTGTATTTGAAAACTAGATGAAAACTCTAATATTATGAGCGCTGATCAACAAAGACTGAGACTGATTTTTTCCTGTAGCTTCCGTGATAGTTTCGTATCTGTAACATAAATATTTGAAAAGAGTATAATGTCGGTAGGTGGCAGCACTCTCGTATTGGTAGGTTGGTAGTAATGTTCTATTTTATAGACCCTACGTGCATTTTGCATACCAGACAGTGGAGGTGATGCGAGAGGAGCAGTACAGCGCAATCAAATTCTGTTTTCGTCTATACCATACAGCCACTGAAACTTATGAAAAGCTGAAGCAAGCATACAGTGAAGATACACTACCTTGTGCAACAGTGTTTAGGTGGTTCAAGGACTTCAAAGAAGGCAGACTTGTCAGTGTTAAGCATGGGCCTGGTGTTTCAGCTCCTGCTGTGACTGAAGTTAACATCAACACAGCTACTGTGATTGTCCGAGAGGATCAGCATATAACATTATGTAACCTCAGTGAAGTGTTGAGAATTTCATATGGCAGTGTGTTTACAATTATGCACAACCATCTCCATATGACCCAAGTTTGTGCTCGTTGGGTGCCACGTCTGTTGACACCCGAACAAAAGGCTGTGCTAATGGAGACAAGCCGTGAGGTGCTGCGTCTCTTTGCTGATGGAGGGGATGCATTTTTTAAATTGATTATCACCGGTGATGAGTCATGGCTGCATCATTATGATCCTGAACGAAAACAAGCCAGCACAGTGTGGAAATCGCCAGGTTCTCCAACACCAAAAAAGGCAAAAGTTGTTCCATCTTCAGGGAAAGTGATGGTGATCACATTTTTTGACTGTAATGGAATGATTTACCAGCATGCAGTTCCCCCTCACACTACTGTTACAGTAGCATACTACACGTCAGTATTGGCTACACTGAGGAAGCACATTGCAAAGTAACGACCAGAGCTTTCTCGGACTGGGCAGCGACTTCATCATGACAATGCACAGCTTCACGTCGCAAATTAAGTCATGCAGTTTCTGGCTCGATTCAATATTACTTGTGTACCACATCCACCTTATAGCCCCTATCTTGCACCCTGTGACTTTTTTTACTCTCATCACTAAAGGCAAAGCTTAGGAGTATTCGATTTGAGAACTCTGAAGCAGTGCTCAAGAAAAGTGAGGCGATTCTCAAGGACCTGAGAAAGAATGGTCTGTAGCACGTGTTCAAGGACTGGCAGAGATGCTATAAAAAGTGCATTGAAGTAGGAGGGGACTACTATCATGTAAACATTGAATTGGAGTAATAAACATCTGTGAAAAAAATCAGTCTCAGTCTTTGGTGATCAGCCCTCGTACATACTTCCTTTCTGCATGGCAAAAAAAGGTGTGTGGTACGAAAAAATGGAAAGCAAATTTGAATTCAGCATACCAAAATTAGGCATAGAGAGTTGATTAACCCCGTGCCGCAGAAAAAAAGTTAAAATTCGCAGGCCAGTGTTGCAAATTACATGAAATGCATTTTCCTCTTACATGCATATGTTTATATTTGAAGGAATAAAACACGCAAATATGCAGAAATCCACCCTCTACTCATCACTCACCAGATCCCAACAAAGGGTCATCCCATGGGATTACAGGTTTACATAGGGGATATAGTAGACTCGTCATCCTGTTCACACTGGAATTCAGTTTAACACGTCCTTGCTGAGTGACTAGGGATGGGTTAATCCATAACTTCTGGTTCAGCAGTAACAGAGAAGCCAAAGTGGTATTAGGATGTACCTTTCAGTTAACCCCTTCAATAACCAGGACATGGTAGCTTCTTTTCCTTCTCCATTCCCCACGACATGGATATCCATGGACTGAATACATGAAAGTGGGCCTGCCTTTCTCACCACTAAGAGAAGGAAACCACACTGAGAATGTCAGGTTTGGTTTGGGATGTGGATGTACCAAACCTATGCCTACAAATGTTGAGAGGATTCCTTTAAGAAAGTGCACCTCACAAGGTACACAACTCCTCCTCAACATATCAGTGCTATGTGAAACGACTCTTGAAAGCCCACCTCTGTGATGTGGTGGCAGCATGCCTGCCCAACATTCAAGAGGTCCCAAATTTGAATCTCAGTTAGGGTGAGCTATCAGGATAAGATTTTTTTCCGGGGTTTTTCCTTATCTGGAGAAGACAAATGTCCGGTAACTTTAAGCTCTATGGACCTTGGGCTAATTTGAGCACCATTTCATGAATTTCATTCATTCATCATCCAATATGACATAAAGTTGGAGGATGTTAATAAATAAATAAGCCCCGGCACAACAGCCCATGAAGCCTTACCACCCAGTCAAAGTGTCTCCCACCTCGGCCCACTACAGACGTCATTGGTGGGGTGCAGTACTGGAGGGTGGTATATGGTCAGCATCCCGATTCCCTCCCAGCCAGTTATGCGGTCTTTGTGACCTGGTAATTAATAAATAAATAAACAAACAAATAAATATACATTTTCTTCTAGAACCATACCTAAATTACAATTCCCTCGACTCCTACGAATATGTCTTTGATTTTTCATTACTTCATTCCTCCTTTTTTGCAGCTGCTTAGCTACTTCACATCCATGATAATTTGCCGGATGTTGTCCTCCGCAATTAACACATCTTGGTGGTGCATTTTTGCTTATTTTACAATCTTTAGTATAGTGATTTCCTGCATATTTCATACGTGGTTCTTTTTGGCAATAGGCCTGGGTATGGTTAAAGCCTTGACATTTCTTGCATTATGGTATCAAATTAGTTCCTTTCTCAAGGGTTCAATTTTGACAACCACATTCAAAATTGTCTTAATATTATGTAATATATAATTATATATATATATATATATATATATATATATATATATATATATATATATATATATATATATATATATATATGTAATATTCTCCTTATTATCAAAGGTAAGCATGAATAGTGGCAATCCTTGTCTAACTACTTCCTGCTCCCTATTTCTATTTATGTATCTTTCTTTCTTAAGAATATTTACAGCATCTTTAATTTTAAAGCCTCTTTCCTTTAACTCTTCTATTATATCTTTCTTTTGGGCATGAAGCATGCAATCCTCTTGCCATAACTCTTATCATTTTTGTTTTCATAAGTTTGCCAATTGATTTTTTCTGTGTTTAATTTCTTGACCAAAGCCTTATAGTTATCAGAATTCATAGTATTGATCTTCCACACATTATTATTTAATTATGTAACTTTATATTCTTTTCCTAACATGGATTTTAATAATGCCTGAGTTTTAAATAAACTGCTATATCATATATATTAATAGGTGAAGGCTGGTGTTCCTTGTAGGGAACTTTTTTTCCCTCCTTCATGTTATTTGTTTTGCTTAAAATGCTTCTGGCTTCTGACTTTTTATTTCTATCATTTTTTTCTGGTTTTCACATTTCTATTACTGGGGATGTTTCAGCTTTTCGTTTCCTCTTATTCCTCTGTAATATCCAATCTGTTTCTCTGGCCAAATCTTCCTCATCTGTATAGCAATCTATCATATCGCTAGGACCTGCTTTTTCTATAAAATGTTTCTCACTTATTGTTTTCATTCTCATTTGTTCTATTCTTATAGGATCTATATTGACATCCGAAGAATTCTGCTTTACTTTATCCATATTTTTTCTAAGTTCTTGATTTTCGAGTCCAAGAGCTTTTATTTTGTTTTTTAGTTCTTCATTTTGATGATGGATCTCATTCAGTATCTCCTTTAGTTCCTCTTCTCCTGTATGTAAGTGCACTACTGGTTTGCTGTAGGTGATCATTGGGTCAATGCACCCTTTCTAAACACATCTCCCTCAAGCAGTTGATGACTCCCACCAGAATCCATGGAGTCCGCCTCCGAACAGGGTGGATTGTCCAGTTTACCTGAAGTACCACCTGGGGTAGTAATTCCAAAATTTGTTTTATCCATTGCTTGAGCTGGTATTGCGGAATGTTCTTAGCTTCCCCTTGTTGCTTGATAGTTAGTAGCTAATGCTCACATAACTACCCGTCTGACTCACGACAATGGCCCCCTGCCACGACAATGCGACATTCCCCAAAGGGGGGGGGGGGGGTGCAGCATCTGAAGATAAAAGGTGACTGGTTAAAATGGCAGTACGTGATGCAGAATCTGCTTAAAATGACTTCCTCATGACAAGAGGTTCGTGGGAAAGTCCTCCAGGTCACAGGGAGGGGCTTCACCTCCCTAAGTTTGTTCCCTTAAGGACCACCACGCAGCACTCTAGCGTGAAAGGAGGGCACAACGTAGAACTAAGCTAAAATTGTCTGAGGGAATGCTAACGCTAAAAGGCCTGGGGGTTAAAACTGCTGCCTTTGCAGCTAAATCAGCAGCCTCATTTCCTTTCAGGCCTAGATATCCAGGCAACCATTTAAAAGACATGCTAGCGCCAGCACTAGCGAGCGAGTGAAGGCTGTTCTGGACACGCTGCACCAGTGGATGGTAATTGTACAGCATGCACATGCTCGGAAGGGCACTCAAAGAATCTAAACAAACAATACTCCTCTCCAAGGACTACCGAAAAACATATAAAAGAGCCTGGTATGCACCAAAAGGCTCTGCTGTAAAAATCGAGCATTGCAATAAAAGACGAAAGCTAAAGCTCTGGCTACCATGAATAAAAGCACAGCCTACTCCCCTATCATCCATTGAGCTATCAGTGTATATAAAATTGCAGGAACCGGACTGCATCTGAATATCTAAAGAGGCCGTACGAAGGACTGAATCTAGCGTCAGTGACTTCGGCAGGGACAGCAAACCCAGATTGATATGTATCACAGAGCGGAGCCAAGGGGGAAAGTGTGTTTCTCCCTAGGGAAATGTAGGCAGTAAATCAACATCCAAAAGCCAAAGGGAGCGAGCCAGGGAGCTCGTTGAGTACTGGCGGTCCAAGCTGTCATTAAAAAACAAATTAAATGACTGGCAGACCAGAAATTCGACAAGCATAGCTGCAAAGAAGAACATCCCGCCAATAACTAAGCGGGTTCAGCAGCTTCCGCACATAGGCTCATAACAGGGCTCGTGGGAAAGGCGCCAATACTCAAACGATGCCACAGTGGTGTGTAGGATTGAGGCAATTTTAAACCGACGGTCGAGCTGAGCAGTACACAACACAACCATAATCAAGTTTCGATCGGACTAGTCCTCTCGGTACAGGCGTAATAGAATGGTCCTATCGGCTCCCCAAGATGTGCTAATCAAAACCCGCAAAACATTAAGAGAACGTTCACACTTTGCCTTTAAGTACAAAATATGCGAAGAGCAACAAAGTTTTCGGTCAAAAATTAATCCCAAAAATTTCGTCTCGTCTGCGAAAGAAAGTGTATCCAGGCCGAGGCTTAGAGAGCTCGGAAGAAAGGCCTTACGGCGCCAGAAGTTAACGCAGACAGTTTTCTCGGTGGAGAACTTAAAGTCGTTTTTGACACTCCAGGTGAACAGGCGGTCTAGACACAACAGGAGGCGGCGTTGGAGAAGAGAAGTCCGCCGAGAACTAGAGTAAATGGCAAAGTCATCCACAAACAAAGAGGATGACACAGCAGCAGGAATGCACTCCACAATGGTATTGATGGTAATAGCAAATAGTGTGACGCTGAGTACCGAGGCCTACGGTACTTCGTTCTCTTGGATAAAAACACGAGATAAAACTGAGCCCACCCGTACCGGAAAGACTCTATCCCGCATAAGCCCCCGAATAAAAAGAGGCAGTCAATCACGAATGCCCCCGTTATGGAGGGTACGAAGAATTCCATACCTCCAGTGGGTGTCATACGCCTTCTCTAGTTCGAAAAATACAGCAACCGTGTGGCTCTTCCTCAGAAAACTGTCCACGATATACGTGGATAATGATACCAAGTGGTCGGTCGTTGAACGGAAACGACGAAAACCGCACTGAACGTTGGACAGCAGACGTTGAGATTCAAGCCACCACGTCAATCGTCCATTGATCATTCGCTCCATCACCTTGGAAATGACACTGGCGAGGGAGATTGGGTGATAACTCGAAGGGAGATGGCGATCCTTCCCAGGTTTTAAAATCGGGACGATGGTGGCTTCGCGCCAAGTGGATGGAAATGTTGCGGTGCGCCAAATACGGTTATACACCTCTAAGAGGAAGAGTTTACCAGCCGAAGACAGGTGCTGTAACATTAACATGTGGACACCATCCGGCCCAGGAGCGGAGGGTTTGGAGGAGGCCAGGGCCCATCCAACTCCTGCATGCTGTAAAAGGCATTATAACACTCCCGGTTAGAAGAGGCAAAGGAAAGATTTTGAGTATGTGAGGTTTAACGGCCCGTCGACAACGAGGTCGTTTGGGGGAAAGATTTTGAGACTCAACGCCATTCTTGATCGGTAGAAAATCCGGGTGGTAATGCGAAGCGTTGCCCAGAGCGTCAGCGACAGCTCTAGGGCAAACTACGGTTTGTACGGTGTTTTGTATGCGGAGATCGGGTGCGGTAAACGGCGAAGCTTTGTCGGCCACATGATGAAGCTTATCCCAAACGACAGACGAAGACGTAGATTGGTTAAATGACTCCCGCCGCGCACGAACGGCCGCTCGACATTCATTGAATCGCCAAGGGACCGGAAAACGTCTCAGATGTCCAGACCACCGAGGTATTGCACGTTTGGCACCAGTAAGAACAACAGATATAAAGTGAGCCACCATCTGGTCAACGTCTTCGAAAAGGTCATCAAAAACAGCTAAACCGGTATAGATTCCAGTTCGCGCTCTTGAGATGCCAGTACGGTACATGTGGCGAGCGTACGTGATGAGATAGCAAGCTGATAACACACGGAAAATGATCGCTGGAGAAGGTGTCAGAGACGACGTTCCACTCAAAACGATGTGCAAGCTGAGCGGTGCAAACTGATAAATCCAGGTGGGAGAAAGTGCCAGTGAAGTCAGAAACAAAAGTTGGTTCACCAGTATTTAGTAGAGAAAAAGAGTTCTGTAGGAAAACGTCTGCTAGGTGTGTTCCCCTAACACAAGCCCTATGTGAACCCCAAAGGGGGTGGTGGGCATTAAAGCCTCCCAACAAAAGGTAGGGTGTTGAGAGCTGCGACACCAGATGGGATAGGTGCGCTATTGCGAAGGGGCAACAAGGGGGTAGATAAACGGAACAGAAAGTAAAAGAAAAACCAGGCAAACTCAAGATAACAGCAACAGCTTGCAATGGAGTGGTAAGAATAAGAGGTTGATAAAAGACGTTACGAATTAGGAGCATGGCACCTCCATATGCAGGAGTACCAGGTTCCGGTGGGAGGTCAAAGCGCACCGGAATAAACCCTGGGAACGTAAATGAGCCCTGCTGGCGATGCTTAGTCTCCTGCAAGCGCAGAATGCTAGGGGACAGCGAGCTAGTAAGTACTTGTAGGTAGGTCCTATGTGCGCGTATGCCACGTGTATTCCACTGAATGATGGACATCCTGGAACGAGGTTCGTGCTCCATGGGCTCCGCGGACTGAGGAAGCTCTGAGTCACCGCTAACCGAAAACAGAAAGGTATATCCGTTGCCTGTGGTAACGGGAGGTGGAGAGACCCGTGGCACCCGACTACCCCTCTGGTGTCCTGAGAGCGTGAGCGCCGAGGGTAAGGTGATGCACACTTCCCAGTGGCAGAGGTCGGAGGGTCTTTAAGAAACTCGCTGCGTTTCAGCTCAACTGTGAACTTCCGTGTATCAGTACTCGCAGGAAGAGTCTTGGGGCGGGTGCAGGTTGATGCACAAGCTGTGGCTGGAATATGTGTGGGTGCGATGGTGGTGGCGATGGCAGCGCTGGTGGTGGTGGTTGTTACAGCGCTATTTGGGTACCGACATCCTGCCTTGGCTAAAGGTATCAAATTTGAGAATCAAAGGCCGACGAGCAAGATGCTTTTTGCGGGCTTCAGAAAACGATAAATGTTCTTTCAACCACAGCTCTTGAATAGCCTTCTCATCCAGATAACATGGAGTCACGGGATGTCGCCGGATGAGCACCTCGACAGCTAACACAGCTACGAGCAGATGGACACACTCTGTTGTGTGCACCCTTACCACAGATGACACATACAGGAACAGAAGCCTTACAAGAGGACTGAGTATAACCATAACATTGGCATTGAAAACACCTCATAGGATGCGGGATATACGGCCGAACGTTAATCACCTCATAGCCGGCCTTTATCTTCGGTGGGAGATCGAGCAGATCAAATGTTAGAAAAAGTGTAGGTACAGGTATCTACCTGCACACTGTCACACTTTGTTCAGACACGATAGACAGATGTAACTCCCTGGTCAGATAAGTAGCCCTTAATCTCTTCCTCCGGCATACCGTCCAACAAGTGGGTGGTTATGATGTCCTAGGAACAGTTGAGGCTCCAGTGCTTCTCAACATGGATAGGAGTTTTCACCTTCAGCAACTTGCTGAACTGGGTGAACATATATGTTTCAACAACTAGTGATCCTGTTCTTAGATGGGTACATGATTTGGCCGGACTGGCTATTTTATCGAGACCTGACTGTATCACAAAGGGATCCACCTTCAGAAATGTCTGAGCCTTTTCCATCCAACTGATGACTAGGTAACGAGCGGTTGGAGCTACGTGTACCTCTATTTCTTCATTTGCTTGTCCTATGCGCTTAATATTTTTGTTGGCCATAGAAAAAAGGCTATAAATTTCAATCCCCCAGTGCTCCCCACCCACCACAGAGCCCAACAAGGGCTGATAGGGCTACACAGGGGATATAGTGGGCTCGCCGTCCCACTCACTCTGGAGTTCGGTGCATTACCTAGTCCTGGCCGATTGACTAGGGGTGGGTTAGCCCCTAGCCTCCTGTGTAGGTGGAGCAGAAACCAAAGCAGTGTATCGGAAATGCACACCCTCCCTGAATTGAGAAAGAAACTGGACCAGGCTCAGATACGCATCCCTCAACCAACCAGCATAATGCACTCCACCGACATGGGTCTCCAAGCACGGCCTACACATGAGTGGGTGTTTTGTGTGACCCCCTCACCACGAAGAGGAGTCCACATTGAGGGAGTCGGTTGGCTCGGGACCCCAGGTGTGCCAAACCCATACCTACCGAAGTAGGCCCCTGGGGGAGGGGGGGGGAGGTTGCAGGAAAGGATAGGTTATAAAAACAAGGAGGATGCCATGGTTTGCAACCACTGGGTTTGTACGGGATGTGATAAATACACCACCTTAGATCACTGCCAGCTTGACATACTACCACGTAGCAGTGAAGAACCGATATTGCAATTAATCAAGGAAAAAGTCAGAAATGGAGAGAAATGAACTGAGAAGGATATTAACCAAAAATAAGGAGGTAGGATCATCAACAAGAACGTGCATACTTTCGAGGTGAAAGATATCATCCCTTACTTGCACAAATCGCTAATCCCTAATTCCATTAGGAAAGAAGCCAACAGTCACAAAGGAGATGTTGGCAGATGAGATCATAGAACTGCCGGATTCCTGCTATGTCAATCCAGTGGTGTGAGTCCACAAAAAGGAACGGAAGTTGCATATGACGATCGACACCAGGAAAATAAACACCCACCCGTTACCAGACCATTATAGGCCTGAAGGGGTATTAACAACTAATATCAAAACTGAAGGGAGGTCAACATTTCACCATCCTAGACCTGACAGCATCGTTTTGGCAAATCCCTCTCCACCCAAATGTTTTCTTTCTTTTCCTGAGTACCCTCCCCTTATGTAAGACTTACACCCTCTAGGACTTACAAGCCAGTGCCTAGGTTCAGATGCCTGTTGGGGAGCAGAGGAACCTCTGGACCAGACAGAGTGAAGACCTGGAAGCAGGTGGTCAGCCAAGCACCAGGTATGATAGTGAGGAAGAGGATATGAAATGCACACAAAATCAATGATTGGAAAGGTGATAATGGAGCAATTGGTAGACTGAATGACAGGGGAAACCATAGAACCTGGAGAAAACCCACCCAGATGCTGCTTCGTCCACCACGAATACCACATGCGGGTTCCTGGGATCAAAACCGGGCTGCCTACGTGGTAGGTGAGTGGTCTAACCAGTCAGCCACAGCACTGCCCCACCCAAATGCACAAAAATATACCTGTTTTCTAAACAAGGGAAAGGTATATCAATTCCTAAAATGCGCGTTTGGACTGTTGACCAGTACTACTAAGGGTGCTCAACAAAACATTTGGAGACACTATGGAGGCTTTTGTGATGCAATATGTGGATGATTTCCTGATATGTAGCAAAAACCCCAAATCACACTTGTGCTATATAGATTATGTACTATATAAGTTTCAGGAAAGTAACATGACCTTAAATTTGGAAAAGCGTGAGTTCTTCGTTAAAGAGGCTGAATTTTTAGGCAACATCATTACACCTGATGGCATACAACCAAATACAGAGAGAGTCAAGGCCATAGAATGCATACCACCAACATGAAACCTAAAACAACTATGAAGGTTTCTGGGCATTCTGTAGTACCAGTTGAAGTTCATAATTATGCGAAAGAGCTAGTGCCCCTTAGAGAATTACTAAGGAAGGATACAAGGTGGAAATGGGACACAGAACATCAGGTGGCCTTTGAGAAAATAAAAGAACTTTTTAAACATAGCATTCTCCTGGCATGGCCAGATTTGAATTCACCTTTCCTGATCTACACTAACCTAGGGCACATTCGTATGAAGCAATTTTGGTACAAGAAGATACAGCTGGTAAAAAAGATGTGATTGCCACAACCTCTAGGTTTCTATCCAAAATCGAAGCAAATGCCTGCATAATGGAATTAGAAATAGCAGCAATCCATTTTGCATTGCATTAATTTAGGCAGTATGTCTACAACTACAAAATAGTAATCTTTACCAATCACGTAAGCCTGTCTTTTATTAAAAAATGCAAGTTAACAAACTCTAAAATCTCAAGGTACATACATGAGATAACATCACATGATATTGAGGTTACACATAGATCTGGGAAAGAAAACATTTTTAGCGACTTGCTATCCAGGCTGAAGTCAGAAAGTCACATACCTGAAACGATATCCAGTCCTCATCATGAAATCAAGATAAGACTGTAAGAACTTGAAAAAACTACAGCAGTAAGATCCTGAATTGAAAAAGCTGTTCAACAAGACACCAGACATAGTACCCAAATTAAACGCCAAAATAGGGAAATTTAGGAACATCTTATTTAAACTGCATGGGCGTGATTTAAAGAAATGGAAGATGACAGTGCCTACTTCCATGCAAAATAAAGTTATATTGGCTTTCCATCATTCGCTGGCCCATTCAGGAAGTGAGAGAACGATGCTTGCGATCAAAGAGGTTCTGTGCAACAAGCATCTAGGCAGAAACGTCAGAAAGCTAATCTCCTCCTGTAACCTATGCCAGAGAGCCAAATCAGTGAACATGAGATATGACACCATCCCACAATCTATCTTAAGAGACAAAAAGAATGCTTTAATCTGCATCGATGGGCATGGAGAGCTACCGATGGGAAAGAATGGAAATAAATACATGTTCATCATGTTTGATGTTTTTACAAAGTTCACAAAAATTTACCCTGTTAAGAATATCAAGAGTAGAACTTGTCTAAATAAAATCACTAAGGATTACACCCCAAAATATAGAAACATAGAAGCAATTCTCTCTGATAATGCAACGATGCATAAAAGCAAAATATTTCAGGACACCTTGCATGCATAGGGGTAAAGTTGTATTATTCATCCACCTATTACCTACAAGAAAATCCAACAGAGAGAAATGAGAGACATCTTTATATATTTCCATCCACTTTGCCACAAGGACCACACTTCCTGGACTGAAAAGTGCAGCTACATCGAAGAAGTGACCAACAACTCAGTGAACCCCACAACTAAGTTCGCCCCAGTGGAACTAATGACTAACATGAAACCTAAGGGGTTAACGATTAATATAGACACCACAAAGGCTGCCCAAAGAAAGTTTATGGAAAAAGAAAAATGCCAACTAGCATTCTGAGGACTGCAGCGAAAGGCTGAAAAGGAAGCAAAAGATACATCAGGAAATGGTTTCCACAAGTAGGAGAAAAGGTTCTCCTAGAAAACATAACATCTTGAAAGCATCCGTAAAGAAATCTGGTAAAATGGAGCTATTATACACTGGACCTCTAATTGTAATAAAACAGCTGGGTGACCACACATATGAGCTACAAAATCAGAATGGCAAGTTGATAGCAAGATATCACAAAAACAAGTTAAAGCCATTCAAGCAAATGATCAACTAGTCGCCTTAGCAAATAAATGTGTGAGGCAGAAGCACTAAAGTAAAGTAAATCAACAAGAATGAATAGCAATTATTATTTATTTATGCCAACAAACTTACTGTTGGTGTTTTTAAACACACAAGCAGTGTGTGGGCAAAGTTTGAGAGGTAGAACTGGAACTTAAAAATTCAATGCCACAACTGGGATTTGAACCACAGACCTTCCGCTTACCAGGCGGCTGCTCCAACCATTGAGCTATTGTGACAAACTGCCAGAATGGCATTAAATTCTCAAACCAGTTCGTATTTCTCCTGGTAAACCACAAAGGCAGTCTCACATCAGAGACAAATTACCCCAATGGTGACTTACTATTGTAAGTACTTTATGTCCCAGGATTAAATAACCTTCAGATGGTAATTATTATTTATTTATGCCAACAAACTTACTGTTGGTGTTTTTAAACACACAAGCCGCGTGTGGGCACAGTTTGAGAGGTAGAACTGGAACTTAAAAATTCAATGCCACAACTGGGATTTGAACCACAGACCTTCCGCTTACCAGGCGGATGCTATTTGTCACAATAGCTCAATGGTTAGAGCAGCTGCCTGGTAAGCAGAAGGTCTGTGGTTCAAATCCCAGTTGTGGCATTGAATTTTTAAGTTCCAGTTCTACCTCTCAAGAATGAATAGGTTTCTTATAGGATATATTTGTAGAATAGATCCAACAGTAGAAAAGAAAAATAGCATAATTATTGGTAAATGTAACCACGAAAAATGAGCATTGTAGAAGAAGAGAAATGAGAATTCTGTTTTAATACTCAAAATATTGCAGCGAAGAAATATATTTTTGACACATAAGGTCCTCAAGGACAAAATAAGAAGAGAAATAAAGCATTATGACAAAGAAAATAAGTTTTTTACACATAAGGGTGTGAGGGACACAGTAAGAAGTGAAATAAAATATTACGGCAAAATAATTATAAATATGAGTTTTCTTTTACAGAAAGATAAGAGAGAGTAATTTCTGCTTAAACTGCACACAAACTTCTAAACTTATTTTTCTTAATTTTAATTTTTGCTACACTTTCATTTATTCAAAACAAAATACATCCACAAATTAAGTGCTAGAAGGCTGAAATGTTTCCTGTACATTCTATAAAGGATGAAACTGACTGACACATGAGATTCAGGATTAACTTATTACTTTTTGAGACAAAAATAAAGTATGTGTGGTAATTGTAAAAATTTTGGAAACTTTGCTTTTGTGGCGGTATGTCCGTTACTGTTGATATATATCTATTCCGCCAAGTGCTTGGAGGAAAATTTAGTGCCGGCAGGTTGTCACATGCCAGCCTTCTCCTCCCCTCCTTCCAACCAGTATATAAGGCGGGCAGCCGTAAGATCTCATGTCATCATCGGGCCAAGTTGGCCGCAGTATTTCTTCAGTCCTCATCGGGCCAAGTTGGCCACAGTGTTTCTTCAGTCCTCATCGGGCTGAGTTGGCCGCAGTATTTCTTCAGTCCTCATCGGGCCAAGTTGGCCGCAGTATTTCTTCAGTCCTCATCGGGCCGAGTTGGCCGTAGTAACTGTGTTCGACAACATCAGTTTATCGGAAATATTCGCCGAGTAACTTCAGTTCTAAATAGCTGTAGCTACGGAGCAGAGGTGCTCACCTTCAGAGTTATTTTCTGCAACATTTACCGTCAGACATATTAGGCTCACAGTTCATGATATTGCTTGTTGAGAGGCAATTGCCTCATGCAGTCATCAGTTTCCAGCGTAGTAGCAGCTCCGGTTCACCGTTGCCACATCGAGAAGCATGCTATTCCAAGCACGCGCTTTGTCCCCGGAATACCCAGCAAGGAACTACACAACGGCCCCATCGAAACTATCTATTTGCTCCGCTTCTAGAATTTACCAGACCGCCCATGGAGGAAAGCTTTGTAAGGCATTTATGGCGCCGAGGTTTAAGGAAAAGATTCCATTTCCCTAGCACACCAAGGACATTTGGGTGAGGACATTTAACTATGTTTTCTCATTTTATGTATGTAAATGTTCATTCTGGTTTTAGGGACATTTTAGGTTAGGTTAATGTGATATTTGATCATGTTTGGTGTACGAGCCTGAAAGGCCCAAGTGAACCTTTTCTATGAAAGACTGGTATCCAAAGTCGAAAGGGTCAAGTAGGTTAGCTTTGTTTACACCAATGTGTTTTGGTGAGCTATCTCCACTGTCCGCAGTACAGTCCAATGGAAGTAGTGTACAGTCTAATGGAATAGGTCATTTCTTAAGAAGTTTTCTATAGTTGTTTGCCCAATTTTAAATACTGTTCATTAATTCTTTCATACATTATTATTTTTTGTTCATACTTCACATCACATTATTATAATATATATATGAAGTTAATGTTTCTTAATTAGTTGGATCTTTTAGTTATCTTGTTGTGATTCATTATAAATTAAATATGTTCAAGGAAAAGCATTTTAAAGTGTATTCAACTGCAAACCTACCCCACCGGTCCATTTCCAGTACACTTCTACAAAAATAGATGTTCACTTTCCTCTGCTAAGCCATGTTAAGTGGGGTAAAGGAAAGTTATGTGATGCATGGCCTAGCATGTGAATACTGATAAAGTGACAGCAAATGGTAGCAGTTAAGCAAGAAAGTGGGAAAGTGTAACACTTTGCAGTTCATATCTTTTTTTTAATTTCCCTTACAGATAAGATATTACAAAACCCATGAATTAAGTTTTCCTAAATGAGTTTCTGGTTTTATAGAAAAAAATGAATACCTTTTTCATAAAAATGGGGAGTGAATTACATTTTAAAATTTGCAAATTTTTTGAAAGAAAATTTTCAATAATTCAAACACTAATTGACACACAAAACTCTGCCAAACAGTTTCACATAAGATCCCAAATAGCTTTACAAGAAATCAAGAACGTGTGTAGCTTTAAAATTGTGCAAAATAGAAATTTTACCCATCACCTTTGTTAAGAAATTAAAAGTATTCCCTTATCCATAGATTATCTCTTTGTAAGGAGATGAATTATTTTGTTTACCTTCTTATGACTGGTAGATGCTGTGCAGCTATGCATGCGAGTAATGTAGGCAACTGTAACAATAGTCTACATATCAGTACAAAGTTGCCATTCCTTTCTGCTGTTGACATTGAGAATGCAGTTTTCAAGACTGCAGCATTCCTTAAACAAAGAGATCAACAATCAATGAATCTTAGATCATATTCTGATATGCTCTTAACAGACTGCTTATATAGTAATGCAACTCAAATGATACATTAACTCATCAGCTATGGTGATTTACACTCAAGTTTTCAAGTCCATTTGAGACAGGTTGAAAATTTCACAGATGTAGAATAATTATGAAAGCATAAATCAGGGATCCTGTAAATGGCTACATATTTTGAGATTGCATGCGCACTTTTCAAGAAGTGTTCATTTCAGATTTTTACTTTTTCTACTACATAAGTAGAGGAAGTATTTATTTGATTTAGGAACCAGATATGAGAAGTTCATTGCCAAGTATGTCCCTAAAGTGTGGCATTGGACTGTGCACTAACTACTTTATCCCCTTTTATACTCAAGTACCTGGATGACCGAGCTTCGCTCAGCGCTTTCTCCCATTTTTGTGAATTTTTTTTTTTTTTTGGAGGGGAGAAGATACTTATTTAGATAAGACTGAAAAGCAAAATGTTAACTAAATATAATCTTTTATTGCAATTGTTAAGAGTCATTTCCAACATACAAGAGATATAGAGATACATATAAATATTTCATAAGCATCATCATTTCAGTCGTAAAACGTCCAGTGCTGAACGCAGGCGTCCCCCATAGACATCCACCTAATCTGAGGTTTTCGTCGAGCATTTGTTCCACTATGAGTTCACTTCTTGGGTGCTAGGGTTGACTCTATCTTCCAGGGCATTAACATGTCGGTCAAGGTCCTTCATCTTTCTGTCGAGTTCTTCCATGTCTTCCTTAACACTGCCCAGTCGCTCGTTAGTATTATCTGATAGCTCTATCTTTATATCTGACATTCTCGTTTTCATCTTTTCCATTTTGGAGTTTACATTTTTTAATTCGGCTTCATTTTTATTTCCAATTTTTCCATTTTTGTTCCATATTTTCCATTCTGTAGTTTGCATTTTTCTTCGGCTTTCATATTTGTTTCCATTTGCCACATTCCAGAATTCATTTCACCTCTCATTATGTCCATCTTGGCTAACATTTGTTTCATCAACTGTTCCATATCATGCTTTTCGCCGCACTCCTGACACCAATTGTGACAACTTTACTTTTTTAACTACTTCTTTATTGTTTATTAAAACACCGGAATGACACTAAGAAAAAGCACTGTTGAACAATAACAAATACTACAGGAAGAAAAGCTAGTTGATAAAGCCATGTGAATGTAATGCACATTTCAGTTTCAATCATATAAAAAATTGTATGAACTGTTTGTCGCAGAGGGAGTAGTGAAAGAAATGTGATTGTGTTTAGTAAAAGAAAAATAAGTATAAAAATCTGATGTGTTGCACTCACATGACTTTCTCTACTCTTGTACTAACCACTCTAACAAACTCTTATTCCTATGGTAATTATTATTTATTTATGCCAACAAACTTACTGTTGGTGTTTTTAAACACACAAGCCATGTGTAGGCAAAGTTTGAGAGGTAGAACTGGAACTTAAAAATTCAATGCCACAACTGGGATTTGAACCACAGACCTTCTGCTTACCGGGCGGATGCTCTACCACTGAGCTATTGTGACAAACTGCCAGGATGCCATTAAATTCTCAAACCAGTTCATATTTCTCCTGGTAAACCACAAAGGCAGTCTCACATCAAAGACAAATTACCCCAATGGTGACTTACTATTGTAAGTACTTTATATCCCAGGATTAAATAACCTTCAGATGGTAATTATTATTTATTTATGCCAACAAACTTACTGTTGGTGTTTTTAAACACACAAGCCGTGTGTAGGCAAAGTTTGAGAGGTAGAACTGGAACTTAAAAATTCAATGCCACAACTGGGATTTGAACCACAGACCTTCCACTTACCGGGCGGATGCTCAAACTTTGCCTACACATGGCTTGTGTGTTTAAAAACACCAACAGTAAGTTTGTTGGCATAAATAAATAATAATTACCATCTGAAGGTTATTTAATCCTGGGATTAAATGATGTGAGACTGCCTTTGTGGTTTACCAGGAGAAATACGAACTGGTTTGAGAATTTAAAGCCATTCTGGCAGTTTGTCACAATAGCTCAGTGGTAGAGCATCCGCCCGGTAAGCGGAAGGTCTGTGGTTCAAATCCCAGTTGTGGCATTGAATTTTTAAGTTCCAGTTCTACCTCTCAATCTTATTCCTATATGTCCATGTTAGTTAAGATAAATATTCGTACAAATTATCTTATTGCTTATGTCCTTGTACGTGCAAGGGAGATATTAGAATACAGAAGGCTTTGTGCGACAGTCAAATCTTTTTGACCTTTGAGATTCCGTTCTCTTTGTACGATTAACATATAAAAAAATGAACAAAATTGTTGCATTTCGCTGAAGTTCTAAGTTTTCTGAAACTCACACATATAACAACAAATATCTCCGAAATGGTTCACCCTACAAGAAAATTTATTGAGACATAAATTCTGTATTTTACCAAGATCTACATTTTTTGTGTAGTATGATTTGGTCTATCTCTAACAGTTTACGAGTTATGCAAAAGTCATCCAGAGTAAATACGACTACAGGGGCTATAGCCAGAAAATTCAAGATATACATTTCATTTGCCATAAAAATATCTCAAACATATGGCATTTTAATCAAAATCGTTAGAGCCATTTTCAAGAAAATCAAAGTTTTCAAAAAATGTTCCATGTAAAGGGTAGTTTAGGGTGGGGCTATTTTCTTCAAAATCTTCGTGTCACATCCTTGAACGACATTAAACTTAAATACCAACTTTGGTTTTTAACCTAATTTTCGTTTTTCAGTTATGCTGTCCAGACTGACAGACTGACACACATACTGACACACAGACACACACATGGACCATTTTCTAAAAATGCTTTTTTTGGATTCAGGGGGCCTCGAAACATATATTTCCGGTGAAATCTCGACATCGAATTTTTGGGTGGAATACAATACTTCCCCAACTTACCAGTAGAGAAAGTAAAAACTGTGTGAACATTATATGTTGCACTTATATCTCAAATGTATGGAAAAATGTATGGACTTTTTGTAGAAGAGGGAATAGTGTGCTATGTAAAAGATAAGGGAGTAGAGAAAACCATGTGAATGTAATACGTTGCGTGGTAAAATGGATTGCATGAAAGCCTTCTCCATGAAAAAACACTTAGATGTGCAAATTTTCATAGTGATTGGTCAGCTGGCTTTGAAACTTACTCACTCAACATACAATATGTTGGTATGTATGAAGTTGATAAACCATAGAGAATAACATATGAATTCTTACGTAAAACAAAAGTGAGTAGAGAAAATAGTATGAATGTAATACGTATTTCTACTTCAAACATATAGCACATTGTATGAATTGTATGTTGAAGGGTGAGTGGCGAAAGAAGACTGATTATGTCTCGTAAAGGAAGAATTAGTAGAGGAAATTGTGGGAATGTAATACGTCACATTTATATTTCAGTCATAGAAAATTGTATGAATTGTATGTTGAAGGGCTAACATAGGATACATGAATGTGCTGTGTAAAAGAAAAGCAAGAAAACCATTTCAATGTAATATATTGTGTAGTAAAATGGTTACTATAAAAACTTTGTCCATGAAAAATTACATACACCTGCAAATTTTGCGGTGATCAGTTAAGCGGTTTTTGAGATTAACAGTTATATATATATATATACAAACATTCATTTTGTATATATAGAGAATATGAATTGTTTGTAGAAGAGTGAGTAGAGAAAGAGATGTGAATGTGTTACCTAAAAGTGAGTAGAAAAAACAATATGAGTATAATATGTAGCATTTCTATTTCAAACATACACAACATGGTATGACTTATTGAAAAGCAGAGATAATCATTTTTTTTAAGTGTTGTTGTTATTAGCTAATGCTGGATTTCTGACAATGAAGTCATTAATCCTCTTGCTCTCCAATATTTTTCACTGATGGATGGGGCATTAGAAGTGGCCAGGCATATTTGAAGGTGGTCTCGATCCATTTCCTCTTGCAGATCACATAGAGGACAGAGTGGTGAACAATATATCCCAATTCTGTTTAAATGTTTTGCCAGACAATCATGTCCTGTAATCAACCTGAAGGTTGCAACTGCTGTTTTTTGAGGATACTCAGGAATTACTGTTTGAATGTTTGGTAGTTCCCATCTTTTATTTTTTGATTTTTCATAGTAATATTTTTCAATAATTTTTTTTGAATTCAGAGTTGACTAATCTTTTAGCTGCATAAAATGGTAGATTAACTATTGATTTCTGCACATTGCCTGTACCCTTTTTTGCAAGAATATCAGCTTTCTCATTACCACTCAGTCCACAGTGAGCTGGTATCCATTGGAAGACTAGGTATTTTTGAAGTGCTGTTAGATGGGTAAGGATTTTCCAACATTCTATAATTGTTTGGTTTTTTGGTGACAACTTGAAAGTAATTGCTATAATTGCTGCCCTGGAATCTGAGAGAATAACTGCTTGCTGAAAATGTGAAATTCTGTACAAAAGATTTTGTAGGGCCATTCGAATTGCTTCAATTTCTCCATCAAAGTTTGTAGTTCCATAACTTAAAGATTTGTAATAGGAAAAGAGGTGACATGTGACTCCAGCACCTGCTCCATCTTGGTTTGATATAAATGATCCATCAGTATAAATATGGAGCCATTCGTGTTCTGGAAATCTAGTATGGATTGTCTCTAATGCCAATAATTTTAGAACACTAGTTGGAGTATCACTTTTCTTAACTTCTTCTGTCAGGTGTAAATAATATGTGATGTCTAATGTTTGTGTTGGATTGACTTTAGATATGAAGTTTTCCTTTGAATTAGGAAGGTATACATTCTTCTTGATGTCTTGAATTTTGGAAAGAAAGCTCTCCTGAGTCTTTAGTGTATGTGTAAAATTTCTCTTGTGCCATGTATTGAATGGGAGTCTGATCAACTTTTCATGTTAAATAAGAGCCGCATTTTCTATTTCATATTCAATGGGGCATTGGTTGGTTAGTATTTCCATAGCTGCTATTGGTGTGGTTTTGATAGCACCTGTAATTAATCTCAGACTTTGGTTTTGAAAGATTTGAATCTTTTTTGTGTTTGGTGTTACAAGAACTTCGCTGCAGTAAGTAAATAATGGCTTTATATATACATTGTATGTTGTGTTAAGAGTTGCTCTGGAACATCCCCACTTCATTCCTGTTAGATGTTTTAACAGTGAAAGGTGCCTCTCTGCTCTTTGTATTACATTTTCTATTTGTTTGGTCCATGTAAGTTTAATATCAAATGTAACTCCTAAATACTTTGCTTCCTTTGTTTCTGGTAATTGTTGACCCTCAAAATTTAGTTTTATTTTTAGTGGCTTTTTTCTTAGTGAACAGATTTGGTAGTTTGATTTTGTTGTATTAACAGTCATTAAATTTTCTTTGGTCCGCCTTTGTAATTTGGTTAAGGATTGTTGCATGGTTTTTTCTAGATCTGTACTTTTGCTTTTTGGTTTTGAAGTCCACATTACTAAGTCATCAGCAAATAGTGCACACTTCACACCTGATTCTTGAATTTGTTGTGGCAGATCGTTAATAAATATATTAAAAAGGGTTGTGCTGAGCACTGTGCCTTGTGGTAATCCACGGTGTACTTGTTTGTATTTAGATATGTTTCTTCCATATCTGGTTGCAATAAAGCGTTGTGTTAGGAAATGACATAGCCATGAAAACATTGGACCTTGTATCCCTATTTTTTTTTTACTTTCTTTAGTAGTTTTGTTCTGCATATAGAATCATATGCACTTTGGAAATCAATAAAAACTGATAAATTATCTTCTTTTCTATTGAAGGAGTCTTTGATTTCTTGACTGAGAAGTAAGACTTGTTCATTTGTAGAGTGGAACTCTCTAAATCCAGCTTGACATGGGGAAATTAAATTTTTTGATTCTAGAAACCAATTTAACCTGTTTGACACCATTCTTTCCATCACTTTTGCTATTATGCTAGTAAGAGCTATTGGTCTGTAATTTTTTATTTCTGACGCTGTTTTGTCTTTCTTCAAGAGTGGGACAATTATTGCCTTTTGCCATTCAGCAGGTACAGTGGTTTTCCAGGATAGAAGTTTAAAATCGCGTTCTCTATGGAAAATTGTTTATAGAAGAGTGAGCAGAGAGAGATGTGAATACGTTATCTAAAAGTGAGTAGAGAAGACAGTGTGAAAGTAATATATAGCATTTCTATTTCAAACATACAGAAAACTGTATGACTTATTTTAAAAGAGGGGATAACATTTTTTTTTAATCACTTTTTTTTATGGAAAATTGTCTATCAAAGAGTGAATAGAGAAAGAGATGTGAACATGTTACCTGAATTTGAGTACAGAAAACAGTGAAATACGTAGGATTTCTATTTCAGATATACAGAAAATTGTATAATTTGCAGAAGAGGGAATAAAAGCATGTTTTTTTAATATAAAATCGCGTTTTTTCAGGCAAGACACCAATGTAAATAAATTTAAGAAGCAAAACCTTATCTGAACACAAAGTTTGATAAAAATCTATAGAACCGTTTCCAACGTACACATAATATATGCAAGAATTGCTCTGTGTAAGAGGGAATAAAAAATGTTATTTTTTGTGTAAAAGTGTTCTTTATTTAGGGAAGACACCTACATACATATATAGGTAAACTTAAAAAGCAAAATCCTGTATGTATACAAAATTTTAACCAAATCTTTAGAGCCGTTTCTGAGATACTGGGAATAAATATACAAGAATTGCTCTATAGAAGCGGGAATAAATAATGTTATTTTTTTGTAAAATCACATTTTTTCAGGAATTACAACTATGCAGATAAACTTAAAAAGTAAAACCCTATCTGAATACAAAATTTGATAAAATCGTTAAAGCCGTTTCCAAGTTGCACGGAATATATTTATATATATACAAGAATTGGTTGTTTAAACATATAAGATAAGATTAGATTTCATGTGATTTGTACATAAGTCCACAAAGTAGTGATGCATGTATAACATAAGTGCATTTTTGTGAAATGCAATGTGTTTTCATACTTAGTTCAATTTTTTTTTCTTTCCCCAGTAGCATTACCTTTAATAATAATATAGAGTAGTAGCTTGTTGAAGATTCAGAAAATAATTTTTTAATACAAATTATATGCCATAAAACCAAGTCAAAGTGTACAGCATTACCGTATGGTAATGGCAACTATTTCCAAACCTGAAAGACTGAAAGTATTTCCAAAACTTACTTTTGTATTTTATCCAGTACATTTGTGTTACTTATATACATAATAAAAGCCAACAAATGTTAACAACAAAATTATTCACACGTCAATGGGTTAAGATCCTTCACTCTCAGTGTGTTGAAAAACTGGAGCACAGAGTTTGATGTACCATCTAGTGGTGACAATCTTTATCTTTCAAATAGAACTGCCACAGTATGGCCACTAGCTGAGAGAAAAGACTAGATCATCTTCTTGCCAAGATTTGTTGCTTATCATCACTTTTGTTAAGAATTCCTTTCTTCAGAAGATCCAGAATAATGACTGTCGCTTACCTCCTGAATCATACTGGTATATCCAGTGATACCGAAATTTAGATTTCCGATCGAATGGGCTTTTGAAAAAGACACTTTTTAATTTAATTGCCGGATATGAGATTTGCGATAAGTGTTAAGTAATAACATAAATAGATAATAGAGCAGAAAGTGTTGTAAGGTGAGCAAGATATGAGTAAATAATAGTCGTTAAAGTTGTAGGATAAACACATTATTGGTTTGAAATTAGCGAGTCATGACGTCATACTACATAGTTTAAATACACGTTCGAAAGTCAGTTCTACAAACCTTAAAAGTCGCGCGATATATTTAATAAAAATATAAAGTAAACATCGTTTAATCCTAAAAAGGTAATTATATATTCGAAATTCATAAAAGAACATGTTATAATAAAAAGGGACATTTCTAAATTGCGGGAAAAGGAAATAGCATTTTGGATACGAGGCTTTCTCGGATGACGTCATGACATTCAAATGGCAGAACGGTCTTCTTAGCGTGGGTAAGAGAGAAAGCGTCAGGTCACTACTCAACCAGAGACCAGTACGGCAGGTCGTGCTGCGCGGATGTGAGTGCGATTCCTCTACAGATACAAATATTTTCGGCATAGCTCCCGAAAATATTTAATACGCAATAAATGATATGCAAAGTTGTTCTTGGGTTGTCCATTACACTTACGCAAACCCGAGATAAAAGTAAGAGATCTCTTGCAGAACTAGCCGGAGCAAAACACTTCAAAGGGTAACACCACGTCACCCACGACTTCAGCTTCAAATGGCGATCCAATAACTAGGACACAACGATTATTGAGCTTCAAATTGGCATCCCAACATGTGGCGTCGAAAGAATGGACCAACCCCCCAAGACGACCGAGCCAGCATCGAGCCAGCAGACAAGAAGGCGCCCAGCGTGTGAACATCTGTGAAACGTGTAGTGAACAAGTTTAAGTGCAGTTAAAGTGAAATAGTGAAAATATTGAAAATTTTGGTGAGTAGAAAAACACATGTAAATAGCTTAGAAATGGAAGACAGTGATACCGATTTTCTAGGTTTTGATAGTCCGGAAATTGAGAAAAGTGTAAGTAGGATGGAAGAATTTAATCAGAATGTAATTGGTAGCAGAATATGCCAAGAAGTAGAAGATCAGAACGTTAGAGAAACACCTAGAGGTAGTTCAGAAATGTTTAGTAGTAATTCAGAAAGGCCAGCATTTATGTCAGAAATAGAGAATATGTTTCAAACGATAATGAAAAAGATGAGTACAGAGTTAAGTAAAAAGATAGATGAAAATAGTAAAGAATTAAGAACAGTGAAAAAGATGAGTACAGAGTTAAGTCAAAAGATGAGTACAGAGTTAAGTCAAAAGATAGATGAAACTAGTATAGAGTTAGGACAGAAATTAGAGAAGGGACAACAGGAATTGGGAATGCAATTGGAGAATCAGAAGAGAGCTTTAGAAACCTTTAGGGAAGAAGTTAGGGAGGAAATTAATAAAGTTAGTAGTGAAGTGAAAGAAAATAGAGAACAGGTAGAACAGGTTAAGGGAGAATTAGAGACAATAAGGCAAGAAGTAAAGAATTCTGAAAAGAAATTAGGTCAACAAGTGAGTGAAAAATTAGATAAAGAAAGGGAAAAAGTAACATATAGATTAGACAAACAAAGGGAAGAAATTAGAGAAGAGTTACAGGGGTGTAAAGTTAGAATAGAAAGATCTGATGTAGAAAATGAAAGGCAGGCTAGAAATTTGGAGGATGTTACAGACCAAATAAAAGGGGTAGTAACAGAAATTACTCAGGTAAAAGAGGCCTTAGAAAATTTGAAATTAAATGAAAATGCATGTAATCACAACAATCTTAGTAATGAAGTTGCAAGAAACGAGGCAATACCAGGTGTATCAGCTGACATTTCGATGCAAAATAGAGGTAACAGTAATTCCCATTCTGATCTCAGAAATAGTGCAGGGACAGGTGACAATTCAAATTTACATTGGCCTAACCATGTCTTAAATGAAATGACACCTCCAGTTTTTGAAAATGAAGATTCAGATGATCCTAAAGCCTTTTTAGAAGGGTTACAAGAGTACTTCACGGTGAAACGTATACCAGAGGAGTACAAGATGGTGATAGTAAGAAAATGCCTAAAGGGTAATGCTGCTAATTGGCTAGGCCTTTCTATGGGTAACAATAATGACTACAGGACCTTTAGGAACATCTTTTTAACCAGATATTGGGGAGCTAGTAGGCAGGCTAATATTAGAGTTGAATTAAGCAATGGAAAATTTAATCCTAGATTGGAGGAATCAATGGTCAACTATTTTATGAGAATAGCGAGAAAATCGAAGATGTTGGATCCTCCCTTAGACGAAAAAGATCTAATAAATATAGTTACTCCACATTTTCTGGAAACACTTCAACATTACCTAATCATAGCCCGACCCGATAGCATTGCAGCTATGATCGAATTATTATCAGCCTTAGAAGTCAATAAGCCAAAACACGCATTTGGAAATGAATATGAAGGAAAAGAAACTGTCAATTCTTTCGGGCAAGGGGCACAGTATTATCAGAATAGAAGTGAGATTAGGGAAAGATATAAAGGACCAGTACCAAGGATGGAATCATTCCGGTGGGAAAATCAAGGTAGATATAACCAGGAAGGGCGTCACCAAAATAGAAATGGTAATCAAAGGGGAAGAAATATAAGGGTGAATTATATGAATACAAATAGATTTGATCGAGGTAGACGGGGACGTTATTTTGGACATAGTAGAAATTCAAATGATGGGTATTGGACAAACGGAGATAATGAGTTTAGACCGAGGTCACCAAGACAGGAAGAAAGGTATTCTAATGGACGAAATTCCCCCGAAAATGCGGAAATGGTCGAGGCCATTAACACGGTCAAAAACATGGTAGGAAGTAACCCCGATTTAATGCAGGAAAACAGAAGTAACAATTTGGGAAATAGTACAGGAGCAATACCTAAAAATCAGGGAAACGCCAGACCCGGTCAAACGCGCCTTCAGTGAGAACTGGGTATCCTAGTAATGATTGTGATAAGTACTCGGAAATAAATAGTCCTGGAAGGCAAATGATGATACAAAAGAAAAGAGAATGTAAAAATAGAATCGACGAAAACGAAAAAGTAGGAGATCCACCTAAAATCAAAATTGGAGTAAATGGAAAACAATACAATGCAATTATAGATACGGGATCAAATAGCACAGTATGCTCACAAAATTTTTATGATAATTTACAAAGTAGTGGTTTTAAAGTAATGTCTTTACCAGTTAATGGGATATATTGCTCGCTAGCTGTGGGAAAACGAAAAGAGAGAGTAAAATTTCAAGCAATGATAAATATTGAAATAAATGGGAGAATACTAGGAATTTTATTTCTGATTGTAGGAAGACTTGTGACAGATATTATAATAGGTTGTGATTGTCTTTATGCCTGGGAAGCTGTGGTGAATTTTAAAAACATGATTCTAGAAATGAAAGTTGAAGATGAGACCATTATAGTGCCTTTTGTGGAAGATAGTAGTTCAGAAACTATTGTAAGAGAAAAAGAGGAAGAAGAAATCCAAGGGGATACATTCTTTGTAGAATATGTTAAAGTAGGAGCTATGGAATTAACTGAAGTAAATGTCAAAGAGTACAGAGTCGATAATAAAGAAAATGTAGAATGGGATAAAAAATGATTTCATAGACAATTTGAGGGTTTCTGATGCAACTAGGTACTATGATAGGGAGAGTAGTGAAGACTTAGAAGAATTGTTGAGGAAAAAAGTAACTCAGGCTGATCAACTAAATGAACAACAGAGGGATAAATTGTTTGAAATATTAATCCGAAATAAAGAAGTATTCTCTGAGAAACCTGGTAAATGTAATATTTATACTCATTCGTTTGAGATGATACCCATCAAACCTTTTACACATAAAGCGAGAGCTATCCCTAGTACAATAAGAGAAGAGGTAGATGCAGTTATAAAGTCAATGTTAGAAGATGAGGTTATTGAGATTTCGAATTCAGAATTTGTGAATCCCCTATGTATTGTAAATAAGGCCAATGGAAGATTAGGGTGACATTAGATGCGAGAAAACTAAATTATTGTTCATCATACTTTCCATCAGGGAATCCAACAGAACGTGTCCTCCGAGATATAGGAATTTATTTACGTGTACTTACACATCATAATTACAAGGATTGGGTGAAATATTGTCCATTGATAGAAAAGATTATCAATCATACCATTAATGTAACTACTGGGTTTGCACCAATAAAATTAATGTTAGGAATTGAACCAGAACCAATATTGATCGGGGTACCAAAAACACTGAAAATTAATGACATTCAGTTAAGTGAAGAAGAAAGAGCGAAAATTGCTTTTGAACGAATCAAGAAAAAGGCAGAGAAGCGAAAATTAAAGAAAAAGAGTAGAAAACATAAATGGGAACCTAAGATAGGCGATTGGGTACTAGTTAAAGACCATAAGTTATCAAGTGCCTTGAGAGGTAGGAACAAAAGGATGGAATTGTTATATAAAGGTCCTGCAGAAATTATATCAAAATTTGGTTATCATACCTATGAATTAAAAGATGTTAAAAATGAAAAATGTCTGGGAAGATGGCATAAACAACTCCTTCGACCATACAAGAAACCGTGTGGTGCCTTGGAACCTTGATTTAATGTAAAAGAAAAATTGGAAGTGTCATTTGTCTATTGGCGCCCAATCAGCTTTGAGATAAAATTTAAATGTTAGCTTACTTGAAAACCATATATTGGTCAGGTACTTACATATTCATGAAAAATGCAGAATGTGAATTGCTATATACTACAAAGAGCTTAAAAATATATTGTATAGAGCTCACAATAACAGCTTCAGAAAGATTGTTAAATTGTTCATCTCCGCATAGAGAGAAAACAGAATATTTACTTTGTAAACATTTGTTAAAATATTTAGATGTATAGATAGTTATCACAGAAAGACAAAGAAAGAACTTGTCTAAAGAGTGTAATGGATTTATATAAATATATGTACATTTTAGTGCTTAAAGGATATAGTACAGATATGTGTTACAATAGCAAAAGTGAAAAATCACAGTGCAAGTGATAGTGAGAGCGAAGTGAGCAAACATGAACTAAAAGAAGGAAGTAAAAAGAAAGACTCTTGAAATTTAACCTTTATATAAAAGCTTCACAGAAGAAACCATAACATATTGTAATTAGTATTTAAGGATTAATGTTTAGTCAAGTGTACAATTGTTTGTCATGTTAAAAAGATTAATGAGAAAATGTGTTAATAACCAATTTCAAAAACAGTGTAATTGAAAATTGTATATAATGGGAGTGTTGCCGATTATTCAAAATACAGGAGTAATTTTTAATTTTTCTTTCGGGCAAGACATTTACATTATTTTATTATGAAATAATAAAATAATATAAATGGGGGCATTTGATACCGAAATTTAGATTTCCGATCGAATGGGCTTTTGAAAAAGACACTTTTTAATTTAATTGCCGGATATGAGATTTGCGATAAGTGTTAAGTAATAACATAAATAGATAATAGAGCAGAAAGTGTTGTAAGGTGAGCAAGATATGAGTAAATAATAGTCGTTAAAGTTGTAGGATAAACACATTATTGGTTTGAAATTAGCGAGTCATGACGTCATACTACATAGTTTAAATACACGTTCGAAAGTCAGTTCTACAAACCTTAAAAGTCGCGCGATATATTTAATAAAAATATAAAGTAAACATCGTTTAATCCTAAAAAGGTAATTATATATTCGAAATTCATAAAAGAACATGTTATAATAAAAAGGGACATTTCTAAATTGCGGGAAAAGGAAATAGCATTTTGGATACGAGGCTTTCTCGGATGACGTCATGACATTCAAATGGCAGAACGGTCTTCTTAGCGTGGGTAAGAGAGAAAGCGTCAGGTCACTACTCAACCAGAGACCAGTACGGCAGGTCGTGCTGCGCGGATGTGAGTGCGATTCCTCTACAGATACAAATATTTTCGGCATAGCTCCCGAAAATATTTAATACGCAATAAATGATATGCAAAGTTGTTCTTGGGTTGTCCATTACACTTACGCAAACCCGAGATAAAAGTAAGAGATCTCTTGCAGAACTAGCCGGAGCAAAACACTTCAAAGGGTAACACCACGTCACCCACGACTTCAGCTTCAAATGGCGATCCAATAACTAGGACACAACGATTATTGAGCTTCACCAGCTTCCATCATTACTTGTGAGTCAAATATGTTTTTTGATCTCCCTCCAACAAAATATTCCAACATTTTCTGGAACCAATTCCACACACAGGTACTTCAGCTGATGGGGGATCATCTTCAGGGTAATCTCTTCCCCTTCTACCAGGCCAAATGACCTTGTCGATGGGCACTTAAACCCCAAACCCCTTCTACCGGGAGAGCAAAAAATCTCTGAACAGGCTGCGCTATGTTCGGCCTCTCAGCATCCTTGATGCTCGTTGCTGTCTGCTACTATCCTAGAAAGGTGCAGATGAAACCATACAACATTTTTAAAACTACCGCCAAAACATAAAAATATGGTGCTCTCTAAAAAGCGGTTACATTTTCTGCTAAGTCTCTTCAATGTGAAAAATATTGGAGAGCAAGAGGATTAATGACTTCATTGTCAGAAATCCAGCATTAGCTAACAACAACAACATTTTTAAAACTACTTTTAAGAGCTTTTCTGACCAGCTTTATGAAAGAAGATGCTGAAACTGGTCACTGTCTGTACATACAGCTTTGGAACCTCTTTAGGAAACTATCCATCACTCGCTGTAGTTCAAGTTGAGAAATGGTGGCAATTTCCAGGTAGATATTTTGTTTTAATTCATTCAGGGTGTGTGCATTTGTCTTATACGCCTCAGAGATAGAAATGGCTTATTGGAGCTCTGAGAAATCTTTCTGCACTAATGGTGCAGCTTACGCCAAATTTTTCATCATGAAGGGTTACTTCATGAACAATATTAGGTTCTCAACTTTAGGGCTAATTTTTTCAAGCCAACAGTTGATGCCCATACTTATGTGAATACAATTTTGCCCCTTTTCTTAGAGAATTAACCGACAGGACCTTTTTTGTCTTCTTTCAACAAGGCTCTACAACAGCTCATATGACCAATCTTTCGATGTAGTGTTATTAATCGACTAACCTTTTTGGTTTAAACTGAAAGTGTGTTTCAAGACAGAATTATTAGTAGAGATTTGTGATTCCCTGACCTAATCCCCTGTGATTTCTATCTCTGGGATAACATAAAATATAAAGAGTACAAGACAAATGCACACCCCTGAAGATTTAATACAAAATATCTGCCAGGAAATTGCTAGCATTTCTCAATGTGAACTATGGCGAGTGATGGACAGTTCCCTAAAGAGGTGGCAAAAATGTATTAATGGTCTACAGTGACCAGTTTCAGTTTCTTTCATAAAGTTGGTCAGTAAAGCCTTTAAAAGCAGTTTTAAAACTTGCATGGTTTCATCTGTACCTTTTCTATGGTAGCAGCAGATGGCAATGAGTGCTGAGGATGCTGAGAGGCCAAACACCGCACAGCCCATTCAGAGGTTTTTACTCTGCCAGTATTATATGCAAACCATTCATTAATCATTTCCTAATCCTACTGAGCCAAATTAATTCTCTCGGTGCAAATTCATGCTCAGAGAGGTAGCAAAAGAGGATTATGGGTAATCTTTCTTATGTTCCCTACTGCTTGCCTATGGTAAGCACAGGAAGTACTGCATTTCACCCAAAAATCTGATACCAAGATTTCACTGGAAACACACATTTTGAAACTGCTTGTAACAAAGAATTGAAAATTGAGGAAAAAGAATTAACTGGTGACAGGTAGAGAAGAATGATTCTAAACAAAACATTAAAGAAAGTAAGTGTGGGACAATAACTACATATACAAGGCTAAAATTGAATGCACTGTATAAAGAAAGATAATTGAAATTATTTTAACACTAAATAATTTATTACTTTATGTAAATTGTTAGCTGTCTACTGAATGTGTGCCCAAGGCCAAATTCCAGTAGATAGCCAAATTATTAACTTTCCTTGAACTTAACTAATTAAATTTTATTAAAAGACCAAGATATAGATGTCTTCACAGTACAAGAAGCCAATATATCAGAAGAACAGGAAATATACTTTGAAATGGATCAGTACACTACACATATACTTCCAAAGGCTCGCCAAATAGCAAGTGGTGTTCTTACAGGAATTAAAAGAAATATGAAAGCTACTATCCAAATCCAAAAAACAATGGAAGAACAAGATAAATCAGAAATAGTTAAAATTGAAGTATGGAAAAGTAACTACCACTATAGAATTTACAGTATCTACAATCCCCCAGACAATACACTAGATCTAAATTCTATTCCCATAGAACCCAAAAGTATTTTAATAGGTGATTTTAATGCACACTCCCCTAGGTGGGGCTACAGAGATATAAATTCAGCAGGAAGAGTCATAGAAGACCTATTAAACTCATCAACAATGGAATTAATATTTAATCCAAATGATCCACCCACTTACCTTCATTATAATGGTTCGGGTACAAATCCTGATCTTCTGATGGTGTCATCTGACATAATTGACAATACAAAAAGAGAAATAATAGAAGACCCAGGTTCAGGCCACAGAATCACCATAAACTCCATAAGAGGTCTAATAAATAAAAGTAACAAACCAAAAATTAAAACTTCTTGGAATTTTAAAAAAGCAGCTTGGTCCAGTTTCCAAAATGAGATAGAAGGGAAGTGTAACATACTGTTAGAATCAGAGTTCAAGTCAACAGATGAAATGAATAAAAAAATTTGTGAAATATTATTGACAGCAGCCAAAACACATATCCCCAAAGGAAAGTTAAAGAAATATAGCTACTTTTGGTCTCCATCTTTATCTAAGTTAAAACACGAAAGAAATATAGCAAGAGTCAAAGCCGAAAGAACCAAGTGTCCAGAAGATGTACAAAACTGGAGAAGAAAAGCAGCCATTTTTAAGAAAGAATTAATTACAGCAAAGAGGGCCAGTTTCACAAATTTTGTAGAACATATGGACTATAGGAAAGATGGAAATAAAATATACAAATTCCTTAATAAAACAAAATTATCAAAAAATACAACTGAACCATTAAAACATAATAACAAAAGCTTAACTACAGATAGGGAAATACCAGAATCCCTTAACAAGTTTTATGCTCAGTTACAAAGAATACCCCAAGCGTATAAAAAACAAGATAAGGCTATCCAAAAAACTATCAGAGAAACTAATAAGCCAAAAGGTATACAAAATGATATTTTTATTCAGGATTTTAACGAAACAGAACTGGATTTAGCAATAGAACAATTACAGAACAAAAAATCTCCAGGACCTGACAAGATCCACCCAGAGTTTATTAAACACCTTGGCAGGAAAGGAAAAGAAATCCTACTTAAACTGTATAACATGTGTTGGAGAATGACTGTACCTTCCGACTGGAAAAAAGCCATTATCATCCCGATTTTAAAGAAAAACAAACCTTCAAACAATATTAATTGTTTCAGACCAATATCTATGACCAGTGTTATTGCAAAAGTGATGGAAAGAATGGTGGCATCTAGACTTAACTGGTTCCTAGAATATTACAACTTAATTAATAGTTCACAGGCCGGCTTCAGACAGAATCATAGTACAAGTGAAAATGTACTCCTACTAAGCCAAGACATCAAGGAAGCTTTCAATAGAAAGGAGGATACCTTAGCAGTATTCATTGATTTCAAATCAGCATATGACTCAGTCTGGAGAAACAAATTAATTGAGAAGTTGCAATCAATAGGTGTGAAAAGTAACATGCTTAAATGGATAACTCAGTTTATTTCACAAAGATTTTGTGCCACAAAATATAATACATACATTTCCAAATATAAACAAACACACCAAGGACTTCCACAAGGTGCTGTTCTGAGCACAACACTCTTTAACATATATATAAATGACCTTCCATCAATAATAAAAACTTTAGAAACCAAAATTGCTTTATTTGCTGACGATGTAGTCATTTGGACTTCAGGCTCTCCAAAAAAACCTGAATTAATTAAAGACAGAATAGAAACAGCCCTAAACAAAGTACATGAATGGAGCTCCAAAAACCTCATGACTATCAATGTGGAAAAAACAAATTATGAATTATTTACACTAAAATACGAACCAGTTAATATTAACATAAATTATAATAGTAAACCACTCAAAGCAGTTGATGATGCCAAATACTTAGGCATCACTTTCGACAGAAAGCTAACTTGGAAAAAACATATAACAAACATCTCAGAAAAGGTTGAAAAGAAACTGCAAATCCTGAAAAAGTTAGCTGGTGCTAAATGGGGCTGCTCAAGGAGAGTCCTTAACACAACATACAAAATGTATGTTAAACCAAACCTCTTGTACTGTTCTGAAGCTTTAATAACAGCAGCAAATGCTAACATCAATAAACTTGAACAAATACAAAATCAGGCTCTGCGCCTAATCACTGGAGCAGTTAAATCCACACCTATTGATGCCATGGTTGCCTTAACACGGACCCCATCAATAACAACAAAAATAGAAAAACAAGCATTGCTCCAACACGAGAAAATGTTACGACTGCCAAACTCTAAATGGACAGAAGAGAACCTCCGCCCTTCAATCCTTAAAACTCATAGTAGTTTCCTAGAAAAGGTAACACAGATTAAATCCAAATTGAACATTCCTAACACCAGAGAAAATCTACTTATAAGAGAAAATCAATTGGAATTGTTGCAACCTACCTTCAGTTTGGAATTAATAGAGGAAATAAGTAAATCAGACACACCAAAAGAAATACAAAAACTTCTAGCTCTGGAAACAATCAATACTAGGTATCCCACAGAAGAATGGCTGTACATATATACTGATGGATCCTCCAAGGAAAACCTTACTGGAGCTGGAGTTACGTGTTCACATTTTTCCTTTTATCATTCTGTTGGCAGAGACACAACAAATTATGATGGAGAAATAGAGGCTATACACATTGCTCTCCGACAATTATTAAATCTTCCCTTAAATAAATTTAACAAGGCAGTAATTCTTTCAGATTCTAAAGCTGCAATTCAGGGAATATGTTCAAATACTACAAAGAAGTCAACAAAAATTAGAGAATGCTACAAAATGTTAACACAACTCCAAAAAGTTAATAAGACTGTTCATCTCCAATGGATTCCAGCACACTGTGGAGTCATGGGGAATGAAGCTGCAGACTCACTTGCAAAGAAAGGCACAACAATAAAACAAAAAGTCTAAATTCAATTTCTCATATTCCTCAATAAAACGCTTGATCATTAAAAAATTTTCTCATTCATACCTACAAGAAATAGAAACAAATGCCAAAGATAAAAAATGGATTACACTACTTTCCAACCCAGATATAATCCCCCAGAGACCAAGGAAAACAGCGGTTGCAGCCTTCCGACTACTGACAAATCACGACTGCTTAGCAAGTCATCTCTACAGAATAGGTATCTCAGCCTCACAAATATGTGTCCTGTGTAACGATCCAGCAGAAATGAACAAAGATCACTTGAAGACCTGTGAAGAATTAAGATCAGAAGAAACTACAGTTCAAAAGTATTGGAAAGCACGAATGCTAATGGCTTCATTGCCAGATGCAAGGCACTAGAAAACAACAACTAATTAAATTTTTAAAAAAATCAGAATCTTAAAACATCTCATCCTGATTCACTTGGAGTAACAAAGTAAAATGAAACAAATGCTATTAGGAAAAATGCAAAATCCATACAGCAGTTTAAAATACAAAATACCAAAGGTTAAAAACTATTTGGCATAAATAAAAGTTTTGGCACCTAAGTGATCAATGAAACAATTAGCAAAATAGAATGCCCATACATTTTAATTTGATTGTGGTATAATGTGGCAGCAGCAATAGTGGCTTAAAAATCTTTAAGTAATAACTTTGTCTCCTAGTAGTTCTAATGTTGATGATTATTCTGTATCTTCAAAGGCAAGATTTTTTGGTGATAATAATTTGAAAATTTTGCATTAATAATTTAATTTAGTGGTGTTTTGTGTTGAATATTATACTAAAAATTCACATTAATTTTGTACAAATTTTTGGGTAAAATTAATACATATACATATATACATTATTGAAATTAAAATTAACAAGAAAGTAATGTTACTGTAATATTATTTTTCAAAATTTCTCTGAAGTACAACATTTATTTTATTATTGTCATGACAGGAATCACTACATATATCATGCATCAGACTTAAGGGCCATTGTCCATCAATCAGCATAACCAAACTGCAACATACAAGTTGTGACACTTTCATTTTCCATAGTTGCCCTTCTGTCTGTTACAACCAAGTTATATATAGAAAAAAATCTCTTGCTGTCAGCATTTGATGCTGGTAACCAAAGACATTGAAGGGACTTTTCACAGCAAAAGTGGTAACATTCACATTTTGCGTTGAGTGGTAAGAGCGCTCTTACTACATCAAATTTGTTAGTATGGCCTAACTGTTCAACAATGGCCCAAAATTCTTTGTGCTTTAAGGTTATTGTGGTGGCTTTGATAACATGGAAATGTGACCTTGTAAGATAACCTTTTATTGTAGCCTTACTGATTGCATTGTCAGGTAGCCTTCTTTGTCTCTGCCAATAACATTTATTTTGTAGTATTGTTACAAGTTGATCTTAAAAGAAGCCGGGTTATTCAATTTGTAAGAATTAGATGTGATTTATTTCATTGTTATTAAAACCAAAACTTAAACACCAGCAACAATGAGTAAAAAAGCTTATTTTTCTAGGCAACATTTTAAAAAAGTAGATATTTCCCATTTCATGCTAAAAACACAATATTTTCGATAATATGAAAAATTTGCCATAATTTGCGAAAAAATTAATCCCATTATATCACTTCTAAACTTGTCAAATGCATGCAAACCAATTTGTTCTGTAATTTAACAACTTTCTCATTTATCATTAAAAACAAACACTGTCTCTGGTTATCCTGCAAGCACTCTGTTATCCTAAAAAAATCAGCAATTACCTGTAATCTTTAAGGGTCAATGTTCTGCTTAAAGAATCATATTCACCCATTGTAGCTAATAAATATGCTGCTTCCATCTCTATTCTTTTTGATAATTTAATATTCTGCTCGCCATTATCTTCTGTTCCTGGATATGTGTAGACCAAACGTGGTTTATTGGCATTCTTCTTCTCATCTTCTGAATTTTCATTAAAATTGTTTGAATAAGAAGATTCCATCATATCATAGAATACCAATAATCGCTTTAAGCATTCTAACAAGTGTGTTCTATTGATGACAGGATCAAATTTACTTAGGGGCTCCTCACATAATCTGAAATAGATACATTGATGTACAATGATGCTCTGATGTACATTTTCTTTACATTACTTGCAATAGCACTGCTATGACACAATCAATACATGTGTTACCCATGTGAATTTTGCCATATTAGAGAAAAACAAGAATGTCTTTTGAATGTAAATGTAACATTCTCCTAAGGTTTTCAGGGTAACAATTTTAGGTACCTTACTAGCACGCATACACAGCTTTGCCTGGAGCTTTCACTGATACATTTTCTAAATATTTGCTTATTTACACTTAAATGAACTAAAGAAATTTGAAGCAGTTATTTATAAAATAATAACAAAGTTTTGTGGTTCTTGCTAAACATGACAAAAGCAGAAATTTAAAGGAAAGCATAAAGAAATTATAGTGATTACAAAGCTGAGATAGCTCATGCTGTACAAAATTACAACTCTAAGGGGTAAAGACAACGATTAGTCATAAAGATTAACCTGTCATCATAGAATAATGATCGAAAGAACAGTGGTGGGCAAATTGCATTCAACAGCCATGCATCCTTAAATAACTAACTATGCAACTTTGGGCAGCCAGGTCATCACTTATAATTTAGAACTCTGTGTGAAGTCACTTATGAAACATGAAAGAATAGACTAATAAATGGATCAGTCATTGTGTAGTAAAGCATCAGAAGACCACATCCTTTATTATGATAAAATGGTGAAGTGACTTTTTGTGACAAACATACAGGTAGTTCAAAACATTGCATAAGTCTTATCTCAAAAATAAACTTCAAACAATTAATAGGGTTAAAAGTTGTTGAAATCAACAGATATGGCAGAAAGCAAAAGCAATGGCAATATCAAGTTTGCAAGGTTAAAACTGTTTTCAGAATGAATAATTATAATCAATGCTGTTTTATTTCCGAATACAGTAGAAGAAATGCTCTACCCTGTATCTGTTAGTACTCTGTGTAGTTCACTACATGCATCAGGAAATAGGACAGCATTACTGGTATAAACAGCAGAAGGATAACATTACGCAATGTTAGAATCAATCTAGGATCAACCCAGTTTATGCATGTAATATTCATGCTTAAGAAGAATTAACAGTAAAGTAACAACTGACCTATATCCAGAGTATGCATGAAACCTCACTACGGGTTCAAGGATTTTTATACTCTGTTGACTACTAAGGCCTTGAATAACCATGTCCTGTCTCACTGCACGCAGACGATCAAATATGAAGTCATACACCACACTCCATTCCACATCCATTCTCTCGGCAATGCTGAAATAGAAATTATTTCTTTAAGTAATCAAAAAGCTAATTTCCTTTTATAGTGGATTGAAATGTCATATTATGAAACAATCAATACAAGAAAATGCATTTGAAGAAAGGCATAAACAAAAGCAAATAAATTAAGAAAGAAAGCCAGAAAAGCATTCAAATGTGACAAGCAAGTAGTATACAATTTTAAAGTAACTGTAACACTAATTTGAAAACAGCTTTTAAGTATCAATGGCCTTATTAAAATGTGATAAATTACGGTATACTTCAGCACTAAAATGGATATAAACTGACCTAAAATATTTAAAATCTAAGTGTTGAGTCTGTGAACATTACCAGATTATAACAATATGAAGTGTGAGAAGTTTACAAGTTCACTTATTCCAAGTTGACTTTGTATCTCCCCTTTTTTAGCTTGGATAATTGGGGACACCTAATATTTTCTGGTACCTCGTCCATTTTATTTATTTGACAAAACTCCTGTCAAAACTCAGCACCTGCATGTTTAAGAACCCTTACTTATTCAGTAATTCACACAAATATTTCAGAAGGCATTTGCTCTCTCCTCAGCAGTAGACCAACTCTAGCCTGAAATTAGTTCACTATAGTGGCTTCAGTTAGAGTACTTCAGATGAGCCTGTAAAGATTATCCTGCTGAAGGCTCAAACTATAAAAAGTACATACTATTTTAGATTTGATGATCAAAAGTAATCATAACAAGATAGATACTTAGAAACTATATATAGCAACTATGCATGAAGACAGCTACATTATATTTAACATTTATATTTCCCCAGTTTTCCACATTCAACAGCTTAGGGTACAGATTCACAATAATTTTATTAGTTATAGATGGGTAACACTAAACAATAGTAGTATAGTACAGGGAAAAAATGTGGGTACACATTCTCACCTCTATTTGATCTGCCACTATGATAAAGTTACAAGTCTTAAATTACAAGTGCCAGAAAAACTAACTGTTTAGTTTTTTGAAGTCATCTCTATAAGTAGGAATTTCATTTCTATAAAGATGTCAGGAACATATTCCTTGACTGCTGTTTCTCTGGTACATAAATGACACTGTTCATTTTTAATGGAAAGAGTAAATTTTAAATTCTTTACTGCCTGTAGATTTGTAAAATACAAATATTTAGACATGAACAAGATAAAAAAAAAGTAGGTTTACAACATAACAAGTCATCTATATCATACAGTCTTCATAGTCACATATCTTCTCAGAGTATTTTTAAATTGTTTACCTTTTAATTTTAGTTTATTAGCCATAGAGTTTCATACAGAAATATGAGTATTGTCAAAATATTTAAAAGTACAAGAAAATATTTACAATATGGAGATTACAAATAACATATACAAATTATTATTTAACTTGGAAGCATTAACATACTCTACACAATTATTTGTCACAACTTGGTTAAACAGAATAGTCACATGAAAAGATTAAGAATAAGTTGTGTTTACACTTTTCCGGAATTATATTCCTTTATATTATATTATATTCCTTTCTATTTATGTTTCTCATGACATGGGCCCTTATAGGGTACCTTTTTATATCATCTTATGTACCTATTGACTCATGATATGGTTCAATTGTGTATTCCACTGTATTGAACTGAATGAATAAAAAATAATAATAATAATAATAATAATAATAATAATAATAATAATAATAATAATAATAATAATAATAATAATAATAATAATAATAATAATAATAATAATAATAATAATAATAATAATAATAATAATAATAATAATAATAATAATAATAATAATAATAATAATAATAATAATAATAATAATAATAATAATAATAATAATAATAATAATAATAATAATAATAATAATAATAATAATAATAATAATAATAATAATAATAATAATAATAATAATAATAATAATAATAATAATAATAATAATAATAATAATAATAATAATAATAATAATAATAATAATAATAATAATAATAATAATAATAATAATAATAATAATAATAATAATAATAATAATAATAATAATAATAATAATAATAATAATAATAATAATAATAATAATAATAATAATAATAATAATAATAATAATAATAATAATAATAATAATAATAATAATAATAATAATAATAATAATAATAATAATAATAATAATAATAATAATAATAATAATAATAATAATAATAATAATAATAATAATAATAATAATAATAATAATAATAATAATAATAATAATAATAATAATAATAATAATAATAATAATAATAATAATAATAATAATAATAATAATAATAATAATAATAATAATAATAATAATAATAATAATAATAATAATAATAATAATAATAATAATAATAATAATAATAATAATAATAATAATAATAATAATAATAATAATAATAATAATAATAATAATAATAATAATAATAATAATAATAATAATAATAATAATAATAATAATAATAATAATAATAATAAAAAAATACATTTGCTGAGTATAACTGATTTTTTCTAAAGAGTTTGTGTAGTCCTGCCTTAAACTTGTTTACAGAAGGTATGTCTTTCAGCTGCCTTGGCAAGTTGTATAATTTTAAACCCATATATTTGACAGAGGTCTCAAACAGTTTAGTTTTATGAGTGTGTAATTTGTGTCTTATGTGTGTTATGTGTGTGTATTTCAGCATGAGATATAATTTGCAGTATTAGTCTTCATATATAAGTTAATAATTGTTTCATATATAAACTTGATAGGGTCAAGATACTCAAACTGCTGAAGTGATTTCTGCAGATTTCTGTTCTTAGAATGAAACCATAATTCTTAATGCCCTCTTTTGTAGCTTAAATATTGTCTTGCTGTTTGTAGTATTTCCCCACAGTGTTAGCCCGTATGATAATGGCGAATGAAAGAAAGGAAAGTAGCAGGTTCTGAGTACCAGTTGGACAATCTTGTATTCATCACTGAGTCATATACGTATGTTTTAATTCTTTCTAGGTGCTCCTAAAGGTGGACACTGAAGTCACAGGAATGTATAACACTAACCTCAATAGCTTTTATGTTTGATCTTGCACAACTTCAAGTTCGTTGCTCAAAATATAAGGGAGTACTTCTGGGGCAGAAACTATGTTTTGATAAACAATTCAACATGGTGTTAGAATGAAGTCAGAAAAAGAGACCTTCCTGAAAGCAGTCCAATCTGGTAGTCATCCATGTTTCCATTGGTTGCAATGCCACTGCATTCCAAGCTGAAGTTCATGCAATGGAAATCAATGAAAAAGCAGATACCTTAGCAAGGAAAGCATCTGTTCAAACTTTTACTGGGCCTAGATCCGTCTTTGTGGATTAATAGACAGAAATTCCAAATGAAGCTGATTCTGAGTTGGGTGATACGCTATTACCTGAGGCCTCTGAATGAGACGTATATTTTTACTAATAAAAGGACACTTCCAATATTTCTTCATCCATTCTTGAATTAAGAAATTTAAATCCATTCACATTGAGACAGAATATTAAAAGACCCCAAAAGAAAATCGTTTATGTGAATATTTGTTACAAGTGTAATTTGTTTTTGATGTTGGTATGAGTTGGTTAAATGACGAAAACGTGTTACTAATGTTCATTGTTACAAACAATTAAGTTTGTTTAAAGACGTCATATATGTGTTCAATATTGAAAGCGAAGGGAAAATGGCTAAGGATCGCTTCCCTAACAATGCAGGAACTATTTGATGAACGCATGCACCAATGTACACATGGCAGTCGGAATCTTAGACTCGCAACTAAAACAAGGAGGATTAGCATCTATGTGTTTGGTGAAGATGGACGTATTTTTATGTGTGCCCGTCATAAAATAGTGAAAGTAAATTTACTAAGTGTTTAAAGACCATTAATTTGTGTAAAATAAGTAAGACATTAGCTAACTTTAATAAGTTAGTTAATACGAAGTGCGCGAGTAAATAAAAGGACGTAAAATAGACGAAGTGTAAAGTGATAGAAAACACTTTTAGCGAAATATCGCTAAATTTTCAGACATTAAATCCCGGCGATGCTAGAGAAGTCAATCCACTGAAATAAAAGACTTACTACTGTAATACGATTTAAATACTGTGAACAAGAAGGTGCGAATAAAATATTTCACCAAAGTTAAATCCGAGTGTATGTTCATTCCATCCAGTACCACGACCCGAGATAACGGAACAGTCAAAAGCTCATCAACATCAACTTAGTAATATATAAAAACAGCACCAACATCATTTGACAACCTCGCATACATCTTTTTGGCATATAAGTCATGTGACGAGCTCAGCTCACTATGCTGCATTGCTCCATATAATTCCACACAGTTTAGGTTCCTTCTCATAGATGTCATTTGTATACGTCTGGAATGAAATGCTAACACATGGTTGTTGTAATTCTGATCAGTATGACGTAACCACCTGTGTTTCAATCAAGGAAAGACAATTTTATCTTAGCATTATTTCACACGCCTCAGTAGCTATCATGGTGGCGAAAAAAATTTGTGCCAATGACGAGAAGAGTTTGAGAAAACTGATACAAAGTGTATTAGAGAGTGAAACTGGTGATTTTCCTGGATATGAAACGGAGTCTGAAGGAGATTCTGGTGTCAGTGATAATGAATCTAGTGAAAGAAAGCAGCAAAGAAAATAATTTTGAAGTCAATGACAATCACCAGGCCATTTGAAACGTGTTTGCATTGTGACGCAGAGAAACCAGTGTAACTGGCATTGGACTAAAACTGACAACCTCATTCTCCACCCTTTTACTGCAAATAGTGGTATTTGTAAATACTGAATAAGCATGCGTCAAAGATGCTGTCTGCACTTTCAATTTTTTTTCAGAATACATAGAACCTTTGACAAAATATGTGATGAAACGAATGCTTACACAACGAGGCAGTTGAACAATTCCAACAGAAAGTGTCAAAAGATGATGAAAAATGAAATCAGGGCCCTATATTGCTTTAGTTATTTTTATGTCTCAAGTATGAAAATTGCTATCCAATTGTATTGGAGCAAAACCCAATTCCTTGACACCCCAATTTTTCATGAAACAATGAGTAGGGAGGAATTCAAACTGATTTCTCATTTCTTACCACACAACAGCAGTATTATAACAATAGCATTGGTGAGTTTATGCTATTAATATTGTGCACCTAAATTTTCAACAAAAATAATTTATGACTAATTTTAAATCATTTTTTAAGCATTAAGCCGTTACCACCCTTACGGCTAGCGGATTTAAATCTGGTTTCTTGGTTAGTTACCAAGGCATTTAAATATGTTGCGATTGGGTTAATATAACAAGCATAAGGGTATGTATTTCTTTGATACTCAGTGCTGGTACACTGAAAGATAACACATGGTTAAGATGACACGAGGCAATGAAAATTAATTATTCTTCCACACTAGCTGTGTGTACGACAAGTTTGGAAAGAAGCATAATGGGACTGAAAAATTCAATGCCATAACCAGGACTTGAACCATGGATCCTCCAGTCCCCACCCGGCTGCTCCAACCACTGAGCTACTAGGGCCAACATACCGACATGACATTAAATTCTCCAACTGACTCACATTTTTCCCAGTAAACTACAAGAAGATCTCAAATTCGTATGAGATAACATAGTCGTCATTCCTGTTGAACGTCAATCCCAGGACAGATGTCTCATCTGTAAATGCAAGTAAATCTAGACTAAATTGAAGTGAAGGTGGTAATCATCTCCCACAGTGTCAGAAGTTAATGCAGATTGACTTCTGAGTTGAGAGACAAAAGCCTTTGCTTATTTATATTATTTTGTTTTTAGCTTCGTTCTCGAAGATTAGATAAACACTGCTGCTGACACCGTTCCATAAACAACATGTGCTAAGAACTACAATAGATGGTGAAGCATCTACAAATAGGCATAACAAAATTCCTGGAGGGACACATTTTCTGATCGAATTAATTGCTGTAGCAAACAGTGTAACACTCAGTTCCAATTCCTGTGGTACTCCATTCTCCTGAACAAAAAGATTTGTAAAAACCGACTTGACCATTACTCTGAAAACATGGTTCTTCATAAATTATTGGATAAATAGTGGTAGGCATCAAGGTATATTCCAGGTGTGCAGGGAATGTAGCATTCCTACTTGTCAACATATATCATAAGCCTTCTCAAGGTAAAAAATATCCCAACGGTTTGACAGTTCTTCATGAATCCGTTCATGATTTGCGTTGATATCAACACAAGATGATCTACAGTTGACAAGCAAAAACTACACTGAGTGTTCGTCAACAGGTTGTGAGTTTATAGCTACCACACCAGCTGTCCATTGATCTTGCAAATACAACTGGTGAGGGTAACAGGATTTCAGCTGAAGGGAAGATGACGGTCCTTTCCAGCTTTCAAAATGGATATAAATGGTAGCCTCCAGCCATTTTTTTTAAAAAGGGTTGTTAACCCAAACACGATCATAGACCTTGAGCAGGAATACCTTATCTTCAGGAAACAGTTGTTGGGGCATTTGCATGTGAATACCATCTGTTGCTGTAGCTAACAGATGGGAAGATGAAAGAGCATGTTCTAACTCTACCATACTGAAAAGATAATAGTAATCTTATAGATTTCTAGAACAAACATGAAACCTTGATCTTCCACCTGAGTCATCTGGAGGAACTCAGACATGTAGTTATCTGGGCTTAAACACCTGAGCAAAAGCACTGCCAAAGGCGTTAGCCACCTTAAATGAATCAACAACAGTCCCTGCAGTTATTTTAAGATTGGCTATTGGCATGAGGGTCGATTTTCCAGACACGAGCCTTAACTTAACCCATACAACTGAGGAAGGTATACATGGGTTAAATAAAGCTACAAACTTATTCAATGTTGTCTTTTTGCTATCCATAATTACTTAGCCTGAACTTTGCATGCATTTTATTATATTGGATCTGGTTACCCAACATAGAGTAGTGCTGGAAAACCTAAGAGCTCCCGTTTGAGGACAAATGGCATTCCAGAATTCATCCATTCACCAAGACACTGTAAATCGACCGAGTTGGGAAGTCGACCGAGGAAGATTGCTCAGCAGCAGAAAAAATGATCTCTGTCAGAATTTGGGCCAAAAAATCCACAGAGTCATGCGTGTAAATTAACACAGCCAACTGGGTTCCTTTTGGGATGACTCAAGTACCGTCTAGGCATATGTGTGGAATATGTATCTTGTGTTAAAAGACTAATAAGACATGGATATGGTCACTAGAATGTAAATCGGAGATGGCATTCCACTGCGAGGAAAGTGCTAACTGTGGTGAACAAACTGCTAGATCAAGGTGTGGGAAGCTATTGCAGGAGTCAGGAAGAAATGTACTCTGGTGTTAAGGAGAGTTAGGTTATGATTGTCCAGAAATCAGTGATTAGTTTATCTTTTGCATAAGCCTGATTTGAACACCAAAGTAGGTCATGGACAGGACAGGGTGGAAAGGATCTGCTGCTTCAGAAGATTCCCAAGCGTTCATCATTGAAACAACCTGAACTTCATAAAACATTACTTTGACTACTTTTTATGTATCTAGAAAGAACCTTTTGGAATGAAAATTATATCTCCTTTTCTGTAATCTAGCAACTGTCATTTTTTTAGGAGCTGAGCAATTTCCCTTGCTAAACATAATATCTAACAGGCTCAACGTCTGCCATGTTTCAGATCCTTAAGATATGCAGTAAGAACATCTCAGGAAGTTGACCTGGCAGAAGACTGAATGCATTATATTGTGAGTCACATCTTGGGGGAGCATCCTAAAGAAACTTGCAGGCACTAGCACTCCTAAACATAATCAAAGACATCTAAATTCTACAATCTCTTAAAACCATGTGGTTAACTTAGGACTTTTCTAGGATATTCTAGTGTTCTACATCAAAACAGATCTTGAGAAGTTTGTGCACATGAGGTTGTTATATACTGGGAGATAATTAGAAGTCTCTCTGTATTCCAAAGGTTCTTGAAAGTGAAAATGTGCCAGTGTTGCGAATATGGTGAAAATATTGTTTTTTCATATAATATTACTGTATTTATTGGAAATGAAAAATATTATTACTTTTGAACAGTAGCCCAAATGAAAGTCAAGTGTTTCATACTATGATGAAATAAATGGACTAAAAAGAATATCACCATTTATTGATAGAGATTCACGCAATCTAGATATCGTAAATGTTATTACTATTACACAATTCAACAAGGTTTTGGGAACTGGAAAGGGAAGTCATAGATTGTATTACAAATAATGTATTGATTACACTGCTGAAAACAGAATGTTTCTATCATATCAGGGAAAAAAGTTATAGCTGTTTATGTTTTCCACTGCATGCCAATCTCGCTCCATCTGCATCTCTATGTATATGTACTTGTGTAAGCTTATCTGACTAGAACTGCTAATCTTATGTGAAGTGGATAACTGCAGCTGTGTTTACAGAACTTTTTTTGAAATAGGAATCAAGACACATTAGCATATTTTAGGCAAGACGATTCACTCGGTGTTCGTTGTGATGTGACTGGCTTGATGTCAAAACTAAACATTGTGTACAATATTGAAGATTGGTATTTATTTATAAATTATTCCAAAATTAGTTTGAGGGCTGCGCTACTTCACAATGACAATATTCCTGTGGCCCATATAATTGATATGAAAGAAAGACGAACATATTTTACTGATTGTAGAGGCCATTTAAGGTTTCATAAAGACCCACTCCATGACAGACCACTTATTCCAACTGAGACAGATACTGGAGAAAACATATGAATATAATGTAGTGCTGCATCACTTATTCATTGATTTTAAGCAGGCATATGATAGTACAAACTGGCAACAACTGTTTAATGTAATGAGAGAATTTGGCATACCAGTAAAGTTAATTGACCGCCTCTGTAGTGCAGTTGATAGTGTGATTGCCTCTGGCGCAGAAGACCCAGGTCCGATCTCTGGTACCAGCACAGGAATTTTTCCCCCACTGGGAGGTCTGGCACGGGGTGCACTCAGCCTTGTTAGGTTCCGGGGGGACCAACTGAGGAGCTACTTGATAGAGAAGTAGCAGCCCCAGGTTGCAAAGGCTGCATAACTGGCCGGGAGGGCTCGGGGCTCTGACTACGTCCCACCCTCCAGTACTGCACCCTACTAATGATGCCTGTAGTGGGCAGAGGTGGGGGACACCGGCTGGGCAGTAAACCAAGGCCCTTCCTGGCCTGTAGTGCTAGGGGTTTATTTGTTTTATTTAGTAAAGTTAATTAATTTAGTTAAAATAACATTGCAGAAAACCACAAACAAAGTACAAATTAATGGAAGAAGATCAGAAAACTTTGAAACTAAGAGTGACATTATCAGCATTGCTGTTCAATTTGGCCTTGGAAAAGATAGAAGTATAGAGATTAACCCATGAGGAACCATTATGAATAGATCTATGCAATACTTAGCCTATGTTGATGACCTGGTATTGATAGCTAGATCTTTATCAAAACTTAGAGGCCAACAAGCAAACAATGAATGTAACAAAACAATTAGGTTTAGAAGTCAACATGGAGAAAACTGTATATATGAATACCTCTAAAGTAAAACCAGGAAGTGACAATAATGAAATAGTGATAAATGAGGTACAATACAAAGTTATTGATAAATTTAAATATTTAGGTTCATTGGTCACTTTGATAATGACTGTAGTAAAGATATCAAAGAAAGAATATCGGCAGGTAATAAGTGCTTCTTTGCCTTGTCCAATATTATGAAAACATGAAACCTGTCTAAGCAAACTAAACTAAAGATTTATAACACAATAATAAAACCTGTTGTGATGTATGGATGCAAAACTTGGGTGATGTCGGTAGGCATAATGGCTCAGTTGGAAAGATGGGAAAGGAAAATATATGGACCAATCAAGGATAAAGAGGGGTGAAGAATACCTTCAAATACAGAACTAAAATTACTACATAAAAAACCTAGCATAGTCACACTTGTTAAAGCTAAAAGGATTGAATGGACCGGGCAGGTTGTGCACATGCATGAATACAGGTCTGTTAAAAAGATTTTTGAAGGCAAACTTGAAAAGAGAAGAGACAGGGGTAGACCAAGATTAAGATGGCTGGATTGGGTGGAGAAGGACTTACATACATAGTATAAGTATTAGAGGATGGAGGAGAAAGGCCGAAAACAGAGAAGAATGGGCTATCATCATTAAGGAGGCACTAGCTAGACTGTAAGAGCTGTTTCCACTTATCGAGCGGCTGCTTTAACCACTAAGCTACCATAGCCAGCATGCCAGCATGACATTAAATTCCCCAGCCGATTTGTACTTTCCCGACAGACCACAAGGGAATCTCACATCAGAGATAAATACCCCAAGAGCGACTTACAAATTGTGAGTACTTTATGCCCCAGGTTTAAGTAACCATTAGATGGCAATTATTAAAGCCCGGATTTCTAAGCAAAATGCTTAACATTTTCTACAGCTTTAAAGGTAAGCAGAAGGGCTATACTTCATAAGACACACCTAGATGAGCAATTTTAACTATTTTTGTTTGTGCTTATTTATGCTTATTTCATAGGAAAACGTTTTTGCTTACTTATTTTACGCTGTTTAATTAAAACAGCATATTTACCCAAAACTGTAAATTTAAAAGTGCATATTTCACAGTTATCTGTGATTGATCAATGATTCTTTATTTTCTCGGCTAAAATACAGCATAAAATGTACATGAGTTTTGTACGGCTGACAGTTGTTGTTGTTGTAGTGTTTAACGCCCGCTTTTACTACTACGGCACCGCAGGCGGTGACACTGATGATACATGAAGATGGAGCACTGGTGGAATGAGATGGCGGGGGAAACCGGAGTACCCGGAGAAAACCCGCCCTGACGCCGCTTCGTCCACCACGAATGCCACATGCGGGTCCCTGGGATCGAACCCGGGCTACCTAGGTGGTAGGCGAGCGCGCATGGCTGACAGTGAACTAGACAAAATACAATTTGGCAGCAGAAGCATGTGATCAGCAACTCTTCCCAAATGCAACAACATGGTTCCCCTGTAGCAGCAACATGGCACCCCCATCTAATTGTCAGGTAACTTTGTGCCTTTTCCAAATTTTGCAAGAACTATACTTGATTGAGAAGTAGTGAGCCGTGGTTTGGAAGACGAGAGATACAGGGCACTGAGTAAGTGCCACCTTCCTGTACAGTGCCATTTATGAAGCCTGTGTTATGCTGAGGTGGGGAATGCAATAGAACAATAGCTCTTAGCCTGGAAAGGGCTGTTGTACCGCATGGTTAGTTAAATAAAGATGTATACCATATACAGATGAGATGTGTGTGGGACAACTAGGGTATTCAAAATGTATTAAGAAACCCTAAGTGAATAGTGACCCATGCAAGAGTTACACGAGATTCCTCAATCATATTACGCCACATATCTCCTCTGTACAACGGAAATTTATTCATCTGAAGGTCAAAACTTTACTTTAATGTTCTAAAGCAAATCTGCTTAGCCAAAAATATTTTGTTTAGGTCATTTAGACATTTAAATACTTTTTAATTTAAAAGGTGAGTCAATAACACTAAACAACACTTACATTTATAATTTTCCGGATCGCATTTCGGAGGTTAACTTTCCTCCATTATCAACTGGACGATGAAGTGTTGTTTAGTGTTATTAATTGACTCACCTTGTAAATTAAATTGGCTATAACAACACTGTTTTAAAACTTCTAAGAAAGGGAGATATTTAAATACTTGTTGAAATCGATTGCTTGTAAACCACTCCTAATTCCCATCACCAAAATCAGAGTTTTGGTCCGATATCTATAACTGTAGAATTTTGTACTAAGACCAACATTTGACATCATTATCATTCCGCACAACTAATTCCTAAACAACCTAATAACTTTCTTATTTGCCTGCTTTATTTTGTATATCACATTCCATAAGTATACATCTTAGTATGCTTCTCTTCTGTGATGTCATCGGAAAGCAAGATGGGTGGCAGTTCCTTTTCTTAAGGTTTTTGACAGTATCCAGGTATGTTGTTGTTGTTTTCTAGTGCCTTGCATCTGGCAATGAAGCCATTAGCATTCGTGCTTTCCAATACTTTTGAACTGTAGTTTCTTCTGATCTTAATGCTTCACAGGTCTTCAAGTGGTCTTCGTATCCAGGTATATACAAGTGGGAATATGCTCTTGGGCTTCAACTCCAGCTGTGCAGGATCAGAATACTCAGTATTTGTAAGCTTGAAATCATCATTGCTTAGAAAATGTGCTAACATGTATAACTTCTCATCAGAAATTTATAGCTGTCAAAGAGCACCCATCTTTTAAAACCAAATGTATATTCAGTAATAGAATTTGTGAGCCAATGATCCTTCTGATCTACAGAAGCACACAACTGACGCCCATTACTCTAATTTATGATCCTCAGCAAGCGATTTCTTAACATCTTATCCATCGTACTACACAAGAAATCCATTATAAATTCTTAAAACTCCATTAGCGAAAGTTGTAGCCATCCTTATCTCATGACCCTCATTAAGAGAGATATTTAAAAAGCCATTAATAAGCTGTTGTTATTTTTGGATCACTTTGGTGATTTAAAACAAGATTTTGTAACTAGTCCCTTCCTTCTGTAGCAGCATTAAAATGATGTCTATGCGAATGTTGTGTAACAAAGACTTTAGAAAGGGAGTCTTGAATTTGTTGTGTTCAACAACCAATCCTTATTCTTAACAAAATTTAGTTTTGTTATGGAAGTTATAGAATCCTGAATAGTGCATAACAATTGGCTAGTGGGTTTAACTATTTCTAAGCCTAATGAAAGCATTAGAGAATATACCTAATAATCATGCTATTGACTTACTTAGTGAGAAGATGATGCACTGTTTTGTACAAGATTTCTGGAGGTCGAAGTTCAGCTGGTAGTGGTGAATAGTGGCCTGCTGCTGATCGGCTGAAGCATTTTATCTAAAAGACAGCCATGAATTAAGTCAATAAATAAAGTGTATTTGCAAATGCACACACATTTTTTAAGCAAAGCAGTGTGGTAACTAAAACTGCATTCTTTTATGTTTGGCTGTTTTTCAGTAGCAACAGTAGCATCAATAAGAAATTTATAAGAATTCTATACAGTACATTAGCAATGCAATACTTTGGAACCTATGTTGAGAAATACTCTAAGGATACTCCTTTTGTGTGAACAGTCTGTAGTGTTTGATTAAACACCCAATGGAACTGACTTTGTAATCTCTCTTATGATCTTTTTCTAATATTCAGTAATAGACAGGTATGAAAATGTATGATAAGAAATACCAAAGGAAAGAATAATGACGATGTGAAAGATAATTGAAGAGCGTTTTTTCAAAACTCAATAGATGCACAAAATGCGTTTCTGAGAAAAACAATTTTTTCTATTTATTAGCAATGCTAATTGATTTGCATGCAACTATATTAATCATTCAATTCTCCTTGCTGAAACTGTCTCATTGAATGTGAAAAGAAACAAATAGCATAGTTTAACTAGTGCAAATTTGAGGTTTGAAAATGCAGTTTTTTCAAAACTCGATAGATGATCAACTTTTCTGCGCGAGCAAGTAGTTAGCACATGAAGTTTTGTTATTTTTGTCATTTATTGTTTTTGTTACTTCTTATTTATGTATTTATTATTTTTTATTTATTTTCATCTTTTCATAATACATAATGTACTATACAACCAACATAAATGTTTATAAGGATTATTTTATTAGGTATAAACTTAGAAACTAAGTACTGGTACATTCACAATAACAATAGTTTTTGTGCTATTTATATAACAAACATATTGAATACATACAAAGAAATTTTAAACAATATGAATAAGTAAGCTTTGATCTTTATTAGTATCTTCTAGTACATCTTTGTAAAATTCTTTTGCAGTTTCTGGAATTTCAAAAAATTTAGCTAGATTTTGAATATCCTTTCTCTTTTCTTTGCTCACTGTATTAATTTCGGAACATTTTGAGATCGAAGCAGGAATTCACTTCAGGACTTGCTGTGTGGTTTCATCACATCCACTGCCACAGGCAAAGCAGAATATGTATTTTGAGCTTCTACATATACCTTATGGTCTTCCTTTGATTGCTTGGAATATGCTATGATGTGCTGGGTATTCATTTTGAAAGGAAGCTTTGACTTCAGTGTTTGTTTTGCACTTTCTTTCAAGTCCTTAATGTTCCAGTCTCTGAACAACACTTTCACTGAGCCGTGATTTTGTAATATCTGATTACTCATCAGGGCTCAAGATATTCTCTTTTTTTCTTAACTCTTTTTCAATTGTGCCGAAAACTCTATCAGGAGGCATACAACTGTGCCCACATATTGGGTAGATATGTGAAATGAGGGAAAATTTTTTTACTCTTCTCCAGGAAAGCAATAAGCATGAACATCATCACACTATTCTTGTTCTTACTAGAGCAAGAGTCTGAAAATAAATGAATGGTAGAAGGAGCATTGCTGGCATCCTTTCTTCCAGTTCCAACAAGAAGTGGTACAAAGCTGAGGCAACCTGGTTGCAGCCTTTAGCAGAGTCAGTTGCCAACCATGTATACAATGAAATGTCGTCTTTGTTCTGGGTTTTAGATGGAATCATTATGCATAGATTATACAGCCACACCTGCCTTGCATAGAATACCTCACTGACAGAAAGTTTAGGTAGTGGTTGATTCTGCTCCATATCAAAGCAAATAGTGATTGCCTCTGCGTTTTCCTCTTTCAATAGCTGATAAAACCTGTTTGAATGCAGCGTGTGCAGTCTGTATATTGTTCTTAGTTCATTTTTCTTTTCCACATCTACCTCTGTTTTAATCTTCATCAGTTCCATTTTGCAGGTTGAGCATGTGCCAATGTGTGGTGTACGGAATGAAAGGTTAAAGAAGTTGTAAAATGTGTATTTATATTTTGAGTGAGCAGACTGATATATTTCTTAATCTTCTTTCTTTGCAAAAGTTGGTCACATTTTTCTGATATTAAGTTCTAGAGGAAAATATCCTCTCCTTTATTTTGCTCTTCCATGGTGGCTTTCTCTACATCTATACTTCTTAATGTCTTGCTTTATAGCAGCTGTAATGCCCTTCTGCAATATTCCTGTTCTGTTACCTCCTATGGTTTCCTTTGGCGCACTCCCAGATAAGTGAAATTTTCTAGCCAGGAGAGATAATCTATCTTTTGACACCCCTGTGATTCCTTGGAAGCTTGCAGCGCATACCGACAATACTCGACCATCATTACTTCTCACATCGTATTTAATGCCAACAGTCTGCTTTCTATTTGCAGCCTCTTTATTCACCACTCTGCAATTAGGAGATGTAATACTCATATATTTCATAAGGAATTTATCTTGATCTATTTTGTTGAGCATGGAAAGGTGTTGGTGAAATCCACTTTACATCATTATAAGTCAAATCAGCTGCATCACAGTGCTTATGACCTTTACTGTTAGGATTTTGTGGAGTGCACTCGAGACCATGTGAACATGTAATTGCTGGAGTGTCAGTTTTCCTTGCATTTTGATTTCCTTTCCTTGTTTTTGTAATTCCTACCTCCCTTGCATTCTACCACTGGTACAGTTTCACAATCTGAGCTCCTGTCCATTGTGATTAGTACAGTGCAGTGTCTCAACTAAGAATAAAAATGTCATGTAAGTATAACAAAGCTTGCAGAAATGAATGTGAAATCCAAGCGCTCAAATTGAGTTCGCAGTTATTGCCAACGATGCAGCAGTGTACAAAGTTTGCAGAAATGATTGAGAATTCCAAGAATTGCAACAGTGAGATGGCAGTCAATGCCAACACACGTTTCAAAGAACTGAGATTGCTATACCCTGGATCATAAAATCATAAAATTGCATCTATCGACTTTTGCTTTAAACTGAGCAAGTGCATCTATCGAGATTTGAAAAAATTGCTAATATTCCCTCCCTACTACACAGGACAGGAATCGAATTTTGCAAAATCTGGTTGCACAGAACGATGCAGAAGGTGAAAATTATGCTAAAAAAGTGAATGATAAACCAGTGACGGTTTAAAATACTAAACAGTAAAACAAAACAAACCTAATTGCAGATTTTTAAATCTTACTCAAAAGTCTAATACTAAAAGCACAAGTTATACTTGTTTGGCGAATCCAATTTCAGCAACGAACCGCAGCACCGTATCTACGGAGACTGGGTCGTCGCATAGGATGGACCGCAGACTAAAACCCAGGCCAAGCGACTGGCGCACCGGGGCATATCGCGGACAATCAATTAAAACGTGCGACACGGAGAGTTGGACGTTGCACGTGTGACAGACAGGGGCCGGGTCACCGCGCAGATGGTGACCATGTGTGGCGCGTGTGTGACCTATGCGTAACCGCGTTAAAATGACCTCTGCCCGACGGGAATCCCTGCAAGAAGTCCGCCAGGGTTTTACCGAGTCCTTAATTGTCCGCAGTTGGGTGCCAGTCAGCTCTTCCCAAGATTTCTGCCAAAAGGAATAAAGATGGCAGCGGAAGTATTGCTGCACATCTCTAAAAGGAAGAGCATATGTGGAAAACACCGGCAAAAGACATGCAGCCTTAGCCGCTGCATCTGCCTCCTCGTTGCCGGGAATACCCACATGGCCTGGGATCCATGTAAAAATAAACTGGTATCCGCGAGTGACTAACTGTGAAGCGAGTGTCTGGATTTTAATTATCAATGCTGATGTGCCGAGAAACTGTTGCAACGCCTGAACAGCGCTCATGGAGTCGCAGCATATAATAAAACTGTCAGGAACCGAACTAGAAACAAAGAGTAAGAAATAAAAGATGGCAAACAGCTCGGCAGTAAAAACGGAAGTGCTGTCTGGAAGTCTGTACGTATGAGCCTCACCGTTGTACATGAAACTACATCCTGTACCACCCCTCACCTGGGACCCGTCGGTAAAAACCGGGGTGCAAGTCCGGTAACGTCCCAGGAGCTCGGTGAATAGTTGGCGAAACACCGAGTTAGGGGTAGCCACCTTCGCATAGCCCGAAAGCTCCAGGTCAAACCGCGCGCGCTGGAGTTGCCAAGGAGGGTAACGGGCTATAGACGATCGCGCTACATGGGGCATGCGAAGATCATGTGCAGTGAGCAGTTCACGGAATCGTATACCACTTGGACGTGAGATAGTGGTATTACGTATATAATGGTGGGCGAGGTCGGGACGTAAGACGCATTGGAACGAGGGATGACCGGGGTGAGCGGCCAACCGTGCCACGTAGGAACTGAGTAAAAACGAGCCTCGGACAGACAGTGGAGGTTCGCCAGAATCAGCATACAGACACGCAATTCGACTAGTTCGGAAAGCCCCAGTGGCCAGACGGATACCAGTATGATGGACAGTGTCTAAAAGGCGGAGTTTAGAGGCGGACGCCGCGCCATATATAAAACAGCCGTAGTCTAGTTTGGACCGGACCAATAAGCGGTACAACCTCAACATTACCGTGCGATCGCCGCCCCATGATACCCCAGATAAAACCCGGAGTATCCGAAGCGAACGATCGCAGGAAACACGAAGATGTCGAATATGGTGCTCCCATGTAAGTTTGTTGTCGAGGTGTAGGCCCAAGAACTTCAGGTGCGGAACAAACGGTAGACGTGTGCCACGCAAATAAAGATCAGGCGGAGGGTGTACGCCACGAAGCCGATGGAAGTGGACACACTGTGTTTTGGTAGCGGAAAACTTGAAGCCCGTACGAAACGCCCACACGGCAATGGATGTTATGATCAGCTGCAGTTGACGATCAATATGCTCAAGATTATACGAGCGATAATATACAGCAAAATCGTCAACATACAGGGACATCGGGATTCCGCTACGAACAGCGCTAGTGATGCTGTTAATCGCAACGGCGAAAAGCGTGACACTCAGGATCGATCCCTGGGGTACACCATTCTCCTGGATCTTCTCCTCGGAAAGCGTGTTGCCTATGCGGACACGAAAACGGCGAATTAATAAAAAGTTAAAAAGAAAAACGGCTAAGTGACCGCGCAAACCATAACCGTGCAGAGTACGAAGGATGCCATAACGCCATGTAGTGTCGTAAGCCTACTCCAGATCAAAGAAGACACCCACGACATGCTGCTTCATCAGAAAGGCATTTTGGATGTAACTTTCCAGGCGTGTGAGATTGTCTACACTGGAGCGATTGCGGCGAAAGCCGCACTGAGCATTGTTCAGCAGGTTATTCTTCTCTAGCCACCACACTAAACGAGTGTTAATCATACGTTCTAAGGTCTTACAGACAACACTCGTTAAGCAAATAGGGCGGTAGCTAGAGGAAAGGGTCCGGTCTTTTCCGGGCCGAGGGATGGGGATGACAACACCCTCGCGCCAGGAAGACGGGAAAACCTGCTCACTCCAGATGCGGTTATAAACGCTCAGAAGGAAGGACAAAGCCGCAGATGGAAGATGAAGCAGCATTTGTGTCGGTGGATATCATCAGGACCAGGAGAAGAGTCGTGGGCGAGAGATAAAGAATGCTCCAGCTCTGCAACGGTAAAAGGTACGTTGTACGCTTCACTGCTGTCACTGTTAAAATCTAGGACTATCCGCTCCGCAGATTCCTTGATGGGTATAAATCCTCTGTCGTAGCTAATCGTCTGGCTAGTAGCAGCAAAACAATCGGCAAGGGCATCAGCCATACCCTTCTCGCTGGTGTAATGCGAGCCGTTGACGGCAAGACCGGGGATGACCGTCCGGCGACACTTGCCGTACATACGCCGAACAGCAACCCAAACCTGTTGAGCTGAAGTACGACGGGAAAGGGAAGAGGTGTAGGTTTCCCAAGATCGACGTTTTGCGCTGCGCAGTACATATCGTGCTCTAGCGCGTGAGCGTTTAAAAGCGATAAAATGTTCTTCTGTTGGGTGTACAGTAAACACACGCAGAGCACGTTTGCGAGCTTTAATAGCCAAACGGCATTCCTCGGACCACCAGGGCACAGGAACGTGTCGTGGGGTGGATGAACCGCGAGGAATGCTGGAATCCGCTGCAAGCAAGATAGTGCAGGTAAAATATTCCACCATTTCATCGATGGTGTCAAAACCATTGTCATAAAGGCGAATGAGGGAACGAAATTTCCCCCAATCAGCCTTGGAAATAATCCAGTGAGGATGTCGTGTTGCCGCAGGATGGTGGCACGACAGGTGAATGTTAATTGGGTAGTGATCACTGCCAAATAAGCCGGAAAGGACCGACCAATCAAGTAAAGGTACCAACGAAGGACTACAAAAAGAAACGTCTAGTGCGGAGTGTGTACCATAGGCAGATGATAGAAAGGTAGGGGCACCAGTATTTAACAAAAGTAAACCGGACATATCGCAAACGTCTGCTACAAGGCACCCGCGGGCATCGTCAGTGTCGGAGCCCCAAAGGGTATTTTTTGCATTAAGATCGCCTAGAAAGAGGAATGGTGGCGGTATCTGGGCCAAAAGAGCTCGAAGATCAGTTTGTTGCACGACACTGACAGGTGGCAGATAGACATTGCAAATAGACAGGCTCAGGGCCTGCAGCTGTACACGCACCGCTACAGCTTGCAACGGTGTGTTAAGCGGGATGCTGGTGGCAGAGATGTTATGTGCCACCAGAGTAGCAACACCACCGCTTGCGCGTCCGCTAGCTGCAGAGTCATGTCTAAATGCCGAAAAACCACGGAGGTGTATTGTGTGATGAGGATTCAAATGGGTTTCCTGTAGACAGACGATTAATGGAGAATGTTGAAAAACTAAGTGCTGTATGTCCGGAGTACGTGCCCGGAACCCATTAACATTCCACTGGATTATTTCCATATTAAAAAGAGATTAGTGGCCAGTCTTTATCTTTTTCTTTTTCTTCATTTTACTCTGGCGCACTTGGGACCATATACTCGTCGTTCGTCGTTCTCAGGCGACTCCCCTGATGTGAGGGAGTCTGAAGTTCCCCTTTGGCTCACGGAGCGAGAGCGGGACTTCATTGAAGAGGTGAGACTAATAGCTCGAACAGTATGCCTGGAACGAGGGCGGTCATCAGGAGTTGTGGCACTCTTGGACGGTTTGGGATCTGTGGTCTGCACTGCGATTGATGTCACTGTAGGTGTAGTAGGACGTTGCGGAGGGGGATTCGTCGACCAGTCGGTTTGCGTGGAGGCATCCGAAGTGGGTACGTGTTGCAAACCGACAGTGGCTACAGGAGGCCGGCGTGCAGCTGCCGCATAGCCTATGGTGTTAGCAGGCTTCAGCTGCTCAAAGCGCCGCCGCGCTTCTAGAAAAGTTAGGCGTTCCTTAACGCGTAGCTCCTGTATGCTCTTTTCATCGCAAAACTGCGGACACTGACGAGAGCTTGATGGATGTTCCCTCCACAGTTCACGCAGCCGGGGTCCCGAGTACAGGCGGTGTCCTCATGTGCTGCCAAACCGCAACGCTCACATATCGCAGGATGCGTGCACGAGCCCCTAGTATGCCCGAACCTCTGGCACTGAAAACAGCGCATGGGATTCGGGACATACGGGCGTACTGCAGCGCGCTCATACTCACAGAAGATGTATTCGGGTAAAGTAGTTCCTTTGAAGGTTAGGAACACCGTTTTTAAGGGAATCTCTTTTCCATCCTGCTTTCGGGATAGGCGGTACGCTTGAATGACCCTTTGGTCTGAGAGGCAGGTGACAATGTCCTCCGTTGACAGATCATCCAAGATGGAGGTGGTAACAACTCCCCTACACGAGTTCAATGATTTGTGTGGCGCTACCCGGACCGGGTAGGAGCCCAACAAACTCGCTTTTAATAACTTTTGGGACTGTTCAGCATTGGACGTCTCCAGCAAAAGCGTACCGTCTCTCAGTCGCGTTGCATTTTTTACTGAGCCACAGATCCTATCCACTTCACGCTTAATATAGAACGGGCTTAGGTTCTTCATCGTTTTTCCTTCACATGCCAAGGTCATCGCCAGAAAAAACATCAGTAAAGGAGGTTTTGCGCGGATGCATGATTGATTTGGACCCCCTTCCGGAACCGTCGGCGTCAGCCTGCCATCCGGGGGTCAAGGGATAAAAGACACCAAAATCTCCTCGGTCTGTACCGCCATGGAGACCCCTCCATGACTGACCTCAAGGCGTACTTTAGAGGAGCTACCCTCCGATCTTCACTGCTTGTCCGCATGGGTAAACCGTTCACCACGTGACACCCCGGTTTTATGCCCCCACCACAGGAATAACCGCCTGTGGCTCCCCGCACGCGGCCGTCGGGAGATTAACACCGGCCGTGCCCTCAAGGAGCTACGTGGGTATACACGACGTGTGGACGGGCTCCGCACCTAAGGGGGGCAGTGTGAAGGGTTCGCACAACCTTCGCGCCTGAGACCTCCGAAGAGCACACAAGTCGGGGGCCACGCTGAAAACCGTGGGACAGAACCACGGAGATAGGAAAGATCCCTGCTGGTGAGACAGGAGTTATAAATCTAGGAACTTACAAACTAATAATCAGAATAAGCCTAGAAGAGGAAGAGGGTGATATAAAAGGCAACATAAAAGCTGCACGTGGCACAGTTAATGACTATGAAGGGGTGAAATGATGGTGAGCAGCTCGGGTCCCCGGGTGCGCCAAACCCGGACCTACCGTAGTAGGTTCCCCTGGGGGAGTTTGATTTAGGAGCCCTCTTCTGCTAGATGAGTCGTCGACCAAGACTACCGAGCCTCATCTATCCGTTTGGAATGTTCTTAGCTTCCCCTCACCTCTTGCCTACCGGTGGTCACAAAGACACACTTAGTAGGCCGTCTGGATCGGATACTGAGCCCCTCCGCCACGGCAAGGCGACACTCCTTCGGAGGGGTCCTCTACCAAGCAATAAGTCCATAGCTCTTTTAAGTTCCAGAAACTTCAGCTAGTCGAGAACCAGTGGAAATGAGATGGAGCTGCACCATCGAACTCGGGATGCCAGAGACGATTGCCAGATGAGCGAGTAGTCCTGTCTCACTATCAAGTGATTATACTGAGAAAGAATGAATTGCATACGAAGTTAGATCAAATAACTTTAAAATCAAGTAACTGAGCGAGGAACGCAGATATACTACAAGAGACATTAAGAACAAATGAAACGGAAGTAATAGCAAGAAGATCAGAACACATACGAATACACTAATACTATTAATTTCATAAGAAAGAGTAGGAGAAGTAGTAGGGAGCGAAAGGAGAGTAATAGTAAAAGGAAATGGTTTTGGAGTATAACAGGAGGCGAGAATGGAGATACAGAAGACTGAACGAAAACAAGTGAAAATAAAACGTATCTAAACTATAAAAGATACCTGAGGAGCATAGATGGATAAGCGAGAAAGAAAATAGATGGACATGCAGGAATAAGACAGGAGAAATAAGAGAGAAAATAGAAAACATTTGCAATAAGATACGGGAGGTGGAAGGAAAAGTAGAGTAGACCAATACATTGTCATTCTGCCCAGTGCCCTACAAATGCAGGTACCTACGGGTTTTGGTATTTCCTGATTCCCTCGGGGTGGTCTCCTCCTTGTGGTGAAGGACTCGTGTCAAAACGCTCACCCATGTGGAGGCCGTGCGTGCAGACCCCACTCAGGGTAAAGAAATATCCTGACAGTTGAGAGATGTGTGTCTGTGTCTGGGCGTGTTTAGTTCCGTATTAAGAAAGGGTATGTACGCTTTTCCCAATACACCGCTTTGGTTTCTGCTTCGCCTAAACGGGAGGCTAGGGGCTAACCCAATCCTAGCCAATCGGACAGGACTAGGTTTTCAACCGAAATCCAGTGTGTGTGGGACGGTGTGCCCGCTATGTCCCCTGTATAGTTCTGTCACCCCAGTGGGGGATATGTAACGTCAATATTCAAGTATAATTGCATTCTATTATCCATGCAACATTTGTTTAAGTATTCTGAAACTTACACAAACAACAATGAATATCTCCGAAATAGACCACTCCGGGAAAAAAATGCTATCAGACATAACTTGTGTGTTTTAACGAGATCTACATTTTCTGCGATTCTTTTTTTACATTCACACGGCTTTCTCTACAGACTTTTTCCCTGTACCATAATGTTTTCTCGCTTTTCTGTTTATCTATTTTGTTTATTTTGGATTCTTATAGTATTCAATGTAAATCTAAACGTTTTTGTACAAACTGTCAAAACCAGGACAGCGCAGGATATTTCAGCTATAGCGCAGACAGTAGAAGACAGAAGACAGTACACGTTCAATGGAGCGCAGTGTTGCAACACGTACTTGCGAATCTTTCTCCGCGCGCGGCCCCGAGGTGGACTGAGTCCTGTACTTAGTCCTTCAATTGCTGCTTGATGGGCACTTTTAACTTTGGTATCCCCCCACGCCTTTGTCACTGTATGACCTAAATTTACAAATGGCTCGTCTGTATAAACAATTGATTTCCCCTCTGGTCCTTAAACCTTTTTATGTCTTTTAGATATTTATGTCGCCATCTGATGGTATCATCTCTCTCTATTAATATGCACTTGTTACCCCTTCTTTCACATTCGAACCCCAAATCATGTAACAGTGGCGGTTATTCAGGTGAAACAGGTGAAGAGGTTTTCACCTGAAAATACAGTATTCTATTTTTGTTAATGTTGGCATTATTACTGTCAAGAAATATTTTCACTTGGGTAGAGGCACAGAACGCGGTAGAGGGGATGGTTCCTGTTTTCGCGCGCTTAGAAGACAGTATTCGTTTACCTCGAGGAAGAGCTGGTGGTAAACTTAAAACGTGGTGTTTTAGACAACTGTGAACGGTAGGTATAATTTACGAGTTTGCTAGACTCCAGTGCTTTTAATATTTAAATTATGGAATATAACTGTTTTGTTATGAATCCAGTGAACCATATAGTTTGCAATTTGCTAAAAACCCCATTTTCCAGGTGGAAAGATGAAGACAAGAAGGATGTTTTAAACTTTGGGCGGCCCACTGATGTCATTGATGTAGCCCTTAAAAGAGAGGATAAGAAAATAAGGAAGACTTAATAACATTAAATTCAAAAGCTCTTGGCTCGATAACTATTTTTGGTTATGCAGTAGCCGTAGTTTGCAATCGCTATTCTGTTGGCCTTGTTTACTTTTTAGCAACAAAAGTAACGTGTGGAACAAAGAGAGATTCACAGATTTCATTAATATAACCCGTTCCCTTCACAAGCACAATGATTCGGCGGGACATTTAAAAGTAAATTACAACTAAACGCTTTTGAAAAAAAAAAATCACAATGGCTGACGCTCTTCAGGAAAACAGCAGACCTTTTCATGTGTGTTTCAATGGAAACGTGACATTAAATAGGCTTTTCCTGTAGTTGATCATTAAGCCAACATTGTATTTAGGTAAACAAGAGCTTGCACTCTGAGGTCATGATGAGAGTGCGCTTACGCTAAGTCGGGGAAATTTCAAGGAGCTTGTGTACTGAAACTCTATTAGAAATCCAAAACCACTATAATAAAATTAAAAGTATATTCAGCGGTGATTCTAAATCTATACAAAATGAGGTGATTGGATGTATTTTGGAATACTTACAAACCTGAAATTAATGTCTCAGATTTTTTTTTTCTGTTGAAGTTGACGACACTACAGATATTTGTCAACAGTCTCAGTTCTCTATCATTGTAAGATACGTGAATACAGAGAGCACATTGGTTGAACGATTTTTCGGATTTCATGATGTGAGTGTTGACAGGTCCGCAGAAACATTGTTCCTTTTACTGCATGGTGTTCTTAAATAATTTAATTATAAACGTAAATTAGTTGCACAATGTTACGATGGAGCGAGTGTTATGTCAGGACATTTGAATGGACTTCAAAAAAGAATCAAGAACAATGCTCCTCAGGCAGTTTTTGTACATTGTTTGGGTCACCGTTTAAATTTGATTTTAAAACAAAACTGTATATATTTGCATCCGCCGTGTTTATTTCTCTCACTTACTACGCGAACTGTCATACGTATTGGACCAAAATGAATCATAGTGTGACAGACAGTTTCTTTTGTATATAGCTCCATTGGATACAAAAAGTTTGGTAAAAAATGTTGGGCCGTGGTACACCGGCTTTGCATTGTATTTTCAGCATGCTTAAGTGAACTTCTTCACCTATTTTGTAAGGCACGAGCCGCCACTGCATGTAAGAACCGACTAAGACTGGCCCTTGAGAAATTTGGTAGGGTCTCACCACTGTTGACCCGTGACAAAATTATATTCAGTGTGGGTGGAATATTTGCAAACTGTAAAGAATGAACAATTCGCCGCACTCCACTTTGCACTATTCCGTCATATTGCGTTAACCTTGCGTTTTTTTATTTTCCCGCCCTATTTGCTTTCTTTTTCGATGGCGTTCTAAGAGGTCCTTTCATTACTTCCTTTTTACTCGTAATCCTATGCACTACTGCTTCTGAACACCCGATAGCCTTAGCTGTTTCTTTTACTGCCTTAATTACACGCATTTTACTTGAAAAATAATCTAACACATTCATAATTATTTGGCGTTCCTTACTTCTTAATTTACCAACATATCGTCACTTCCTAGCTTCCCCCTCCATAACTACAAACATTTACGAAAATATCAAACACATAGCGCAATAACAGCTCATAGATTCCACACAGTTACACACACGACTTCTTTAGAACTAATGCTAGTGCTGCTCCTTATACTATCTTCTGCGTCAGGCCTGGAGCTAGAATACGCTGAATAGATGAATACCTTTTGTTTGCCTTACTGGATAAAAGAAAGAGGTTACGGCCTTTTGGTTTATTTTAAAAACTTTCTCCAACCCTACTCAACATTTGTTCTCGCTGGTTCCCTGATGTAAACTCAATAACAAAAAAGTTTCACACTGCGTAACTCTTGCAGTGCATAGTTATAGAATTTTCCGAAAACATTTAATTTAAAAAATTATAACACTTAACTGAGTAAACATAGAGAATTCAAAGTAGGCAGGTAGTAGCGCTATAGTTTACTCTACCTAAGAACAAAATATAGACGCATTCTAGCAGTTAGTTTGTTAGTGCGTGATGAGTATAGAAGCAGCACATGTCGGACTTCTATTAAAAAAAAACGTTTTCTGAAGAAATATGGGCCTATAGAAATGTATAATGACTCTAAAAAAATATAACCTGATAGAGAAAAAATTCTGCGTAGGATAATGTGTTCAAACCTGAAATGTATAACAACTGAATATTTATACCATGCTATTAGGAACCTGGCAACAGCGCGAGGGTAGAAAATGACGAGGCTAATGGCAACTTGTATGCGCTAGATAGAGACACATATATCCAATTTAACTCCATACTGTCATCTAAGAGTGGAACAAGGTACAGTATCACATAAAATTCAAAATTTTATTTTTTCTTTCTTTGTCTTTTTTTTTTTCGACAAAAAAGTCATATCTCAAATGCATACTTCCATTGTCATTACTTCATCATAACTTGAGCTTCTATCATTCTGAACACCTATATCTTGTAATATACCCATGGAAATGGAAGACACTGACAGTACTCTGAAGGGAAACAATAAATTTTTATCTCGTGAAATTAAGTTTCTTTCGCGGCAAATTTTGCGTGTTAGAAGTGAAACGCATTACTGTAATAATACTATTAAAGGAAAACAGTAAATTTCTTTTTCATTGATATGAATTGAATCAAAGTCTGTAGTGTCAGAATAGTACACATTTTCATTCATATTTCCCTTGCTCTTGAATAGAGATAGTGAAAGATCATACTAGGACTTGATACCCTGAAAGTATTTATGTTTTCTCAAGTAGTAATAGTTAATGGTTTTAATAAAGCTCAGCTGGAACATTTCACCAGATGTAACTTGCTTTAATAAATTTGTCTGTTTATAGCTGTTTATAGTTCTTAATATGGAATGAACATAAATTACTTCTGATACTTGACAAAAAATATTTTCTTTGCAAACTTCTAATCATATGTTATATCTTAGGGAGATTTGTCTCTGCTCGGAAGCAAATGAAAATGATTCCTTGCAGATTTAACTCTTCTAGGCACAACGTTGACAACATTTTCAGTTTTACATTATTACGTTGCTTGTGTAATGCTAAACTAACACAGTAACAATATCGCCTAAACATCAACTTAAAGAGTTCTATTTACGAACTTTGACACAATCAAAAAGTCGCAGATATATTACAGACACTAAGTATAACGCAAGTAATATCTCTCAATATTACTAGTTTCTTTAGTGACAACGTTTTCTTTCTAAAATATGAATGATCTGTTTAAGAGAGCATTTATTCTTTTGTTTATTAGCATATCTATTCTCTTTTAATTTCTTACTTATAGTATCTTATGAGTTTAGATGCTTGTTTAATCGTATTAAGTAATATTTTGACAATCTAGCCACAGAATCACGATCCCGCTATGCAGATGCATCCTAACTACACGACGGTGTTGCTAATTCATTGAATCGCTAGCAATGTATGATATTTTTTTATATTTCAGCATAAAATTTGCATAAGAGTGCTCTTGAGCTCTTATTATCAAGATTTTTTACTTTAGACTGCTGCAACCATGAAAACTCTAAAATTCAAATAATATTCGGTATAATGACTTTTATATAATACAGTATACGATTATACGGCAAAAATAATATTAATAAAGCGCAAAATAAGCGTGTCAAACCAAAAAGAAAACATACGGGTTATTTAATTTCATCTACTGATAAGATTAAAAAATTGGAGAAAATAGTATGTCAAGTTTCAGAAGTGTTCGATTTGATGTGAAATGACCCATTTCAGTGTTTATGCTAACCATTTGACCTTGACGGAAGTGCAACACATGACACGCAATCAGCTGCACGCGGTGTGTATACTTCCTGACCGTGAAAGCAGCGTTACTCCAGTCTGCGCGGCTTGGCAAGTTATTTAATTTCTCTGCATGTATTTGGAATTCCGATTTGAATTTTAGGATTACATGGCATCGTCAAGGTACGTTTTAAAATTTTTCTCGAAATTTTTTAGTTAACAGTTAGTATTGTTGTTAATGATGCTTGTAATGTTAATGGCCTTGTAAAAATAGGAAATATCAAACTAATTGCTTTTTGTTTAACGTATAAATAAAGTACACATTTCAATGTTCAAAATGAGCTACAGGTCATATTTATCTGAAAAATAATACCAGAGATATTTATATTTACGTAGAACGGTGTGCGCCAAATGTCCGAAAATTTAATGCTTTATATTTACCAAAATAATTAATTTACAGACAAACAAAAGAATTGGGGTATCATTTTTTCATTCACAGAACACCTAAATTTAATATTAATGAAATCGGAAACATGAAGGTCAAATTATGTGCGATTTGACATGGAATGACTCATTTGAGATATAAATGACTTTTTTTGTCGGGAAAGAAGACAAGAAAAGAAATAATAAAATTTTAAATTATAGTGTGTTACTTGCTGAAATATCTTGCGCTGTCAGTGGTTTTGAAAATTTGTATAAAAACGTTTAGATTTACATTGAATACTATAAAGAATCCAGAATAAATAAAGCAGATAAATAAAAACACAGGGAAAACGTTATGCAAACAACCGTAAATGTCACAGTAAGAAAAGTGAGTAGAGAAACCTGAATGGATGTAAAAACCGTAACAGATAGGTCAAATCTTCATACACTAAAATGTAGATCTCGTTAAAATAAAATAGGATACTATATACGAGGGTATATAATTTTATGAATTCTCCAGAGTGAGCAAAGTGGTGTTTTATGAAAATAAAATTTGAATTTTATGTGTTTCTAGCTGAAAATATCCTGCGCTGTCCGTGGTTTTTTGACAATTTTTGCACATAAACGTTTAGATTACTCGAATACTATAAGAATCCAAAATAAACAAAATAGATAAACAAAAAACCGAGAAAACGTTATGGTACAGGAAAAAAGTCTGTAGAGAAAGCCGTGTGAATGTAAAAAAAATCGCAAGAGGTAAACCACATCTTACTTCGCAAAAAAGGTAGATCTCGTTAAACACACAAGTTATGTCTGATTGCATTTTTTCCTGGAGTGGACCATTTCGGACATATTCATTGTTGTTTGTGTAAGTTTCAGAATACTTAAACAAATGTTGCGAGCATAATATAATGCAATTATACTTGATTGATTGGTTGGTTGGTTTGGTTTAAGGGCGCTTAACTTCGAGGTCATCAGCGCCCTTAAAAGATTCATGACAATAGCCAGATATAAATTTTACTCAAAAACACTAGTAACAACAAAAATATACACAAAAAGTAAAAAACAGTGGCAATAGCCAGATATGAAACAAGGTGATAAATATGTCCAAAAGCATAAACAGATAACTAAAATTTTAAACCCTCAAATTGACATTGAACTCCGTTAAAGACTTAAAAACTCCATCAACCGCCCTTTTGTCGTCCGCTAAGACCTCTGCAAGCCTGGCAGGCAGCTGCAGAGAATCCCGAAGGTGCGCTAGAGAGCAACACTCTAGCAGCACGTGGCGAACTGACAAAAGGTTGTCACACAGCCGACATAGAGGGGCAGGGTCCCCTTTAAATAGGTAACCATGCGAAAAATTGAAGTGCCCTATTCTTAATCGAGCCAAACTAACCTCCTCGCGGCGAGATATTCGACAGGAAATTACCCAGTTTATCGGAAGTTCTTTCACTTCTCTAAGCTTATTACCATGGAGAGCTGACCACTCTTCGTGCCAGGACGACAGCACCGCTCTCCGCACTTCAAGCCTAAAGTCTTCCGAAGTAACACGTAACTACTGGGTTCAGTAGTTGCCGTCTTTGCTGCTAAATCTGCCATTTCATTCCCCGGCAAACCTACGTGACCAGGAATCCATGCACACACCACGTCAACGCCAGAAGCGTGTAAAACATGGAGGGCATCCTGGATACGTTGTACAATAGGGTGGGGGTTGTACAATTGACAAAGGCTCTGCAGTGCACTAAGGGAATCGCTAAAAATTAGGCAGTCACCTAATTTACCACGGCGCACATACAAAACGGCTCGGTAAATTGCATAAAGCTCTGCAGTAAAGATGGAAGTGCTATTTGGAAAACCGAAAGTATGTGTTTCGGTTCCATTAACATAAGCACATCCAACACCGTTGGTACTCTTTGACCCATCGGCGTAAATATATCGACAAAAATTCTAAAAAAACACGTGCGGATACTTGAAACGGGGATTGTGGACTTCTGGTGTACGGTCATTCCAAGATCTACATGGGGTGTGCCAGATAACTAAGGGGAGTAAAAGCCTCTCGCCCTTGGCAAACATCCCAGGCAGTTCCACTCCAAGCTTCATTAGAAGATCTTGGAAACGAAACTCCGCAGGCGACTAAGGGTGCTATTTCTATACCGTTCTCTTAGCGTGGTGGCGGAAAAAAAAGCGAACGTTGGGTGTTTAGGCATACATCTAAGCGCACAATCATAATTTGCCAAGAGAAACTCACGCCGATATTGCAGAGGAGATTCTGCGGACTAGGCGTAAAGGCTCACCACTGGGCTTGTTGGAAAAGCTCCTATTGCAATGCGGATACCCCTAGTGTGGGCCGCGTCTAATCTTCTCAGCACAGATGGTCGTGCTGACGAATAAACAATACACCCATAGTATAGCTTGGATTGGATGAGTGCGCGATAGATTCGCAACAAAATTGTCCGATCCGCTCCCCACGAATTGTCATTCAGTACTCGCATGATATTTAGGGAACAGTCACATCGTGCTCTTAGCTGTGCAATATGCGACGACCAACTAAGCTTCCTGTCTAAGATCAAACCCAGGAAGCGCAACTCTTCTGCGAAGGGAAGTAAATCTGGACCGAAACGGAGCGAAGGTGGTAATCGTCTCCTGCGACGCCAGAAATTAACGCAGATTGACTTCTCAATTGAGAAACGGAAGCCGTTTTTCACGTTCCATTCGCTAAGGTTGTCCAAACATTGCTGCAGGTGCCGTTGTAAGAACGCCGTGCGCTGAGAAGTGCAATAGACAGCGAAGTTGTCTACGAATAGGCATGACGAAACTCCAGCTGGAACACATTTCCAGATGGAGTTAATTGCTATAGCAAAGAGCGTGATACTTAGCACCGAACCCTGAGGTAATACCTCCTCCTGAACAAAAGAATTAGAAAAAACCGAGCCGACCCTTACTAGGAAAAAGCGGTCCTTCATAAACTGCTGAATGAATGGTGGTAGGCGTCCACGTATGTTCCAAGCATACAGGGAACGTAGAATCCCTGCTCGCCAGCACGTATCATAAGCCTGCTCAAGATCGAAAAATATCCCGACAGTTTGAAAGTTCTTCATAAAGCCGTCCAGTATCTGTGTCGATATTGACACAAGATGGTCAACAGTTGAACGGCGTCGTCGAAAACCACACTGGATGTTAGTAGGTTACGACTTTATAACCACCATACCAATCGTCCATTGATCATGCGTTGCATCACCTTGCAAACGCAACCTGTGAGGGGAATAGGACGATAGCTGGAGGGAAGATAACGGTCCTTTCCAATATTCAAGATGGGAATAATGGTGGCCTCCCGCCAATTTTCTGGGAGTATACTGTCAACCCAAACACGATTATAGACCTGGATCAGGAATGCCTTACCTTCAGGATAGAGCTGTTGTAACATTTGTACATGAATACCGTCCGGTCCTGGTGCTGATAATCGCGAAGATTGAAGAGATTGTTTAAGCTCCGTCGTGGTGAAAAGGCGATTGTAATCTTCTACGTTCCTAGACCGAAACGCGAAGCCTTGAGATTCCACCTGAGTTTTAGTTGGAAGGAACTCAGGGGAGTAGTTTTCCGAGCTAGACACTTGAGCGAAACACTACCAAACGTATTCGCCACTTCGAATGAATCAACAACAGCTCCTGAGGCTGTTCTCAGTCCCGCTATTGATGTATGGGTCGATTGCCCAGCAACACGCCTTAACCTATCCCACACAGCCAAGGAAGCTGTGTGTCGGTTAAATGAAGCTACAAATTTACTCCAAGATGATTTTTTGCTATCCTTAATGACTTGTCTGGACCTGGCGCGCAATTTCTTATATTGGACAAGGTTATCCAAAGTAGGGTGACGTTGGAAAACCCTAAGAACACGCCTTCGAGCACGAATGGTACTCCGACATTCTTCCGTCCACCAGGGGAGGGGAAATCGACGGGGGTGTGTAGTCGACCGCGGAATCGATTGTTCAGCAGCAGGGAGAATTGTCTGCGTGAGATGCTGCGCCAAATCATTCACTGAGTCGTGCTCGTTGTACGTAAAGACAGCCAACTGGGTGTAAAGGTTCCAGTTGGCATTGTTTAAACGCCATTTGGGCATACGTGTGGAACATGTATCTTGCGTCAAGAGACTAATAAGACACGGGAAGTGGTCACTAGAGTGTAAATCAGAGATGACATTCCATTGTAAGGAGACTGCCAACTGAGGTGAACAAACAGCAAGATCAAGGTGCGAGGAACTATTGTAAGAGTCAGAAATGAATGTAGGCTCTCCGGTGTTGAGGAGAGCTAGGTTGTAACTATCCAAAAAATCGGCAATGAGCGCACCTCTCGCACAAGCGCGATTTGAACACCAAAGTGGGTGGTGCGCATTGAAGTCTCCCACCAACAGAAACGGAGTTGGGAACTGGGAAACTAGATCTTCTAAATCAATGTGCGAGAAGTCATGGGACGGAGGCAAATATAAGGTACAAATGGTGATCTGGATGTTTGGCAGTATAATCCGTACAGCAAATGATTGTATATCAGAGTGTAATGGAACAGAATTTATGTATATGTCATCTCTTATAGCGCCGCCATGTGCCGGAACACCGTCTTCTGGTGTGACATCACACCGTACTGAGGTGTATCCCCTTAGATGGAAAACGTCTTGAGAACGTAGCTTAGTCTCTTGCAAACATGCGACCAGAGGTTCGTTTTCTTTGAGCAACACCTCAAGTTATGAACGTTGACTTTTTATACCACGTATGTTTCATTGTAGGATAGCCATATTGCATTGTGTATGGGACAGGTAATTCCAAGGTAACTCTTCATTACTTTGGAGTAGGCGGTTGTCGAACTATTTTAGCCCTTTTCTTCTCGCTTGGGCTGGCATTCTTGTCGGGCGCTTTTTCGCTCCTCTTTTCTACTGCGACTCTCCCACTGTGGGCAGATTAGTCTAACTCCATGTCTTCTGCCGAGGACGTCCGTTTTCCCATAGCGAACTTGGGTTCGAGTGTCTCGAACCGGTTCCTAATGGGGACCGGCGAAGATGGAAGGCGCCGGTCTGAGTCCACCCCTGAAGATTCCCCAGAAGAGGATCTTCGAGATCTTCTTGGACTCTTATATACCTTTGATGCACTGGGATCAGGCTTATCTTCCTTGAGGAAATCGTTCTTTGTGTAGCTCTTCTTAAACTTTATGGGTGAGGCATTATAGATTACAGGTTGACTAGTCTTCTGTGTTGAGTTTAACATTTTGGTTGGTGATCTAACAGTTGAATTTTTTTTCACCAACAGATTTTGTACACGTTGATACAGATGTGCGCGGTGATATTGAGGGCTCTGGAATAGAGCTACGGGCTACAAGTGTCTTTTCAGATATTGTTACCCCATTGAAATCGCTTGTATGGGTTGCCATCTCTCTGCTCGGTACCGGTTTAGCTGCAACTGAGCTATAGGTCCCGAACCTTGGAACAGAGGGTTGGCGTATACGCAAGAGCTTCCGGGCTTCTGAGGACACCTTCTCTTTAACCCGTATCTCTTGGATCGTTCTTTCCTCTACAATCTCGGGAACTAGACGGATGTTCACCTCTGCAGTTCACGCATGACGAAGTTGCAGTACATGCACCATCGTGGAATTCATCTCCACATCGCATGTCCCTTACAAAGCTCGCTTGTATGTCCAAAGCGCTGGCACTTGAAACATCTGAGTGGGTTCGGGATGAAAGGCCTAACTTCGATGGATTCATACCCTGCCTTAATCCTTTGCGGGGGATCTACCCGATCAAAGGTCAGGAACAGGGTATTAGTTGGCTTTAACTCACCACCTTCTCTACGTTGAAACCGGTAAACGTGAATGACGCCTTGTTCAGTCAGATTCTCTTGAATCACATTTGATAATCCTTCCAATGCACGGGTGTTTATCACGCCGCGCGAGGAGTTCAAGGTTCCGTGCATCTCAACACGTACAGGATAACTTGCTAGCATGTTCGATTTCAGTATCTTAGCTGCCTGGGTAGCTGAATGTACTTCAACCAGGAGCGTGCCATTGCGAGATCTAGTGCATGACTTTACTAGACCAGCAATGTTATCCAAACTCTTTTGTATGGTAAATGGGCTCACCGATAAAAATTTCTCATCTCCCTCAGTTCGAGCTATTACTAAGTAGCGAGGACCACTCCACTCTGCTACTTCCTTTACACAGACATTACTTTGTTTGGTTTTTTTATGAGTTTTCGTACTCATGGCGCTTTCATCCTCCACCACTGCAAATGTCTCCGATGGCATGCTCACATCCTGGGCGCCACCCAGGCTTAGGTGAGAATCCTGGCCTGGACCTTGCTCACCCTAGGGTCTCACCTCCCAATGTACAGACAGAGGGACCCAATCGCCTTCAGGAGTGCATCAGCTCATGCAATGGCCCCTCCCCGGGACTTACTTGTATCAGCGGATACGTACACAGATCCTACATGGTAACCAGGTGCTGGGACTTACGCGGTTACCCAGTCACCCCTTGCGTCTCCCCATCCTTCTACAACCCGCGCGTAGGTTATCCTTCGGACTGTGTACAGGGAGGTATCAGGTAGGAGGTCAAACACAAAAGTGGACCAAAGTTGATTGGGCGTTTGGCAGGTGCCCTCTCACCTCTTAAAGGAACCAAATCAAGAGTATGGTTCGGGGCCCCAGGTACGCCAACTCGTACCTACCGTAGTAGGACCCCCTGGGGGAGTTTGATTTCGGAGTCCTCTTCTCCTAGATGAGCTGTCGTACAAGATTACCGAGCCTCATCTACCCGTTTTGGAATGCTCTTTGCTTCCCCTCACCTCTTGCCTACCATTGGTCAAAAATGACAATTAGTAGGCCATCTGGATCGGGTACTGAGCCCTTCCGCCACGTCAAGGCGACACTCCTTCGGAGGGGCTTGAATATTAACATTACATATTGAGGAGTTTAAATGAAATGTAGCTTTCGCTCTGAATACGATGTTTCTCACTTTTTTATTTATAATTTAATTTGATGTATTGAAAATATTCGATATCAAGATTTCACTTCTCCTGAAAATACACACACACTCTCTCTCTCTCATCTGTTCTTTGTTAGGTTAGATTTTATTTCTCTTTGCTTCTATTTTTAATTGAAATATTTAAGACTGATTTTTTCGTGAAGGGAATTTTTATTGCATTCAAACTTGTTTTCTTAGTGATTTCTAGGGTTATTTTAAGAGAACCTTTTATCGGTAACAGAGCTTCACAGTTTAACGTCCAAAGACCGGATGTGTATCGCTTGGCGAGAGAGAGACACAAATAACCGAATCTCACGTTTTTTCTGCTTTGTGTAAATTACATGGGGTAACATGGAACTCTCAATATATTTTTGCTTAGCACTAAAGGGCGGTAGACGAAAAGCGACCCTGTCCCATAATTTCACTGGTAAACATTTTAACCAAAAATTCTTTAGATGAGCAAGTGCCCGCGTGAGAAACCGAAAAATAGATTACTATCCTTTTTTTTTTTTCTAAAGGGAAGGGTCGACAAAACCTCGCTAACAATATCAGAGGGTTTCAAAGATGTCAAATAAATTCGCCAGATAGCATCTTAAGGGGAAAAGATTGTGGATATTTCTACCATCGGGGTCTTCAGGAGCAGGAGAAAATCAATTCTGTTTTCAAGCGGTTCATTATTTTCACAGGGGTGAGATTCCAACCGTCACACAATTTTTACAAACCGTCATAAATGTCAGTTGCACAAAGAATCCATTAAGATAACCATCTTTCCATCCTTCCATGGGACGGTGCAAAGACCACCCACACTGATCTTGAGAATATGGCGACAAAGGCCGGGGTGAGGGAGGGGTTGGGGTAGGGGAGGGTGATTAATTACCCTTTCTCCCCAATTTTTATGTTAATTTATGCTAACAAGGGACACCTTTGACCACGAACGCTCGGAACCTCATGAAAACGGGCTTAGAATAACAATCAATCATAAACAAAACAGTGGTCTGTGTTATTTCCATGCAAAACGTTGCATTCTACTTCAAAGGACAAATTAATAGAGAGAACCAAAGTACCAAGATATCAGTACCATAGGAGGGAAATTATTTGAAATTCAATGACCTCTATGCATCATTACATTTTCAATCAACAGTGCCAAAAGGCCTCTGCTTAAATTATTGTATAATACCGCAAAACACACATACTACACACCTGATAGTTCTTACATTAGTCCTCAAAATGCAGATGCGCAATTTCGATGAAGTGGTTAAAACGAAGTGGAAGAGAACAATGTGCACACCTCATTAAAGTCGCGTTATCACATTCCATATCACTTTTTCATTCACGCAGTCCAATATCAAAACCTACAATAACTATATTTGCAAATGATGATATGGGTATTTCAATGTCATATCATCATTTGCAAATGTAATTAGGTGTGGGTTTTGATACTGGACTGCGTGGATGAGAAAGTGATAGGGAATGTGATAACGCGACTTTAATGAGGTGTGCACATTGTTCTCTTCCACTTTGTTATAACCACTTCATCAAAATTCCGCATTTGCACTTTGAGGACTAATGTAAGCACTATCAGATGTGTAGTATGTGTATTTTACGGTATTGTAAACAACTTAAGCAGAGGGTTTTGGGCACTGTGGGTTGAAAATGTAATGATACACAGACGTCATTGAGTTACAAATAATTTCCCTCCTACGGTATTGATATCTTGGTACTTTGGTTCTCCCTATTAAAATGTCACTTGAACTAGAACGCAATGCTTTGTATGGAAATGACACAGACCACTGTTTTGTTTATGACTGATTGTTATTCTAAGCCCATTTTCATGAGGTTCCGAGCGTTCGAGGTCAAAGGTGTCCCTTGTAAGTGGTGGTAAAGGAATCTCCTCCCTCTAGTCCCCATGTTGGGCACCGTGGTGCATGGAGAGCACTGGGGGATGGAAATTAGATATTTTCTTCTATGGTAACCACCAAAACAGAAATAACTGAGGTTATTGTAAAAGCAGTCAAGTCTTGAGGTCCTCGCTACTTTGTGATAGCTAAACCTAGGGAAGATAAAAGGTAAGAAGTTTATATCGGTGAGCCCTTTCACAATTCAAAAGGATCTGGATAAAATAGCTGACCCAGTAAAGTCATGCACTAGATCTCGCAATGATACGCTCCAGGTTGTAGCACGTTCAGCCGACCAGACGGTTAGGGTACTGAAAGGAAATACGCTAGGAAGTTATTCGGTACGTGTTGAAATGCACGGGATCTTCAACTCCTCGCGTGATGTAGTAAAATCCGTCGCTCTGAATGGATTGACTAATGAGAGCCAAGAAAATCTTGAACAAGGTGTGACGAACGTTTACCGGGTTCAGCGCAAAGAATGTGAATCGAAGCCAACTTTTACAATGTCCCTGGCCTTCGATCAAAAGATTAAGACAGGTTGAAGTCAGAATATTCTTCACGGAACCCACTCAGATGTTAACAGTTTTTCTATGACATTGTGTTCACCTACCTGGTTATAAAATCGATCATCGAAAACGCCAAAGACAAATTGCAATATAAAATAAAAATACAAGTAAAAAATAAAATATGCATAGGTAAATATAGCAAACAACGAAGCAAAGGTCAGAATTAAGACCAAATTATGAAAAGACCAAATAAGTATAAATTCCGATATCTTAAGTTTTAAATCCTTAGATTGTGTCCACCTTTGCTTTAAAAAAAAAAAACTCCTAAACTCTTCCGACCGCTTGTTCACCGTCCACCTGGGCCTCTACAAATCTGACAAGCAGTTACAAGCAGTCTCGAAGGTGCTCCTCTCGTACGTCAACTTACAGCAAAGGATAATGTTGCCGTATATGGGCCTATTGACGCACAATCTCACTAAACCATGCCAACTTGACGTGAAGAAACACACTGATCACCCATAGTGGACAAAGAGGTTGGCAATTAGAATCAGAGAGAAACGCGGGTAATGGAACGGAAGTGCAATATAAAACAAGCGCGAACTATGAGAAACTAATAGTTAAAATATTTAAATAGTGGAGTAATGCTAGCATAGAGGAACGGAAGAGAAACAAACTAATTATGGGTGAAAATGTAAATAAAGGAGCGTACATTAGTAGAAAGTGTTATGGAGTGAAGATTTCGTTTTTCCTTATTCCCTTTAGCTGTTATTGATGGAAATCTGCATTTAAAATAAAGTAGAAATCACCATCAATTCGTAACAATTATTTCCAGTAAAATTTGATGTTAAATAATTCAGGTTGAACTATGTAACTTGTAATAGTTTGTACTTGTTTCATAAAGGTACATTAAGAAATACATTCATATTTAAGTTATCTACTTACTGCACAATTGCACGAGCATATGATTTTATTTATTTCAGGTATATGCCTCTAAAATGCAAGTTTATATCATTTTATAAATATACTTATATTTATGAAATATATTTCAATTTAACGCTATCTACCTACTACAAAATTGCATGAGCTTAGGTATAATTACTGAGTTGCTTTAGATTATCCGGTTTAGCCTCTAAAAAGCAATTTTGTAAACGTACATACGCTATTATTATTATTTATTTATGCCAACAAACTTACTGTTGGTGTTTTTAAACACACAAGCCGTGTGTGGGCAAAGTTTGAGAGGTAGAACTGGAACTTAAAAATTCAATGCCACAACTGGGATTTGAACCACAGACCTTCCGCTTACCGGGCGGCTGCTCTACCACTGAGCTATTGTGACAAACTGCCAGAATGGCATTAAATTCTCAAACCAGTTCGTATTTCTCCAGGTAAACCACAAAGGCAGTCTCACGAACTGGTTTGAGAATTTAATGCCATTCTGGCAGTTTGTCACAAAAGCTCAGTGGCAGAGCAGCCGCCCGGTAAGCGGAAGGTCTGTGGTTCAAATCCCAGTTGTGGCATTGAATTTTTAAGTTCCAGTTCTACCTCTTGTACATACGCTATATTTACAAAATATATTCCCACTTAAGGTTATCTACCTGTTGCAAAATCTGATGTGTTGTACTCACATGACTTTCTCTACTCTTGTACTAACCATTCTTACAAACCCTTATTCCTATATCTTCTTCGTATTATTATAAATGACCTTATGATTTCTAGTTATTTCAGGTTATGTAGTTTATGAATCAAGTTGTTTCATTGATATGAAGAGATTCATTTACTCTGTGACTGTGGTGCTCAGTGTTACATTTGCGAGATCATTTGTGTTGAATCAGACACTCATTGTAAAATTCTCCCCCAAACCTCGACCACATATATCACTTCGTCCACTGGCATGTGGAGGTGAAAGATACCCAAATTCGCCATTTTGAATGAGAATAAAGTTCCCCCTTCTTCGTATCTACGCCAGTAGCATTATATTGTATGCTTTGGCGCCATTAGCATGACAAAGGAAGGGTAATTAATCACCCTCCCCCGCCCCACCCCTCCCTTCAGCAAACACTCCTACATACACACACACACACCCACACACGCAAACACACAAAATTTTCAGCAAACATGCCTACACACAAACACATACATGCACACACACACGCAAACACAAAATTTTCAGCAAACATGCCTACACCTGGACACATACACACGCACACAAACACACACGAGAGCGCATATGCTTCATTTATCATTTCTTTAAATTAAGGACTTTATGCTACGCAATGTATTACATTTCACAAAGATTCTCTACAGTTTTCTTTCTGAAATATCCAAGTTGTATAAGAGGTCACCTATTTATTTATACATTTATTTTGTTTAGCTGATTTATTTGTTTTATTTTCTTATTTATATCTTATTCTTATTTACATCTTACGTGTTTACATGCTTGTTTAACCCCTGAAGTAATATTTTTAAATCTCACCAAAGAACAGCGATACCGCAATGCAGGAACCCGCGAGCACCCAAGGAATGTAGCTGAATTATTGAAGCAATAGCAATGCAGAATATTAGTGTTATTACAATATAAAATAGAAGCATTTTTTTGGTTCTAATCCAATAATGAATTTACATAATTTCTAACAAGAACTAACACCAACCCTCCCCAGGATAGAGGAGTAACTTATATCCCCACCATTTTAGACCCCCACCGAAAAGTAACCAACCAGGATAACGTTCATCCTATTTTGTCAGTATTCTTTGTTCTCCCCCACAATCTTGCCCCTCCTACAGAGGGACCATTCATATATATTGCAGCACTTGAATATTTCTAACAAAGATAGTATCAAGTCTTTACTTGTGATTTTTACAACATGTCGAATATCCAGAGAGACCATTCATATATATTGCAGCACTTGAATATTTCTAACAAAGTCTTTACTTGTGATTTTTACACCATGTTGAATATCCATTCAGATTTAATTTAAAAGGTGAGTCAATTAATAACACTAAACAACACTTACAACATAATTTTCCAGAACACGTTTCAAAGGTTAACTTCCCTCCATTATCAATCGGACAATAATGGAGGAAAGTTAACCTTCGAAACGCGTTCCGGAAAATTATGTTGTAAGTGTTGTTTAGTGTTATTAATTAACTCACCTTTTAAATTAAATTGATTATAACAACACTGTTTTCACACTTCAGATACCTCTCAAAGAATTGTTTATGTGTTATCATTAATGTAGTTGAGATTTAAAAAAAATTGTTCATTATTGATTGTTTAACACCTACAGCTGGCGACTCTGTAGAGATCATTAAGGTCCATTCAGATACCTCATCAGAGAAAAGCGAGTATAAGTTCAAAAACATTATAAATCTATTGTTTATGTGATATCATTAATGTTGTTGTGTTTTAAAAAAAATCATTCTTAAAAATTTTCAGCAAACAGATCCATAATTATTCTAAATGAATCTAGGATCAGTATTAATACTGAATACACGCCCAAGATTCAATCTATTACTGACTCCATTTCTTTCAAAATTTGCAGTGGGTACATTCATTCGAAAGAATCAGGAATTCAGTGCTCATTTTAAAATATTTTTTACAGATCAGGACATCACCAAGACGGTGCCTCCCGCAGGAGAGAATATCGACAAGTAGTACCTACTGAGCTTTTTTTCGAATTAGAAGAAATATTCTCGAAAGATAAAGATCACTTAACTTCTTGCATTTTTTAAAAAAAGATATAGGATATTTTAAAATCACAGTTTATTCAGTTTATTTTGAGAGCAAGCTGCTTCCATTGTCTTCTGATTTATTATACATGTCATCAAAGAAAAGAGTATTGAATATCTGAAAATGAGAGGAAAAGATCACATTGACTTCATCAGATTGCTTGAATTTAGATTAGGGTTAGGTGAGGGTAGGATATGTTTATCTGATTGTTATGTATATCCTGTATTTGTGATTTGTAAAAGAATAGAGGGATAACGTAACTTTCCAGAAATGGATTGTTATCTGCGTCTATAGAATCGTTGTGAGTCATTGTTCCCTGAATGTTGAAGTGTGTCTTAAGAGACATGAAAACGATAAGAGTAGATTAGACTATGTTATAGGAAAATTTTATAAATGAATGGGATGGGGTGACTTAGTTTATGTGTTATGAGAATGAAAGTTTTATATAAAAGATTTCAGCTTAGGTCATGCTATATTTATTGCTGCAAACAGAATGAAATCTTCAACGACACTTTTCCAATGTAGATTCAAGAAACGTGGTTCGGGTAACAATGGTCTAGGAAAGCTAGTTTTTTGGATACATTGTGGTTACATCATGATTACACCATGGTCACATTGCGGTTACATCATGGTTACATTATGGTTACGTCTCTCAGTTTTTCTGAGATCACTCGTGTGATATTACGAATTTCCATTTCTTATTAGGCCTTTTTAATATGAAGAAGAAAATGAACCGTGTCAGTGTAATTCAAGAAAACATAACATAATAAAACTTCAAATACAATGTTACCTATTTTCTCCCGCATATGCAAAGACCATATTATGTATTTTCTCTCTCCCTCTCCTTCTGCCTCACATCTGCTCTTTGTTAGGATAGATTTTCATTTCGCTGTACAATTGCTTTGAGATTTCTTAACAGAATTTCTCAATTAAATCTTAACACTTCTCTCTGTCTCTCTCTCACCTTCCTCTCATTCTCTCTCTCATTTGTTCTTTGGTAGGATGGATTTTTATTTCACTGTACAATTGCTTTCAGATCTTTTAACAGAATTTCTCAATCAAATCTTAACACTTCTCTCTGTCTCTCTCTCTCTGCCACCTCCCTCTCATCTGTTCTTTGGTATGATAGATTTTTATTTTCAATTTTTAGAGTGAGGCATTTCGTTGATATTCGGCGCCTAAACGATTGTTAAACATAATACATTGCATCTACAAGGAAATAAACAATAATGTATCTTTAGCAAATCGAAAATAAGTGGTTAGAGAAAGTTGTGCAAAATGTATTGTAATATACAATTGATTTAAACAGAATTATTTCATTAGTGCATAAATTAAAGTACCGGGTCATATTCAGAGCTTATTTAAAGTACTTGAAACTTTTTTTTATTTCTATGTTCATTTTATGTTGGTCCTTAACAATAAAGAACATGTATTTGTTTATATATTATATAACAAATATATTTATTTACTTTAATATGACCGTAGAGGTCCTTTTGCTAGAGCAGTGTGTAAACAGCTGCAGTTAAGCGTAACCCTTGGGCAACCGAGTGTGCAAACACATTTTTATGTTAGCCTACATGCATCACTACATGAAATTCATTCTCCATCCTGAAAATGTTGAAATGATAGGTAATTTATATGAGGTATGTAAGGTGTTTCTTAATGAATAAACCATCTATATGCATTTCATTTTGTTTTATTTAATTTCCTGTACAACTCACTCACAAACTCCTTCGCACTCTTGCTCACTCTCTCCCTCACACACACACTCAGTCACTCACACACTCGCTCCATCACTTTTACTCGCAATCAAATTCATTTCTTCTTCTTGCTCTTTTTCTTTCTGATACTTCATCGGTGCTGCTGCTGGAATGTGTATCTGAAACATTTGCATATTTCATACGCTAGAAATTTTAGACATTGGTAGTAGAAAAATATGATCTTCTGAAATAAATGTTCTTTCACTGATACGATTGAATGCTTACAGTAATCCTTTGTAATATACCGTTTAATTGGTATTAATTGCGGTACAGGTGGGATGTTACTCTCTCCTGCTTCCTCTATTTCCATCGGCAGCTTTATTGTTGTAGCCGATGAAATAGTCGTAAACAATTCTGTAGGGTCTGCAACATTATTAAATCAGGATTAACCAGTTTTTATTCACAACAAAAAAAGTATCATATTTCTTATTTAAATAATGCAGTGAAGGTTAATCATTGTTTCTATCAATGTGCTGGCAAGCATGAAAAATCGATAAAAAATCTTATTTGTTATATAAATAATGCAGTGAAGGTTAATCATGGCTTCTATCAATGCACTGGCAAACATGAAAAATAAATAAAATATCCTATTTCTTTTTTTTAAAAATGCAGGAAGTTAAGTGATCTTTATCTTTCAAGAATATTTCTTCTAATTCGAAAAACTTTCTCAGTAGGTACTCCCTGTCGATATTCTCCTGCGGGAGGCACCGTCTTGGTGATGTCCATATCTGTAAAAAATATTTTAAAATGTGATTTGAATTCCTGGTCCTTTCGAATGAATGTACCCCCTGCAAATTGTGAAAGAAATGGAGTCAGTAATAGACTGAATCTTGGGCGTGTATTCAGTATTAATACTGATCCTAGATTCATTTAGAATGATTATGGATCTGTTTGCTGAAAATTTTTAAGAATGAATTTTTTTAAAAACACAACAACATTAATGATAACACATAAACAATAGATTTGCAATGTCTTTGAGCTTACACTCGCTTTTCGCTGATGAGGTATCTGAATGGATCTCAATGATCTCTACAGTCGCCAGCTTTAAGTGTTAAACAATCAATTATGAACAAATTGTTTTTAAATCTCAACTACATTAATGATAACACATAAACAATAGATTTGTAATGTTTTTCAACATACACTCATTTTTCTCTGATGAGGTATCTGAATGGACCTCTATGATCTCTACAGAGTCGCCAGCTGTAAGTGTTAAACAATCAATAATGAATGAATTTTTTTAAATAACAACATTAATGATAACACAAACGAAAGATTAGTAATGTTTTTGAACTTACACTCACTTTTCTCTGATGAGTTATCTGAACGGATATCTGACATGGTGTAAAAATCACAAGTTGGTGTTAGTTCTTGTTAGAAATTATATACTTCATTATTGGATTAGAACTAAAAAAATTTGCTTCCATTTTATGTTGTAATAGAATTAATATTCTGCATTGCTATTGCCTCAATGACTCAGCTACATTCCTCAGGTGCTCGCAGGTTCCCTCATTGTGGTATCGCTATTCTTTGGTGAGATTTAAATAATTACTTAATAGGGTTAAACAAGCATCTAAACAAGTAAGATACTATAAATAAGAAAATAAAAGAAATAAGTCAGTTAATAAACAAAATAAATGTATAAATAAATAAGTGCCCTCCTATACAACTTGGGTATTGCAGAAAGAAAACTGTGTAGAGAATCCTTGTGAAAAGTAATACATTGCATAGCATAAAGTCCTTAATTTAAAGAAATAATAAATGAAGCATATGCGCTCTCGTGTGTGTTTGTGTGCATGCATGTGTGTGTGCATGTAGGCGTGTTTGCTGAGAATTCTGTGTGTGTTTGCGTGTATGTGTGCAAGCGTGTGTATGTAGGCGTGTTTCCTGAACATTTTGTGTTTGTATGTTTGCGTGTGTGTGCACGTATGTGTTTGTGTGTGTGTGTGTAGGCATGTGTATGGAGGGATGTTTGCTGAAAATTTTGTGTATGTTTGCGTATGTGGCTGTGTGCATGTAATTTTGTGTATGTTTGCGTGAGTGGGTATGTGCATGTATGTGTTTGGGGCATGTGTATGTAGGCATGTTTGCTGAAAATTTTGTGTGTTTGCATGTGTGTGCATTTATGTGTTTGTGTGCAAGTATGCGTTTGTGCCTATATGTGTGCATGTATGTGTGTTTGCACATGTGGGTGTGTGTGCATGTATGTGTTTGTGTGTGTGGGTGTGTGTATGTGTGCATGTATCTGTGTTTGCGCATGTGGGTGTACTAAATCTATTTAGACCTGTGAATAGCATTTGTATATATCTGATGCTCAATAAGAGATAGACCGAATATATTACTATACCTATATGTATGTATAGATCTTGCTAAAATTACCAGGTTTATGTTTGAGAATTTTTTTTGTGAAGTGTGCCATTTTTGGAGATATTTCCATGTTATTAGGTGAGTTTTTGAAACTTAAATTTTGTCAGAATGGCAGATTGTTTTAATTGTTTTATATGCATTGTGCAGTGGGCAGAGAATTTCAAAACTTTAAAAGAATTGACAATACCCCAAAGCTTTGATGGAGTCCCTCTACAATGTGCAAACAATAAGATAATTTATGAAAATGCTTGTGAACTAACACGATGAATTTAGTTGAAATAACATTTTTTGTATGAATTGTAAGTACGGGAGCAGAGAAAGTCATGTGAGTGAGTACAACACCACTTATTTTTATGTGCGAGTACCCTCAGAAACCATCAATCGTTGACCTTTTTCTCAATACAATACTGTCGCTGTCTTTGCCTCTATGGGTAAGAGAAAAACCGTAACTTTTATTTGTTTCCATGGTCAACGCACAATGCATGCTCAGGCAACCTCCTGCCATCACAATAGTGAGAATGGGCTAGCATACCACTTAATGGACAGTGCAAAGTCAAAAGATGTTGTTGTTGTTGTTGTTTTCTAGTGCCTTGCATCTGGCAATGAAGCCATTACCATTCGTGCTTTCCAATACTTTTGAACTGTAGTTTCTTCTGATCTTAATGCTTCACAGGTCTTCAAGTGGTCTTCATTCATTTCTGCTGGATCGTTACACAGGACACATATTTGTGAGGCTGAGATACCTATTCTGTAGAGATGACTTGCTAAGCAGTCGTGATTTGTCAATAGTCGGAAGGCTACAACCGCTGTTTTCCTTGGTCTCTGGGGGATTATATCTGGGTTGGAAAGTAGTGTAATCCATTTTTTATCTTTGGCATTTGTTTCTATTTCTTGTAGGTATGAATGAGAAAATTTTTTAATGATCAAGCGTTTTATTGAGGAATATGAGAAATTGAATTTAGACTTTTGTTTTATTGTTGTGCCTTTCTTTGCAAGTGAGTCTGCAGCTTCGTTACCCATGACTCCACAGTGTGCTGGAATCCATTGGAGATGAACAGTCTTATTACCTTTTTGGAGTTGTGTTAACATTTTGTAGCATTCTCTAATTTTTGTTGACTTCTTTGTAGTATTTGAACATATACCCTGAATTGCAGCTTTAGAATCTGAAAGAATTACTGCCTTGTTAAATTTATTTAAGGGAAGATTTAATAATTGTCGGAGAGCCATGTGTACAGCCTCTATTTCTCCATCATAATTTGTTGTGTCTCTGCCAACAGAATGATAAAAGGAAAAATGTGAACACGTAACTCCAGCTCCAGTAAGGTTTTCCTTCGAGGATCCATCAGTATATATGTGCAGCCATTCTTCTGTGGGATACCTAGTATTGATTGTTTCCAGAGCTAGAAGTTTTTGTATTTCTTTTGGTGTGTCTGATTTACTTATTTCCTCTATTAATTCCAAACTGAAGGTAAGTTGCAATAATTCCAATGGATTTTCTCTTATAAGTAGATTTTCTCTGGTGTTAGGAATGTTCAATTTGGATTTAATCTGTGTTACCTTTTCTAGGAAACTACTATGAGTTTTAAGGCTTGAAGGGGGGAGGTTCTCTTCTGTCCATTTAGAGTTTGGCAGTCGTAACATTTTCTCATGTTGGAGCAATGCTTGTTCTTCTATTTTTGTTGTTATTGATGGGGTCCGTGTTAAGGCAAGTATGGCATCAATAGGTGTGGATTTAACTGCTCCAGTGATTAGGCGAAGAGCCTGATTTTGTATTTGTTCAAGTTTATTGATGTTAGCATTTGCTGCTGTTATTAAAGCTTCAGAACAGTACAAGAGGTTTGGTTTAACATACATTTTGTATGTTGTGTTAAGGACTCTCCTCGAGTAGCCCCATTTAGCACCAGCTAACCTTTTCAGGATTTGCAGTTTCTTTTCAACCTTTTCTGAGATGTTTGTTATATGTTTTTTCCAACTTAGCTTTCTGTCGAAAGTGATGCCTAAGTATTTGGCATCATCAACTGCTTTGAGTGGTTTACCATTATAATTTACGTTAATATTAACTGGTTTGTATTTTAGTGTAAATAATTCATAATTTGTTTTTTCCACATTGATAGTCATGAGGTTTTTGGAGCTCCATTCATGTACTTTGTTTAGGGCTGTTTCTATTCTGTCTTTAATTAATTCAGGTTTTTTTGGAGAGCCTGAAGTCCAAATGACTACATCGTCAGCAAATAAAGCAATTTTGGTTTCTCAAGTTTTTATTATTGATGGAAGATCATTTATATATATGTTAAAGAGTGTTGTGCTCAGAACAGCACCTTGTGGAAGTCCTCGGTGTGTTTGTTTATATTTGGAAATGTATGTATTATATTTTGTGGCACAAAATCTGTGTGAAATAAACTGAGTTATCCATTTAAGCATGTTACTTTTCACACCTATTGATTGCAACTTCTCAATTAATTTGTTTCTCCAGACTGAGTCATATGCTGATTTAAAATCAATGAATACTGCTAAGGTATCCTCCTTTCTATTGAAAGCTTCCTTGATGTCTTGGCTTAGTAGGAGTACATTTTCACTTGTACTATGATTCTGTCTGAAGCCGGTCTGTGAACTATTAATTAAGTTGTAATATTCTAGGAACCAGTTAAGTCTAGATGCCACCATTCTTTCCATCACATTTGCAATAACACTGGTCAAAGATATTGGTCTGAAACTATTAATATTGTTTGAAGGTTTGTTTTTCTTTAAAATCGAGGTGATAATGGCTTTTTTCCAGTCGGAAGGTACAGTCATTCTCCAACACGTGTTATACAGTTTAAGTAGGATTTCTTTTCCTTTCCTGCCAAGGTGTTTAATAAACTCTGGGTGGATCTTGTCAGGTCCTGGAGATTTTTTGTTCTGTAATTGTTCTATTGCTAAATCCAGTTCTGTTTCGTTAAAATCCTGAATAAAAATATCATTTCGTATACCTTTTGGCTTATTAGTTTCTCTGATAGTTTTTTGGATAGCCTTATCTTGTTTTTTATACGCTTGGGGTATTCTTTGTGACTGAGCATAAAACTTGTTAAGGGATTCTGCTATTTCCCTATCTGTAGTTAAGCTTTTGTTATTATGTTTTAATGGTTCAGTTGTATTTTTTGATAATTTTGTTTTACTAAGGAATTTGTATATTTTATTTCCATCTTTCCTATAGTCCATATGTTCTACAAAATTTGTGAAACTGGCCCTCTTTGCTGTAATTAATTCTTTCTTAAAAATGGCTGCTTTTCTTCTCCAGTTTTGTACATCTTCTGGACACTTGGTTCTTTCGGCTTTGACTCTTGCTATAGTTCTTTCGTGTTTTAACTTAGATAAAGATGGAGACCAAAAGTAGCTATATTTCTTTAACTTTCCTTTGGGGATATGTGTTTTGGCTGCTGTCAATAATATTTCACAAATTTTTTTATTCATTTCATCTGTTGACTTGAACTCTGATTCTAACAGTATGTTACACTTCCCTTCTATCTCATTTTGGAAACTGGACCAATCTGCTTTTTTAAAATTCCAAGAAGTTTTAATTTTTGGTTTGTTACTTTTATTTATTAGGCTCTTCGCCTAATCACTGGAGCAGTTAAATCCACACCTATTGATGCCATGCTTGCCTTAACACGGACCCCATCAATAACAACAAAAATAGAAGAACAAGCATTGCTCCAACACGAGAAAATGTTACGACTGCCAAACTCTAAATGGACAAAAGAGAACCTCCCCCCTTCAATCCTCAAAACTCATAGTAGTTTCCTAGAAAAGGTAACACAGATTAAATCCAAATTGAACATTCCTAACACCAGAGAAAATCTACTTATTAGAGAAAATCCATTGGAATTATTGCAACCTACCTTCAATTTGGAATTAATAGAGGAAATAAGTAAATCAGACACACCAAAAGAAATACAAAAACTTCTAGCTCTGGAAACAATCAATACTAGGTATCCCACAGAAGAATGGCTGCACATATATACTGATGGATCCTCAAAGGAAAACCTTACTGGAGCTGGAGTTACATGTTCACATTTTTCCTTTTATCATTCTGTTGGCAGAGACACAACAAATTATGATGGAGAAATAGAGGCTATATACATTGCTCTCCGACAATTATTAAATCTTCCCTTAAATAAATTTAACAAGGCAGTAATTCTTTCGGATTCTAAAGCTGCAATTCAGGGAATATGTTCAAATACTACAAAGAAGTCAACAAAAATTAGAGAATGCTACAAAATGTTAACACAACTCCAAAAAGTTAATAAGACTGTTCATCTCCAATGGATTCCAGCACACTGTGGAGTCATGGGGAACGAAGCTGCAGACTCACTTGCAAAGAAAGCCACAACAATAACACAAAAGTCTAAATTCAATTTCTCATATTCCTCAATAAAACGCTTGATCATTAAAAATTTTTGTCATTCATACCTACAAGAAATAGAAACAAATGCCAAAGATAAAAAATGGATTACACTACTTTCCAATCCAGATATAATCCCCCAGAGACCAAGGAAAACAGCTGTTGCAGCCTTCCGACTATTGACAAATCATGACTGCTTGGCAAGTCATCTCTACAGAATAGGTATCTCAGCCTCACCGATATGTGTCCTGTGTAACGATCCAGCAGAAATGAATGAAGAACACTTGAAGACCTGTGAAGCATTAAGATCAGAAGAAACTACAGTTCAAAAGTATTGGAAAGCACGAATGCTAATGGCTTCATTGCCAGATGCAAGGCACTAGAAAACAACAACAACAACTTTTATTTATTAGACCTCTTATGGAGTTTATGGTGATTCTGTGGCCTGAACCTGGGTCTTCTATTATTTCTCGTTTTGTATTGTCAATTATGTCAGATGACACCATCAGAAGATCAGGATTTGTACCTGAACCATTATAATGAAGGTAAGTGGGTGGATCATTTGGATTAAATATTAATTCCATTGTTGATGAGTTTAATAGGTCTTCTATGACTCTTCCTGCTGAATTTATATCTCTGTAGCCCCACCTAGGGGAGTGTGCATTAAAATCACCTATTAAAATACTTTTGGGTTCTATGGGAATAGAATTTAGATCTAGTGTATTGTCTGGGGGATTGTAGATACTGTAAATTCTATAGTGGTAGTTACTTTTCCATACTTCAATTTTAACTATTTCTGATTTATCTTGTTCTTCCATTGTTTTTTGGATTTGGATAGTAGCTTTCATATTTCTTTTAATTCCTGTAAGAATACCACTTGCTATTTGACGAGCCTTTGGAAGTATATGTGTAGTGTACTGATCCATTCCAAAGTATATTTCCTGTTCTTCTGATATATTGGCTTCTTGTACTGTGAAGACATCTATATCTTGGTCTTTTAATATTTTCATTAGCTCTTGTTTTTTAGGCTGGGACATGCCTCCTGCATTCCATTGTAGAATTCTTAAAGTATTGGAATTGTGATGAAATTTGCCAAAAGATGTCCCCACCCAGAGATCCAATTGGGGGACAGTTTTAACTCCGGAATGTTTATCTTTAGGACTCATATTCATGTATGTGGCTTTCATGTAACTGTTTTCTTAACGGGCACCAGTTTTACAATGTGGCAGTCACATCACCCGACTTAAACCCCCATTTTGCAAGGGGGACCACACCTATCGTTGGTCAACGGGTCCATCGGACCTAGCCGGGAGGACTAAATAGGTGATATTTAGATCCACCGACCTTCCCCTCATATGCCTCTGAGGGACGCTGTTGTGCTGTGATAGGCCAGCACATATGTAAATGACATTTCCTCCATTTTAGATGAAACAGTTATACCGCTGTGATTCGGTCAAGTCAAAAGATCTGGGTGGGCCAAAAATTCCCTTGGGAAAGTTTTTTTTTTTTTTTTTTTCAGGGGAATGTGTGTAGATTTTAATCAGTAACAGTATTGTTATGTCGAAGAAGAAATTAATTTTTTTTCTGCTAAGAGCGTTGTTACAGACTTCCTTTGTGTTGGTATACTAAAGCTGGAGCCATGAGATGTCTAGTTTCAAGATAGGGCGATAGAACTATTACAGTTGAGCTATGATGAAAAGCGTAATGTATTGTAAAAAGACATAGTGATCTGGAAATATTCATGACCGGTATGCATGCAGAAATGTCACAGTAAATATTTATTATACATAAGATTCCGTTTGTTATGAAATGACTTGAATTAAAGAACTTATTGGTGTCAGTTTTGGAAAACTTAAACTTTAGTTAATTGTATTGTTGCTATTAATTTTTATATCATAACCATGCGAAGAGAACGAAATTTAAAAGCTTTAAAAGATTTGACTAAGGCACAAAGCCTACTGTATTCTAATACCCCCCTTGCACCTACAAGTAAATAAGCAATAAGATAATTTATGAAAATGCTTGTCAACTAACACGGAGATGATAGTGGAAATAACATTTTTATATCACTTGTTAGTACAAGAGTAGAGAAAGGCATGCGGTGCAACAGTTCACCAATATTAGCGCCTTAATTAACTTGTTGTCAAAGCTTAAATTTGCTTGAAGAAAGGAAAACACACTCTCCGGTGTAGAATTGCTGTAATATGCACAGAATAAATATTGCAAGTATAAAATAACATTATTTATAGAATAATATTGATGTTAAATGCTCATATAATGCAACATTTCACATGCCACGAGAATTATACAGCAACAAAGAGTGAACAGAGAAGACTCTATGAGATTAAAATCCCTTCAGTGCTTGTGTTGCAGAAACCCTCGTAGTATTTCTTCAATTGCAAAGAAGAAATACTATGTGTACATAAAGCATGGATACCGGTTTTAGACAAACTTTCAGACACACACAACAGTTATGATAAAACCCCACCTACAACTGGTCAATCACTACCGTAGCCAGCACAACAATGCCCCGCACACACCCACCCATACAAATAGCCGTAACGGACGTTAATAGTCAAAACTTCCACTACTTCTCTGCTTCCACATTCAAACTCTGACCAGTGCAGACGGAGGATCGTGTTACCCTGATGATGCCAAGTGCAGTACTTGGTGAAACGTTGGTATCTACCATGCCTTCTAGACCACGGCCTACAAGCCCGGAAGAACTAAACAATTTGAATAGTCAATACACCGGCCGTGAAAGCCTAAATACATATATGTTCTACTACCATTTGCTACTTTCATTTCTCATGGGTTGGCGCCCTGCATAACGCGGCCCCTAAGCATGTATACCGCCACATTACCCTTAAACCTAATATTTGAGAAATGAAAGTGATGAACAGGGTTCACGGCACATCTCTAATCTTACATTACCTTTACATTTTTTGCAGAAAAGACATACCATTAAATTAGGATCTGCTTTGGCATGCCTATGAGGTCTATTTCCTGGTGGCAGTTCCAACAAATGTACAAGACCCTCTCGTTCACGTCTGAAAAAAAGTTTAGGATCACATAAACATCCCACAGAATATCAAAAAGACATTAAAATCAATTATGTTCTAAAATTCCTTTAATACACAAATTGCATAACATTTGTGCAATATTTGCTTATGACACCCCTGTGTGTCATCAGTTGCTCTTTCTTGTGTTTTACATTGATGATAGTTCACAAATGAACAAAATGGCTTTTAATTATATACATCAATGCAGGCAAAGCTCATATCTAAAAATCAGTCTCAAACATAGGGATCAATTGTTACATACTTGTATAAATTTAATGTAACATTTTAACTTAATAACTCTCAGTTTAACTTAATATATCTGCTCAGTAAAATGTCCTAGGATCTTAAAAGTGGGTTAAACCAGTGCCAAAGTCTGAACGCTTGCATCACGTTTTTGGGGATGTTGGTCCTTCCTGTGCCATAATTTTCCAGTGGTTTTGGGCATTTAAAAGGGACAGAACATCTTTGAATGGGGAGGAGAGAAGCGAGCGTTTGTCAACAGCAGCAACTGAAGAAACATCGCAGTGTTTAGGGAATAATCATTCACCATTTAAAGAAACTGATGCGGAATTACAGATTTGTTCGCCAGAAGTTTTGAAAGTCCTCCATGAATTCCTTCATGTGAGGAAGATCACATACCGATGGGTGCCTCACAATTTCAAGGAAGAACAAAGACACGTCTGTGTTGAATGGTGTGGGAAAATGCTGACAAGATTCGGAGCGGACTCTAGGCGGTTTCTGACATCGTCATACATGATGAAACTTGGATTTATCAGTTTGATCCGGAGACCAAGCGGCAATCAGCAGTATAGACCCTTATTGATGACAATCCACCGACAAAAGTCAAGTTTCCCCAAGAAAATGGTGGACGCATTTTTCTTAAAGGGTGGTCTTGTGGCAACCATTCCTCTGGAATAAAGCACGATCACCGCTAATGGTACACCACAGTTTTCTTGCCAAACTTTAACAACAGCGGCCATACATGGAGCTGCGAGGAATCCATCATGACAACGCGTCCACACACACGGCCAACAGCACCATTCAGTTTCAGGAGTCTACAAAGGTCAAACGTATGATTCATCCACTATAGGATGATCCCGACCTGGCCCCATGTGACTTTTTTTCTGTTTCCAGGAGTAAAAAATTGCATATGTGGATGAGAGTACTTTGAAAAAGTGCAACAATCAGAATAATTTAAAAAATTAATTCTTAGTGTATCTTACTTTTGTAGCGACTCTTCCATATAAGGGGGGACGCGCTCTGATGACTGGCTGGCGGCTAATTAATGGTTGGTATGTCTATTAGCCGCACGCTTGTGATCACCTCACCGGCTTTGCTGACATGAAGTCACAGAGGGAGTGAAGGTTTAGATTAGGTCTAGCATAGTAAGGAAGTGTTTCCTTAGTTCTCTTTCTCTCTATCTATCCTTCCTTCCTCGCATCCTTCCTGCTTTCTCTCTCTTTCTCGCTTCCTTCTATTCTCTCTCTCGCTTCCTTTCTTTCTGTCATTCTTTTTCTTCTCCCCATTGGCTGTGAAGCCAGTCTTTCTGGTAGAATGGAGAACTCTTTTGTTGCCATTGCGCCATGCTTTTTACTGTTAGCTCGAGCTTTACAGAGTGTAAATGAATAACACCGCACGAATTTTACTGGTAGTAGAGGGTTCATAGACAATCAATTTGAGAAGGGAAACCAATGGTCTACGACGTCAAATTAATATGTTATACGTATTCAAAGTAATTAGAGATTGTGACCAATTAATCATAAACAGAAAGAAATATGTCAATATTATCCACTAGAATCGAAATAGTGTTTATTAGGAAGTTAGTAAAGCCTGTCTGCTGTCTCTCTGAAGAAGCATTTCTAAATTGTAACGTTACCAAAATCGCTTAAGTTGGAGCCTTAACATGTGGCTGCACGCCACTGCAATGGGTAACAGGCTGTAGCGAGCGGCTCTAGAAATATAGGCTAGTTCTAAAATGTGTGACTTGGCCGCACGGTTAAGCCGACTGACTGTGGACCAAATGATTCAGAGAAATTGAGTTCAAACCCGGAGAGGGGTAAACTTTTTTACCCCCTTTCTTTTCCATTTTAAGAGGAATGTTATGCTTATGCTCTAAAATAGCAAAATACCACCATCATATACAATGCACATAGTATTGTTTATTTCTATTAAATAATTTACTTCCTAATTGTTTCTCATCCTCCAATTCTGTGCACCACAATTTACAAACACTTGTCAGAGTATTTTTCTCTCGTTCATTTTTTTATTGTTCATTGTGGTACACCAAACCTCACACCCATAGGTTACTACTGGCCTTTAATGGTTTATAAACTTTGGGTTTAGTATTTCTCGTTATTATTCCATTACAGAAAATCTTTTTATTTGCATAAGCTCAATCCCTGCCTGTACTCTTTCTCTTATTGTATTGTTCAATTTATTATCAGATTTAATTAAGGTACCAAGAAATGAAACCTGCACTTACACATTTCCTTAGCTCTGTTCTGTTTGTAATTACCTATTGTATTGTAATATTAATTCAACCTAGTTTATAATAATTTACTCGCATGTAGCTCTTTCAAGTGCTAATCAATTATTTGTTTCTAAACTGCTAGTTAGGCTTGAACCATTTGATTTATGTGAAAACGAAGTTCTCAGAGTGTTCATACTATTTAGGTCATACAAGTATAAATAATAGTTAAACAAAACGTTCAGTTAAACGAAAAATTACAACACAACACTAATGCTTCCTGTAAATCAAATTAAATTACAGAACCAAACAAACCTACAGAGAAAGAAAGAAACAAACAACAAACGAAGTAAGAAAGGAAGGAAGGAATGAAGGGAGAGAGAGAAAGAAAAGAACGTAAGAGGAAGGAAGGAGGGAGGAAGAAAAGATGAAGGAAAGAAAGAAGGAAGGAAAGGAGGAAAGAAAGAAGGAAAGAAAGATGGAAAGGAGGAAAGAAGAAGGAAGGAAGGAAGGAAAGAAAGAAGAAGGAAGGAAAGAAAGAAAGAAAGAAGGAAAGAAAAAAAGAAGAACGAAAGAAAGGACTTAAAAATATGGGTTTGTGGGTATTTGAACCTGCGTTTTTAACAGGTCGTTGCTTCGCGTCGTTGCACCATATCCATTAAGCTAAAGAGACAGGCTACGGAATTTGCCCGATTGTTCCTCATCATGGCTTACAGCTGCAGTGGACATGATCAGTGGCGTAAATATCCTCCAACCATTTTAAGGCACAGTTCAATAATTTGTAATCCTAGACCATAGGTTTCCTATCTCAAATTGTCTATGAACCGTCTATCATCGTAAAATTCGTGCGGTTATTCATTTACACCTGTATATGTAACTCGAAAATCGCTTAACCGATCACCGCGAAATTCGGCACGTATATGTGTTTTTCATGGAGAAAGCTTTTATGGTAACCATTTTACTACGCAATATCTTTCAAATAGTTTTCTACTCGCTTTTCTTTTACGTAGCACATTCATATATCCTCTATTTGTCGTTCAATGTACAATTCATACAATTTTTTTTATGATTGAAATATAAATGCTACGTATTACATTCACAGTTTTCCCTCTAATTCTTCCTTTACGAGACACACTCCTCTCTCGCTACTCGCCCTTGAACATACAGTTCATAGAATTTGCTGTTTGAAAAAAAAATACAATGTATTACATTCATACTATTTTCTCTACTCACTTTTATTCTACGTAACAATGTACATGTTATTCTCTATAGTTTATCTTCATACATACCAACGCCTATATACAGGTGTAGGTAAATGAATAACACCGCATGAATTTTACTGGTAATAGAGGGTTCATCGACAATTTGAGATAGGAAACCAATGGTCTACGACGTCAAGTTAATGAGTTATACGTACTCAAAATAATTAGAGATTGTGACCAATTAATCATAAACAGGAAGAAATATGTCAGTATTATCCATTGGAATCGAAATAGTGCTTAGCAGGAAATTGGTAAAGCCTGTCTGCTGCCTCTCTGAAGAAGCATTTCTAAATTGTGGCGTTACCAAAAGCGCTTAAATTTGAGACTTAACATGTGGCTGCACGCCACTGCAATGTATACCAGGTTGAGGCGAACGACTGCAGAAATACAGAGTGGAACGCTATATAGAACGTGTGGCTTGGTCGCACGGCTATGTCGACTGACTGTGAACCTAAAGATTCCTAGAAATCGGGTTCAAACCCGGAGATAGGTAAACTTTTTTTTTCAGTTCCTTTTCCGTTTCGAGAGCGATGTTGTGCTAATGCTTTACAATAGCAAAATACCGCCGTCATATGCAATGCACATGGTATTGGTTACTTCTATTAACTAATTTATTTCCTGATTGTTTCTCACTCTCCAATTCTGTGCACCACAATTTACAAGTCCAAACATTTGTCTGAGTATTTTTCTCTCGAAAGATCGCAAGCCTTTTCATTGTTCATTGTTATTAAGGCACACCAAACCTCAGACCCATAGATTACCACTGGCCTTGTCAATAGTTTGTAAACTTTGAGTTTAGTATTTCTGGTTATTCCATTAGAGAAAATATTTTTATTTGCATAATAGGCTCATTCTCTGCCTCTATCCCCTCTCTTATTGTATCGCTCAATTTATTAACAGATTTAACTAAGGTACCAAGATATGAAACCTGCACTTACGCATTATTTCCTTACCTTTATTCTGCTTGTATTATTAATATTAATTCAACTTATGTTTATAATAATTCAATCGCATGTAGCTCTTTTAAGTACTTATCAATTATTTACTTGTTTCTAAGCTGCTAGTTAGGTTTGAACCATCTCATTTAAATGAAACCTAAGTTTTCAGTGTGTACCTACTATTTAGGTTATGCAAGTGTAAATAATACTTAAACTTGAAACAAAAAGTTTAAACATTAGTTAAACGAAAATGACAACGCGACACAAATGTTTCCTGTAAATCAAATTAAATTAAGCATGCGTTTATGAAGGAAGAAAGAAAGAAAGAAACAGAGAAAGAGAGAGAGAGAGAAAGAACGAAGGAAGAAAGACAGAAAGAGAAAGAAAGAACTAAGGAAGAAAGAAAGAGAAAAAGAGAGAGAAAGAAAGAAAGAAAAGAAAGAAATAACGAAGAAAGAAAGAAAGAAAGAAAGAAAGAAAGAAAGAAAGAAAGAAAGAAAGAAAGAAAGAAAGAAAGAAAGAAAGAAAGAAAGAAAGAAAGAAAGAAAGAAAGAAAGAAAGAAAGAAAGAAAGAAAGAAAGAAAGAAAGAAAGAAAGAAAGAAAGAAGAAAGAAATAAAGAACCTTAAAAAATATGGTTTTACGGGTATTTGAACATGCGTTTCTAATACTTGCGTACCTACGCATCCTGGCACCATATCCACTACGCAAAACAGACAAGCTACGAAGTTCGCCCGCTGATTCTCTCTCATGCCGTACAGCTGCAGTGGACATGATCAGTGGCGTGCATACCTCAAACAATTTTAAGGCACAGTTCTGTAATTTGTAATCCTAGACCATAGGTTTGCTATCTCAAATTGATTGCCTATGAACCATCTATCACCAGTAAAATACGCGCGGTATTATTCATTTACACCTGTATATAGTATGTTGAAGAGTAAACTACTAAACCGGTTCACCCATCGCCATGAAAATTGGCATATCTAAGTGTTTTCTTCATAGAGGTGGTTTAATGCAATCCATTTTACCACGCAACGTATTACGTTCACATGGTTTTCTCTACTCTTTTCTTTTTCGTAACACACTCTTCCCTCTTCTACAAACAATCCATACATTTTTCCATAATTTGAAAAATAAGTGCTATGTATAACATTCAACATGGTTTTTCTACTCATTCTTATTTTACTAAACACAATGGCATTTCCTTCACTACTCCCTCTTCGACGAACAATTCATACAATTTTCTATACGACAGATACAGAAATGCGTATTACATTCACGTGGCTTTATCAACTAGCTTTATCAACTTCCTCTAGTGTTTGTTATTGTTCCACAGTACTTTTGCTTAGTGTTGTTGCGGTGTTCTAATAAACAAGTAAAGAAGTAGTTAAAAATAAAGTTATTCAAATTGGCGTCAGGAGTGCGACGAAAACCACGATATGGAACAGTTGATGAAACAAATGGTAACCATGATGGACATAATGAGAAACGAAATGACTTCCGGAATGCGGCAGATGGAAACAAATATGAAAGCCGACTTGAAAAATGTAATCTACGGAATGGAAAATATGGAAACAAAACGAGCGTCTGGCCACTGTTAAGGTAGCCATGGAACAAACTCGACGGAAAGATGAAGTACCTTGGCCAACGTGTTAACGCCCTGGAAGAGAGAGTCGACCGCAGAACCGACAATTATGTGTGAGCAGGGGCGTTATCATGGTGCAAAAGCCAATTTTTGTTCTTCCGCAAATGCGGGCGTTTCTGGCGGATTGCTTCGCGCAAATTGCGCATAACTTGCAGGTAATATTCCTTATTGACCGTTCTACCCTGTGGCAAGAACTCGTGATGCACCAAGCCCCTGCAATTGAAGAAAACTGTAAGCAATACCTTCACATTCGAGCAAACTTGGCGCGCTTTATTCGGTCTCGGCTCGCGTGGCAGCATCCATTGGGATGATTTAGCTTTAGTTTCCACGTCATAACGATAAATCGATGATTCGTCACCAGTTATGGCCCTCTGAAGCAAATTTGGGTCGCCGCTGAGTTCAACAGCTCCTTAGCAACGTTAATGCGATGGTGTTTTTGGTTGAAATTGAGCAACTTTGGTATGAATTCTGCGGCGACCCGTCTCATGCCCAAATCATTGGTCAAAATCGAATGGCACGAGGCAATCTATATGTTTAGGTCCTCAGAAACTTCTCTAAAGGTGATTCAACGATTGGCCAACACTATGTTCTTCACTTCTTCAATGGTTTCGTTTGTTGTTGACGAGCTCGGGCGTCCGGGACTCCTTCGTCGTTAACATCTTCTCGTTTGTACCACAGACAAACGTTGCTTTGGTCCAAGGTAGCTTCACTATATGCCACAGTGAACATTCGGAATGCATCCGCGCACTTGTTTTTCACACAAAATTTGAGACAGTAGGTAAACATCGAAGACGAGCCAAACCACATCCAAGCAAAATAGCTGTCTACAATTAACTGAACATTCAAAATGGCCGAGCTTGTCAACATAAGTGAGGGACATGAGTACCAACATAACGCCACAAAACAATCAAAAATGGAATATACGTAGCCCGGGAAAATTCAAAATTCGCGATACTTTTTTAACAGACCTTATATATCCCTGAAGGTTCTTTCATCCGGTCAAAATGCGGTGTTTACTCTGATTTTGTAGCGTTGAGGATTTTAGTTTAATAGATTCAATTAGCTGGTCATGTTTGAAGTTGTTTCTGAGCAGATCTAGAGTTATCTTGTTATATGTGAACAACGCAACACATTTACCGTTGTACTCTTCAATTCCCACCCCATTTAGTTTTTTCAGTACTTCTAGAACGGCAAGTTGCTCAGCCTGGTTATTTGAACATTGAGCATGTAGCTTGAACTTTACCTGATGAATCAATATGTCATCTATAAATATTATTCATGCTGTGCCAATTTTGTCTCCCATTTTGCTGCCATTGGTGTATGCTTCAAATGCATATATGCTTTTGTTGTCTATCTCAGGCATTGGAAGAATTTCTGCAGGGTGCCTCCAATATCTTAATTCTAGTGGTACATCAAACTCTTAATTGCTGACTGGTTGCCAAACACGTTCTTGCATTTCCTTGCATCATTATTTGTAGAAGTTGGGTACCAGGTATTACACAAGCATTGTATGAGTGTGTGCAGTAAGCTTTCGCTATTTTATATTAATTAATCTTTGTACTCTCCTGTGTTTCATAATATTCTTATATTTCCTCATGGCTTCTATTTACACTATTTACACGCCAGAACTATAGTTCCTTCATAAATTGTTCTCAGTGATTTGTATCCTAATTACTCCATTATAGTTTAACTGTCCTGGACAACATCTTGATGAAAGTAGGTAATTGATTTTTCTGTAGTATAGGTTACGTATGCATTGAAATTGAATTGACTGCCAAAGTATATGCCTCGGTATTTCATTTCTTTAGTTTGTCTGAGTTTCTTGTGATTTAAGTAAAGATTGATCTTCTTATCTTTTTTTATTTTTCCTTGAGATAAATAAGGTCTTTCATTTCTTGTTGTTGAATTCTAATTTGTTGTCTGTGGCACAATTCTGGATTTTCATTAAGTCCTGATTTACTGAAAATGTTGCCTTCCTATCACTAAAGTAATCTGAAGCTAATTTGTAGATGTTCTTTGGACATTTAAATTCTTTTAAGTTTTCCGGGTCACTGGGCCACCATGCTGCATCAAATGCACCTTCACATCCAGGCTTGTTAAGATTATGCACTGTTTGGATCTCAGGTCATACCTATGAAATTTATCATTTCCAATGCTGCATCTGTTGTTCCTCTCTGGGGGGTAAATCCATACTGATTTTTATGTACATCATTGGATAATACATGGTAGTTAATTCTATCATCAGTTTCGCTAGTAATTTTCCACCAACTAATTATAAAACTAATTGGGCGGTAATTAAGCATGTCCTTTGAATCTTCCTTGCCAGGTTTAATAATTGGAATCACAATATACTTTTTCCATCTTTTTGGAAAGCGACCTGTGTTTAGGCACATGTTATACAGCTGTGTGAAGAATAATGGCATAACTTTCTTAATAGGATGTCACTGGTTAAACCATCCTCACCAGATGCCTTTTGTGGGTTAAACTTTTGTAGAGCAAATATTATTTCTCCTGTTTTAAAGTGTATATTATCTGTGGTGTCTATCCATTCTTAATTTCCTTATGATGTGTGCTATCTTTTTTTCACTATCTTCAGTTACGAAATGGTTTAGCATATGTGTGATTGTATCCTTGGTGTCTGTGGTGTATGCTGTATCTTCTTTCTTGAGTGTTGTCAGTGTTTTTTTCAGTTTTTCCATGAGTCAAATTTCACCTCTAGCAATTTCACTCATATTCATGTTTGCCTTCATAGTATGTCGTTTTCCTTTCCAACCTTAGACTTTTCTTTGTTGTAGTTCTTTAGAATTGCCTCCGAAGCACATGTGTACAGTTCCTCAGAAATACCAGGATACTATATTCCCCTTCAGTGCATTTCTTGCCTCTCATAGAACTTTGAAAGTTGTGTTGCACACTGGTACGTGTGTATGTATGTGTGTGTGTGTTTGTGTGCACATCCGCTGAGAAGGTTGGTAAAATGTCACCTGAAGCTGTAGAGATGGCAGATGTGGAATTCAGTGTACCCACAGTTTGTACAAGTACAGAGCCCCTCTAGAGATATGTACCTCCAGTCACCACTTGCAGCTTGTCTACAGCTTTAGAATCTTCAAACCCAGGGAGTGGAGGGATGATGAACTCTGGTACAGCTTTTACTGCGCCCATTCGTTGATGACCCAACTAAGAGGAGAGCCAGTGCAGTAGGCCTGCCTATGGTCTGTACATTTCCGATAGCAGGCAGAATTGAAAGGCTAGGTTGAGATAAGGAGCTGTAATTTCCTTTCCCATGTTATCTGGAAATAATTTTAAGCATATAAACTCATTTACATTAGAAGAGGACAACTTTCCCGTATTCTTAAAACTGTTTTGCACCACATTGGTAACTTTCAACTTTTGAATTTGATATGAGTTTATAAGTCAATTTTTAAATAGGTTACTTAAATGAGGGAAGGCGACATGTTTCCCCTTTCTGCAAGGTATTTTCTAACACAATGGTAAATTACAAAATGTTTTACTGAATTTTAGTTAGTTGTTAATTAGTGTGTTATTGTATGGTTGTCAATGAATATTTTCCACAACAGAAGTACATTTAATTTTTTGCCTTAAAATTAGCTATGAGTTGATATTACTTTACACTTCAGAGGAGTCTAGAAGTCCCAACTGACCCCCACTTCCCTGATCTACATATTTATCTCCTTGCATAAGTGCATCATTTCTCAGAAATATTTAGGTTATTTTTTACCTTTATCAAGTGTATTTTGTGTTGCATTATGTTTTAAGGCATAAATATTGTTTTTATTCATTATTTGATGATAGCAACATGTTAAAGCACCATTTAGGCAAAACAATTCTCTTCAGTATGCACAAAAAGTCTGTATAACCTCATTAAACACCCTATACGATTTTTCATTTATCCTAAAACAGTCCTGCTCTAACCAGCCGCCTGGTAAGCGGAAGGTCTGTGGTTCAAATCCCAGTTGTGGCATTGAATTTTTAAGTTCCAGTTCTACCTCTCAAACTTTGCCCACACATGGCTTGTGTGTTTAAAAACACCAACAGTAAGTTTGTTGGCATAAATAAATAATAATTACCACCTAAAACAGTGTTTTAAATCTGTTCAAACTAGCCCAATGGAATTACAAGCTTAAGCTTGTTTATAATAGTATATTTAATAGTTTTTGCACATGCCTTTTGTAAACATTGATTAAATTAAAAATACAAGATAATGGGGGCATACGTGCTGATAATTTGATAACACGAAACCTTAATAAGTAACCACTTCAGTGCGTTGTGTTAGTTGTTATTACTCTTTACCCAACAGTTCTCCAACAAACACATCACGTAATTTACTAGCTGATGTTTTCTGCACGGTCATAACTAGAGCTCAGATATTTAGGTACCTATTTATTTTGGTTAAAATAGGCAGGCATATAGCCACTAAAAATAGTAAAAATAGGCAATGAAATAGGCATTTATTAATCACGGAAACACACAAAAATAGCCAAACACTTAATAAACTATTTCATATGTACTCACTTTTCTTGGTTACATGCCACAACAAGATGCTTTTTTAAGCTGTCAATTGACACTGAGCTGCCAGTCAGAGACAGTTTTTCAGGCTGGAAAAAGATCTTTCTAATTCTACTGAAGTGATTGGAGCAAACCCTCATTAGCACTCATAACACATTTACACTTTTCACTAACAGCCACCCCTTTGTCTCTATGAGCTTGTTGCAGTAGATTTATTATATCTTCCATAATCGATATAGATGAAACCAGCATCTCACCTGGTTCCTCCAACTTAGTAATAGCTCTTGGTATCACACAGCAATGTGCTGCTATAAATACCAGGTCATTTTTGAATTCTTCATTGTACAACAGTCTTTTCACCTCGCAAACTGAAACAGCTTCGTCTTCTGATATGGCATTTACTACCGCACATATTTTGTCCAGATTGTTGGCATAATATTCAGCAGCAGAGATCCAGGTTCCCCATCTAGTCAAAACGGGCTATGGGGGCAAACTGAGGTCTGGTGCTATGTCCTTAAAGATCCCGATTCTTGAGGGACATTTTAAGAAGACTTTCTTTGTGTTTAAAATCAACTTGTCTACATCAGGATACAAACTTCATACTTCTTCGGCGAGTCTGTGCAGCCTATGGGCCAAGCATTCGAGATGAAGTATTTTTGGAAAGAGAACTTTCAAGGTTTTAACAGCTTTTTCCTGCATCTATGACGAAAAGCAGGACACCATCATGTTGTATTCTATGTGGCCAGAGAAGTATAAAGGCATTTGTAATCAACTGTGCGACTGTGGAACCATTTGTTCTCTCCATCTCTTCCATGGTCAAAAGAAATACTGAGGGATCATCTTGCGTTGGTTCCATAGTTCCGATGATTACACTGCCAATGTAACATCCCACTGCGTCCATTGTCTCATCAATAGAGATCCATATTTTCTTTCCTGCAACTCTGATACAAATCCTCTGAAGAGTCTCTTCACAGCAGATGCTTAAATAACACTGTCCTGCAAAATATAATTTTTGTTCGCCAGTTTACAATTTGAAAGGTAATATCAACAAATTTCAATGTGATAAATTGAATGACGCTATCCATTTTTCTCTACCACGTAAGGTTTTCTCACAAATCACAAAATAATATTTTGAAAATAGTGTTTTTGATGTAAAAAATGTGCATTATAAACTGAACACAGAATGCAACATTTCTCAGTAATAAACACATATAAATACCTACATATGTGCAAAAAGGTTGTGAAATTGCTTTTTTCTTGTCCGGAAGGATGGCTGCATTGATTTTCTTTTTTGTTGTGGTTTAGAAACTTCCCTTTTCAAGTACAAAAAGTAGTCTGCTAACATCGTAATGTTCCACCGACCCTGATATCTCATCTCCTTGATGAAATCTTTCACCTTATTCGTCACTGAGGGATACTAAACTATCAGAAAAATGGTCTGGATGAGAGTGCTATGTGAGAGTAGAATTAGTGAAGCTTTAAAATATGTTACACCCAAGATCTTGTAGCTTTTGTAGCATATTTATCACAATTTCTTCGTATAGCGGCTCTCTTATATTTCCAAGCAACTTATTGGTTACCTCTTTGAAAGTACGCCATGCTTGCAGTCCTTGGTCATTCATGGTGTCCAAAAATGCATCATCCTTCATTAGCCGTCTTATCTGAGGTCCATCAAATATACCTATCTTATCTTAGCTTAGCTTCAGACATCACAGAAAATTTACTGCTCAGGTATTTGAAACATGAACCATTCTTGTCACAATTGTTTCATAATACCAAATTCCATATGCGAAGGAGGTGATGACATTTTCTTTGGATCAACTAGACTGGCACAAATGACTTTTTTCTCTCAGCATTAAAATTTTTCTCTTGGACCATTTGCTCACTGTCCAGTGTTTAACTCTGTTGCACTGTTCCACTCGCATACAAAGCATGAGTATTTTGCTGCCCTAGTAAGACACTGGATACTTCTAGGTCTCCGCACAAAAGCCACTGATGTTCCTTGTGACTAATTCTTTCTAAAATTGTTTCAAGATTTTAATATAATTATTTTTAGAAACACAAAGTGCAACTGGTACTGAGGGAAATTCACTTCTATTATGCAATAAACTGCTTTTAGACTTATTTTCTAAGAGTCAATAAATAAACGCCTGTCGTTACTATCGTATGTTGGTCTTCCCAGTCCTTGAATTAAACCTGGAACATCACAACAATAAACCAGTTGGTTTTCCATCTTAATGAACTTGGTAAATTCTTTTGTCTCTATTCCTATACCAGGAAAATGTGGTGTCTAGACCCAGCATATTCTCCTTGATCCAAGTAATTCGCTCTTGTCTTTGGCAAGACCTAAGTCTCTCAAAGGTAGTTTGACTTTTCTTGGCTAAAATGCTGTGATTTATCTTCAGCAGTGTGTGCTGAGAAATCCTCATTTGTATTGCAATTTTTTGTTGACCCAGAGACTGAACTCTGAGTATCCTCTAGTTAACCTGGTGGAATTTAATACAGACATCTACTCCGTGTGGCACGTCTTATAGCTGAAGCAGGGCCATCTGGATATTTAATGTTTGTTTTATTTGTTGTATGGTATCCCGATACTTTCCACATGCAGAAGTAGCAATCATAGTGATTTTTTTAAATTCTTGCCATACCATAGGAACGTCATAGTACCACTGCCTTAGCCCTCTATTACATGTTTTGCAAACAGTACACGGAGCCCCTGTTTAGTTATGATGTCTAGCTTAACTTTAAAACATGAGGGGTGTTCAATAAAGACTGGCACTAATGCTCATACAAGAATTTATTGTAAAAAATCACTCATACAGACTTCAGTCCCCTTCAAATACTTCCCTCCCAATGCAATGCACTTGCCAGTCCTGGAAGATGTGCAGGAAGCCATTCTTTGACATCCTCTTCAGGGTCACCTCTAAAGCTTTAACTGCTTTGGTCTCATTGTCGAACCGACGTGCCTTAAGTTCCCTTTTGGCTGTAGGGTTAAGAAAAAAGTCACACGGAACTAGGTCAGGACTTTAAGGTGGATGAGGTACTGTAGAGATGTGATTTTGCACCAGGAACTCAATAAGAGCATTAGCAACTTGTGGCCAAGCCCTGTCATGAAGCTTCCACTGCCCAATCAGATTCCTTCGCTTTTCGGGGGATGCAATCCTTTACCAACTGCTTCAGGACGTTCTTATAATAATCTGAAGTGACTGTAGTGTATCTTGGCATTGTGTTAGTGAACACCATCCCCTGGTAATACAAAATGTGTTGACCATGGCCTTATTGACTGACTTCTGCACTCATCCCTTTTGTGGTGGGAGTTGACCATGAGGCACCCATTCTGAGATGCTCTGCTTCATCTCTGGGGCATAACAATACACCATGTTTCATCAGCAGTAATGATGTTTCGCCACCAAGCATCAACCTCGTCCTCAACACATTGTTTCCAATAGCAGCACACATCGACGTGAGCCTGCATTTGCTGTGGAGTAAGCAGTTGCAGCATCCATCATGCACACACCCTAAATATTTGCAAGTGCTCTTTTAAACTTGTGTGAGTGCTCCCAACTGATATCCCACGGATGTGTACAAGCTGTCTCTCACTGAGAATTAATGATACCTTCTGTGTTGATTGTTATTTCTGTTATGACAGTAACAGGTGCAGCTGCTCCTCCCTGTAATTCAGCATTTTCTCCAGCCATTTTTGAAAGCATGGTGCCAACGGAAACATGCTCGATGACATATTGCAGAGTTTCCATAAGCTCTTTTCAGATCGTCGTAGGCTTCAGTAGCCTCTTTCTTCAGGAGAACACAAAAGTTTACTGCATAATTCTGTTCGTGAAAATCACCCATGACAATGTTTGGAGGCAATTATGAAACACTTTCACTCTCACAGGCAGTCAACAATCTACTGACAGAGCTATCTCTGTGAAATTCTCAGTTAGTGATTGATTTACGTAGTTCAATGACATATGGATGGATGTCGCAAGCAGACACTCAATGGAAGGGAAAAAAATTCAATGCCAGTCTTTATTGAGCATCCCTCATGCGTAAAAAATATCGGATTTCATAAAAATGGTACGTGTTATGTGAAAACTATTATTTTTGAAATCAGCGCATTTGCTTCCATATAAGTAGGCTATTTTCATCAAAACCAGGAAAGTGTCGCAGGACAGTGTAATTTATCCTGATTGTGAACTCCGACGGAACCTTTTTGTTTGTGTATTTCTCCAGGAACATTCTGAGAGACTGGTTACAATCACTGTTGATATTAAACAAATCTTCTTCTACCTGGCCATTTTAGTAATTCCAGCCTTAGGCTTTGCTGTTGCAAAATGTTGGTCTAAAATACCTTTTCTAATGCTTCTTTTTTCACAAACTTTGCACATCAGAGCAGTACCATTGATAGATAGCGTATCTCAGTGTTTTTCAACCTTTTTCATGACACGACTCCCCTAGTATCAACAAATATTTCGCGACCCCCTGACCCTTTTCATGTGTTAAAAACATGTAATCCTTACAAAAATTTTAGACTTTTGTGTAGTTAGGATTCGGATATAAATATATAATTAAATACGTAAAACATATCATTTTAAATCGACTACATGGCCAATTGATAACTAACAAATACAAGCAGGGCCGAGACTCTCAACGCCATCTGTTGGTAAGACTAGGAACTAGTACACGTTCCGCGAAAGGTTCACAAGTTTCGAGACGTTTCGTTACGCTTCGAGATGATTCTCGCTGGAATGCACTGGCCTATAAATAGGGCAGTCGACCGCGGGCGTAGATTCCCGTCTTACATCCTCCACAACCACTCCGGACTACCCGACATCATGGACTTGGTGAGGGAGCGATCCCGAACCATGCACACCAAACTGAGTTCCCACACCAACCAACTGGTACGGGCACTACGTCAATACGACCACAGAGCACCCCATAGAAGGAAAAGTTACCGCCTACCTAAGGACGCCCTTGGGTAACGGTAATACCTCTCCCATCTTCTAATACTTACCCACCCCAACAACTATTCCTGCCCCCTTCCTGGATCCAAACTTCGGTATGCAGGAAGAAACCATGCTCACAGACACAAAAGCTTGAAAAAAAATAATTGAACACCTTATATACTGCACAGATAAAGTCGCATTGAGCGGCTAGGTGCTGTGCAGATAAACACACCGTACAGGAGAACCTGTATGACCTGTTCTCGAATGCTGGAATGCCACGGCAGTTGAGTGCAAGACCGCGAAGCAAGTGGAATCGGAAGCAAGACCGCGATAAGTGGAAACGATTTGGAAGTGAAACTATGGTGTTATACGGACTGTGTGTAAGGTGCCTTGGAATTGGAGTAATTCTAAAGTGATATGTGAGCATGAGGCATGCGCGGTTGAGTTGTTTGTTATAATTGAAAATGGATAAATTCCTGAAAAGACCATCAGAACCATCAATGTCTAGTGGGAGTAGTGGAATAAAGAAACGTCATTATGACGACAATTATTTGAAATTTGGGTTTACTGTGATTGAGAATGAACCGCAGTGCGTAATTTACTTGGAAATTTTGTCAAGAGAAAACATGAAGCCATCGAAGTTGGTACGCCACCTAAACACAAAACATCCTACTGAAAAAAATAAACCCGTGGAATTTTTTGAGCCAAAATTAAGAGCTCTTGAACATAAAAAAAAATTGCTATCGGACAAATGCCCAACCTAAATGAGAAAGCGTCGCTTGCTAGCTATCGAGTAGCTTTTCGTGTGGCTAAAGCAGAAAATTTGATTTTACCAGCGGCTTTAGATATAGCAGAGATTGTGCTTGGCAAGCAAGAGGTCGAAAAGCTCAAAAGCATACCAAAGTCTCACGCTCACAAATCACTTTACAATTACTCCAACTATAAGACATCTTACACACAGTCCGTATAACACCGTAGTTTCACTTCCGGAACGTTTCCACTTATCGCGGCTTTGCTTCCGATTCCACTTGCTTCGCGGTCTTGCACTCAACTGCCGTGGCCGCGGTCGACCACCCTATTTGTAGGCCTGCACATTCTAGCGAGATTCATCTCGAAACTTGCGGACCTTTCGCGGAACCCTAGACCCTCTGGATCAATGGACCTGACACTGGCATCCCAGTTGTAAAAAATGGCGCCGGCTGTTGGTTGTGATTTCTGAGGTGTTTCCACACGCTATCCTTCGTATTGTTTTCTATGCCTTTGAGTTATTGTTTGTTATAATAATTCCTATGTAAGTTTGCCTTCGTATTAGCAAAGCAAGTGTTTTAACTTTTATTTGGGCAGTATAGGGAATAAATCTAATAACGTGTCGACTGTGCCGTGATCTCTCCACGTGTTCATGTTTATTGTGCTCCATCTAAGACTGTGACTACATTAGCCGTATAGTGTGGTTAATAATCTGTTTGCAAGTACAATTTGTGTCACGATTACAGTGGTGAGAGGTTGTTGAAGAAAAACTGTTCCAGTAGTGTATGTTATTGTTGATATATCTAACCTCAAACATGACAAGTCGGTCTGGGTGGCTCAGTTGGTTAGACACTGGCCTACGGATCCCAAGGTCGTGGGTTCAAACCCGGGCCAGGCCGATGGCTTTTAAGTGTGCTTAAAAACGACAGCTCCATGTCAGTAGATTTACTGGCATGTAAAAGAACTCCTGCGAGACAAAATTCCGGCACACCGGCGACGTTGATGTGATCCTGGCAATTGACAGCATTGTTAAAAACAAGAAAATAATTATAAAATAATCAAACATGACAATGCCCAGTAACTGTTGCATTCCCGGATGCAAATTAAAAATGAGCAATTTTCAGTTAAAACAAAAGGTAAATTGCAACGTAAAGCTTGTAAATTCAGTATTTAATTACTATAAATTGCAGCGTTATTGCAGTGTTAGTTGCCGGTGTATATATAACATAGTAAATAGTGTGAATAGTGAAAGTCAATAATTTCGAGTGAACTCAATTAGTGACAGCTGCAACACCAACAGTTTGTTTCATGCAAGTAGTATGCTGCTTGTATTTAAACATTATCTTTTGTCTTTGTAATTTAAATGTGTAGCTGTAGTTCAGAAGAAATGTGTTATGTTGCTGCATGTAAAACTGTAGACCATAGCAAAGTTGCTTTACACTGCTGATTTAAGGTTACATATTTCACATATTTCGTTTACAGTGCTGTTTTAGGGTTATTATTTTTAATATTTCATCTGCTTATGTGGATTCCCCCTGTAATATGAAGTGTCATGAAGTGCTAAGTAATATATTGTTGCAAACTGAGTAATCATAAGTTTTCAGTAAAATAAAAGCAAGATTCCACCCCAAAGCTTTTGAATTCAGTAGGTAGCTAATTATTCTAAATAGCAGCATTTGTATATCAGCCATCCAGTATTTGTTTTGTGTAGGTATATAACATTATGTACGCGGTGCAAGTGTGAAAAACAGTGTAAACAATGATTAATAATTCTGAGTCAACTCAATGTCAACAGTTCTGTTTTATTTAAGTAACATGCTGCTTGCAGTTTTGTCTATCTTCTTTGTAATTTGAGTGTGTAATGCAGTTACATAAAGGCATGTAAAACTGTAGATTCCATGAATGTTATTTAAGGTTATATATTTCATTGCCGATGGGTTATCGTTTAATATTACATGTCATTCTTTTTTGTTTACTTGAGGTTATGTTTAAGACAGTGTTTTTGTGTTTAACACAGCCCATATTCACAAAATAGGTATGTTATTACACCACATTTTTATTTTACTGCATTGAAATCATAGCCTGTAGACGAGTTGTTTATAAGTAGTTCCCACCACATAGGCCACCATCTTGAATCCCAGGGTCAGGTCCGGTATCTAGAAGGTCCTGGCATGGTCCTGGTGGAACCTGTACTAGTTCTGAGTGCTACCAACAGATGGCGCTGGGAGTCTCGGCCCTAATAATATGTTTGTATTTGTTTGTTAGTTATCAATTGGCCACGTGTTCGATTTAAAATTATATGTTTTACGTACTTAATTATATATTTATATCCAAATCCCAATAACGCAAAAGCCTAAAATTTTTGTATGGATTAAATATTAACATACATGAAAAAAAGGGTCGGGGGTCGCAAAATATTTTTTGTTACTAGGGTGGTCGTGTCATGAAAAAGGTTGAAAAACACTGGTATAACTGATATTAGAGTATTCAGGAGTGGAGAAATCGCAACAGAACATAAACTATTAGTATGTGATACAAAATTTAGGAAACCAAGAAAACCAGAAGGAAAAGAATACCTAAGAATAAAAATTGGGAATTTAGAGGATAAAGAGAAGACAAAGGCTTATAAAGAAAAGATAAAAACAAAGCCATGATAAGCTCAGCTGAGAAAATTTGTGGGACTGCTAAGATTAAGGAAAATTATAAGCAGACAAGACGGTGGAATGATACAATAAAAATAAAAGTTCAGGAGAAGAAAAAGAGCCTGGTAGGACTATATAGCAAGTAAAACAGAATAAAACTGAGAAAAGTATATAGAACAAAGGAATGAAGCCAAAATAACAATAAAGGAAGCAAAAAGGAAGCTGTCGGAAGAGTTTGGAATAGAACTGGAAGACAAATTCCAAAACACAAAAAGATAATTTTGGCAAATAGTTAAACAGATGAAAGCAGTGAAAACCAAAAGGTTCAGAAACATAAGGGACAGGACTAATGAAGTTAAAACAGAACTAAAAGAAATATTGAAGGTATAGTCAGAACATTATAAAGAAGTATTTGTAGAAGAAAGGGTCAGGGAAATGACAGAAAACTAGGAAAGAAGAAATATTAAATAATGAGACAAACTAGATGGCAATAGATATGATCGACTTAAGAATAGCAAAGGAAAGAATGAGATTAAAAAAGGCAGCAAGGTGGGATAAAATAGCACCAGAAATGGTAAAATACGCAGGAGGACAAGCACACAAATGGTTAGCAGAAATAATGAATGATGCCTGGAGAACAGATAAGATACTAAATGATTGGCAGAAGAATATCATAATACCTATTTATAAAAAAGGAGAAACCCCTAATTGTGAAAATTACAGAACAATCTGCCTCTCTCAGTTCCTCTTAAATTATACTCAACAATAATTAAGAGCCAAAGTGGAAGAAAAACTGGAGGAAGAACAAAGTGCATTTAGAGAGAATAGGCAGACACAAGACCACATATATGTAATGAGGCAGATAATGGATCTAAGCCTGGGTAGATGAAGGAAGATGTATGTGGCCTTTGTAGACTTAAAGGCTGCCTTCGATACAGTACCGAGAGAAGAGATTTGGAAAGCGCTAATGAAATTGGAGGTGGATAAGAAATTAGTTCGAGTAATTAAGAGCTTGTATGAGAAGGTAATGGGAATGGTAATAATATCAGGAAGTTTATCAGAAGAGTTTGAAATCAAAAGGGGAGTAAAACAGGGAGACAGCTTGAGCCCATTGTTATTTATTATATTTATGAACCAAATGATCATACACTGCAAAAAAAGAATGAGTAAGCTGAGAGTAGGATACTGGAACATGAGACCACTAGGTGGACAAGTATTAATATATGCAGATGATATAGTATTAATGGCAGAAAGTGAGGAGAGACTACAATAAGCAGTAACGGAATGGGCTAGCACATTAGAAGAAAGAGGGATGAGAATAAATGTTAAAAAAAGCAAAGTGATGACAAGTAAAGAAGAGGTTGAGACAGAAATATACATACAATGGAAGGGAGAGAAATTAGAAAATGTAAGAAACTATGAATACCTAGGTGCCATATTAACAAAAGATGGAAGAATAGATAAAGAAATAAATAATAGGATCACGAAAGGTATGAATATATATTATCAAATATATAATGCATATATAATAATATAATAATATAATAATAATATATAATACAATAATTGGAAAGAGGGAATTAAATCAACAAATGCAGATGAGGGTATACAGAGCATTATACCAGGCAATTTTAATATATGCAAGTGAAAGCTGCACAATCCTAGATAAACATGCAAATAGAATAAGTGCGCCCCAAATGGGGTATTTAAGGAGAGTAGTTGGATTTCCAGGAGAGACCAAGTCAGGAATAATACTTTAAGAGAACGTTTAAAATAAGAAAGTACAATAGAAAGAGTATAGAGAGGAATCAACTAAGATCGCTCAGGCATATATTAAGAATGAATGAAGAAAGGGTACAAGAAGGATATATGAGACAAGGACAGAGAGAAGGAGTGTAGGAAGACCAAGACTTGAATGGAGGAAGTATATGGAAAAAGTGGCAGCCAGTCAGGGAAAGACCTGAAAGAAGTACATATAATTGCACAGGACAGGAATGAATTCACGATGTGGCTGAAGAAACCTGATGTCTAAAGGTGTAAGGGACTCTATAATAATATAGTTCCTCTTCTCTGAATGCAGGAATCTCTGACCACTTTCCCCAATGCAATATTGAAAAGTAAGCATGCAAGAGCATCACTCTAAGACCAACTTTAGTTTCCAAAGGTTCAGACAAACATGACTCAATGCAGACAACATTTTACCAGGGCCATCGTTAGCCTCACCATTCTTATTAATTTAGCTCGTATTGAAAACTCTTCCATTGCTGAATAGAGCTTTTCCTGCTTAATGCATCATACGCAGCCTTAAAGTCTAAGAAGAGATGAGACACACCTATCTGGTGTTCACATTTTTTCTCAATTATTTGACTTGAAGTGAATATTTGCTGGGGCAGAATCCACATGGGTAGTAGCCTAAGATGTCTTCTGTATACTTTGAAAGGTAAAAGTATAGGATGTTAGAGAGGATTTTGTAAGCCACATTTAAAAGAAGTACCCCTCTGTGGTTCCCACTGACCAAAGGATCACCTTTCTTATGGAGTGGACATATAACTGCATAATTCCACTGATCAGGTATTTCTTCCTTAGACCAAATAAGAATAATCAACTCATAAATCCTCTTTGTTAATTCTAAACCGTCGTACTTGAAGAGCTCTGCAAGGATACCATCCATGCCAGCTGCCTTATTGTCCTTTAATTTTATAACAGCGTCCTTCACTTCAAGAGAAGATCCGAAAACTTCTACTACATATAATGAACATAACTTCTTTCTTGACTTCTAGTGTTAGCCATGTGCTGTTATCTTTCTGAACCATGCCAACGTTTTGCTGTAAACTGTGTTACGCTTCTTCACTGGACGACTGCATATGAACATAACTTTTTTTTTACTTTCTTGACTACATATAGTTGATGCAGTATTATTAGTTATGGTAGGTGTTGTGTTGGAGTGTTTTGTTTCCCATTGTTTGATTGTTTGCATCATATCGTTTGCAGTTGGCCTAGTGCGATTATCTTTTGTCTTCGTTGTAAATGTTATATATATTAACGAATAAAATTGTGATAATAAATACACTAATATTATTTCAATGGTGGCCTCCAGAGCAAAGAAGACTATCTCATTAGAAAGACTAAATGTTAATACATCGACGTAACATATAATTTTCTCGGGGGTCGCGTCTCAAGGAAAATTATTAGCTGTAAATTGTGAACATACTTCATACCCGTACCACGACCGAGATAGGAAAGAAAGAGTCATCGCAGTTCATCGAAAGAGTTAGCCGGATCTTTTATACGAGAAAAGAATTCATCATACCGACCCTTCAAAGTGACGACGAGCAGAAGATTCCCTTCATACTGGATTCGGGAGATACCAGCCGGAAGAGACTCCTTCATACTGGCGCCCAGACGTGCGACGGCTCGAATATAGGCGTATAGAGTAAAAATATGTACCTGGACAAAGAGTGAAAAGAAGACATTTTGACGGAGTATCCTTTTTCTTGTGCTCCAGAATTCAAGTAAGACTAGTACTAATTTATGATACTACGCAATAAGAAAATTGTACAGAAGATGGAAAAAGTTGAGAAAGATAATGATAGTGTAGAGAGGGAAGTGAGTGATAAGTTATCAGTAGAAGGTAGAAAGAATGTAGTATGTAAGGAATCTGAAATAGGATTGAAAGAAATATTGGAAGCGATGAACAAAAATACAGCAGATATAAAAGCAGATTTTGTTAGAAATGTAACAGAACTAAAAGCAGATGTAGCAAAACTAAGAGAAAATACAGCAGATATAAAAGCAGATTTTGTTAGAAATGTAACAGAACTAAAAGCAGATGTAGCAAAACTAAGAGAGGATAGTGTTAGAAATGTAACAGAACTAAAAGCAGATGTAGCAAAACTAAGAGAGGATAGTGTTAGAAATGTAGCAGATTTGAAGGAGGATAATGCCAGAAATATAAATAAATTGTCACAAGAAATTGAATTATGTAAGAAGGAATGTACAGAAAGAATTGAATCAAGTAACAATGATATAGCTAAATTAGGTGAGTTAGTAAGCGTGATAAAATTAGGACAGGAATCAAACACAGTAGAAATAGCTAGGCTAGGAGAATTGATAAATGAAGTTAAGTTAGGACAGGAGAAGACAGTGGTAGAAATGAAAGCTGAATTAAGTAAAGAATTTGATGAAAAACTAGCAGAACAGAATGCAAAAATTGCAAAGGTAGGAGATGAATTGAGAACAGAGATAGTCGTGGTAGAACAGAGTTGTAAAATGTATCAAGATGGAATTAGGTCAAAACAAAATGACATTGATTTAAAAATTGATAGTTTAGAAAATGTTGTAAAGGGTATAAGCGCTGAGATGCAGTCACAGCGAGAAGAATTGAATAAAGTAAAGGAGGAAGCCAATGTAAATGTAAATAGAATAAATGAAACGGTTACAAAGGAAAAAGAATTTACAGGAAGGCTTTCCCAAGTTGTGATTGCTCTACAGGCTGATAGAGTTAATGACAATCATGATCAATTTGTGAGTGAATGCAAAAATATGACCAATACTGATGCACTTGACAATAACAGTAATATGGCGGACTTTCAGGAGAATGATTTAGCTATGCCAATGCACTCCCCTAGTCAAAACCATAATTGTCACGCTAGTCACTTGTTCCATGATCTAACCCCTCCGTCATTTGACGAAGAAGCCGGTGACAATCCAAAAATTTTCATAAAAGAACTGGAGGATTATTTTAGGATCAAACGAATTCCGAACGAGATACGAATGATGGTGGTTAAACGCTGTCTTAAGAAAAACGCATTGGAATGGTTAAGACTAACTTTGGCGTCTCACGTAACATATAGTATGTTTCAAAACCTTTTTGTAAATAGATTTTGGGGACCGGGACGTCAAAACCAGATTAAAGTCGAACTGGCTACCGGACAATCAATTATAAGAAAAATCATAAAACAAATTTTAGTGGGGAGGGGCATAGAACCCCTGAAAGTTGCCACAAAAAAAAAAAAAAAAAAAAAAAAAAAAAAAAAAAAAATCGAAACATTGTCAAGAGAAAATATTTTTGTATTCAACGATGACATGTTTTTCAACACAGTTGTTATATTGTTGTACAATTACATTGTTGTGGGGAGATCATCACAGTACATGCAACATTGTATGGCTGAAAACAATTTTCCCAAAATAGAATTAGTTGCATATACTGTGATGAGGGGCATTTGATGCAGTATTATTAGTTATGGTAGGTGTTGTGTTGGAGTGTTTTGTTTCCCATTGTTTGATTGTTTGCATCATATCGTTTGCAGTTGGCCTAGTGCGATTATCTTTTGTCTTCGTTGTAAATGTTATATATATTAACGAATAAAATTGTGATAATAAATACACTAATATTATTTCAATGGTGGCCTCCAGAGCAAAGAAGACTATCTCATTAGAAAGACTAAATGTTAATACATCGACGTAACATATAATTTTCTCGGGGGTCGCGTCTCAAGGAAAATTATTAGCTGTAAATTGTGAACATACTTCATACCCGTACCACGACCGAGATAGGAAAGAAAGAGTCATCGCAGTTCATCGAAAGAGTTAGCCGGATCTTTTATACGAGAAAAGAATTCATCATACCGACCCTTCAAAGTGACGACGAGCAGAAGATTCCCTTCATACTGGATTCGGGAGATACCAGCCGGAAGAGACTCCTTCATAGTAGAATAGAGGAAGTACTGTATTCCAGTAGAGGAAGTACTGTATTCCACCTAAAAATTCAATGCCAAGATTTCACCAAAAACATATGTTTTGAGGCCCCCTGAATCCAAAAAAAAAAAGAATTTTTAGAAAAAGATTTGTGTGTGTGTGTGTCAGTCTGTGGACAGCATAACTCAAAAACACAAAGTCGGTTAAAAACCAACACTGGTATATAAGTTTAATGTCTTTCAAGGATGCGACGCATAGATTTTGAAGAAACTTCCTCCACCCTAAACTATACTTTACATGGAAAATCTTTCAAAAATTTTGATTTTCTTGAAAATGGACCTTAACGATTTTGATGAAAATGCTATATGTTTGAGATATTTGTATGACAAATGAAATGTATATCTTGAATGTTCTGGCTATAGCCCATGAAGTCCTATTTACTCTGAATGACTTGTATAACTGGAAAACCATAAGAGATAGACCAAATCTTACTACATAAAAAATGCAGATTTTGCTAAAACACAATTTATGTTTAAATAAATTTTTTTGTAGAATGAACCATTTCGGAGATATTCCTTGTTATTTGTATGAGTTTTGGAGAAGTTATACTTCTGTCAAATGGAACATCATTATTAATTTATTTATATGTTAACCGTGCAAAGAGAATGGAATTTGAAAGCTTTAAAACATTTGGCTATCGCTCAAAGCTAACTCTATTCCCATATTTCCCTTGCACCTACAAGGAAATAAGCAATGAGGTAATTTCTGCAAATGTTTATCTCAACTAACACGAAGATAAGAGATTGTAAGAATGGTTAGTACAAGAGTAGAGCAAGTCATGTGAGCACAACACATGAGATTTTTAAATAAAGGTTTACAGATATTAAATTTGATAGCAAATCCTCTGTAAGACACCCAATTGAATTAGCTTTACACAATGAATGTACATAAATGAAATTCAATTTAAATCTGCTATATAGAAATTAATCATCCTAGTCAAAAACTACTTAGAAATTGCCAAGTTCTATGGGTTTATTACACCAACTTATGCATTAAATTCAATTCCACATTAAATATTGTACAAAAGTAAAAAATTAGATTCATTATATTAAGCAGTTTTCAGATATGTTGTTATATTATTCAAAGAGGAATAGAGCCAGTTACATAATCATATTAAATGATCATCATCGTCGTTATCGTCATCATCATCATCAACCTTTCCACTTCCCATATCTCTCTGTGCAACTTACGTGAGATGTTTTGAAAACCAATGATAAAATTCCTTTTCTGCACGCCTGCACACATATGAAAACATATGATGTGGATTTCAGTTCCTTAAGTTTTTGTCTTTCTGACACACATGAAACAGAGACTATCGATAAACTCAGGCTGCATGTTTTTTTAAATGTTGGAAATATCGACTTGTGTAAATCGTGCTGCAACATGCTGTGGTACTTAGAAATATTCTGCTCTCCTAATGCGCCAAATCACTTTTTCCACAGCTATACATGTGCATCTTAAAGGCTTCTAAACTGTTGCATTGATTTCTATCAAACTTGGTTCAAATAACCTTTGACACAAGGCAAAAATTATTGTTTAGCAAGAATTCAAAATTCTACTCCATTTCACAGAATTATTTAATTTTGTGTAATGTTACAAATGCTTGCCAAAACCACCCATATCTTTCAATGATAATGATAGTAACTCAAATATAAGAACAATTACTCACAAAATAAGAAAGGAATGAGTTCATCTAATATTCATTGGTCTCTCCTCGGATGTCAATAGCAAAGTAATCTTTCTTTTGCTTTAAATGTCCTGTGCTCTTAGTAGGTTACTTAAACTGCTATTAATTCTTCCCTGTGAGCTTTTATTTATAAATGTACAGTGTAGCTGAATTCAACATTGCGAAAACATGGCTATGAAATAGAGGTCTGTCACAGTTAACAGTTCTGTAGTGGCATGTCACAAAAGCTGTACAGCAATTCAAATGAGCCAAAAGTTATTAACAGCCATGTGACAATGTGTTATGAGATAGTAGGCATATTTTAACTGGTTTTGATCAGTTTATGTGTGAGTGGCTGTTTAAGCATTGTTTTGCAAAAACAAAGAGTATGTATAGCTGAACTACATGGACCTTAAGTTTTGATGGCAAGTTTAAGTTAAGCTACCTACCATTGTAAGTTAGAGAAACTAGAACAGGATTGTTTAAACCTTTAACCCAAAACATCAGTCTCTCAGAACCATCAGCCATTTAAAGAATGAGTGTGGCAGCACTAGAAAAAAATCAGATTCCCTTTGTAAGTGTTTTCATTTTAGTACCTGCCTCATGTAAAGCAACATATAACAATCAGTTTGACTTTGTCAGTTGCGATAAAGTACATTATTCAGATGCAAGCGCACAAATGTGTGCATGTAATATGCACACATTACATGCAATAATTAGGTAAATCCAATTGACTGCCATTCTTATTACTATATATTTTACTTTCAGTGACTTTTAGGGGTTTTCCAATTGTGAAGTAACCTACAAGCTGTAAGATTTCTCAAAATTTTGCAGCTTGACTGCAGGAGCAGTTGTAGATTTAGGTGGAGATGATTTTTATGATTATTATGGTGATCCTGATCTTGTGATACTGGTGGGTCACCATGCTATAGGGAATAATACTAGTGAAGCAAATGCTTTATTGGAGGAAGAGTCTGGTGTGATCTGTACCATAGAAAATTCCTTACAGCAAAGAAAATACTTCTCAAATATGGGAGGATTTAATTGATGACATGTTAGATGAAATAATTTTACATACAAATGAGAAACTGAATATATAAAGGCACAATTGCAAGCAACCATTCAATTACAGAGATATTGACAGTAGTGGGGTCAAAGCTTTCAAAGGTTTTCTAAGGATGACATCAATATTCAAATCATTTATGAGGGTATGCCCTCTTTTGAAAAGGACTTCAGTGGTTATCCTATATTTGTGGTGATAAAGTCGGCCAAGTGGTAGACTACCTTCAAAAAATAATATAAGTACAGACAAAGTGCTCTGATTTAATATTTTCCAAACATTTCCAGCGCATCTGATTACCATCATTTACATTTTTCTGCAATATTTCACTTGTATTTATGAATATTGTAACTGGTGTAACAGTATTAACAATCATTTCAAGACTGATACTAAATGATACTATAAATTTCTATAGGCATGGTGCTTAGCATAATTTGAAAACCAAATTCAAGGTTTTCCATATCTTTTTAAGGTGAAAACATTCCTTTTTAAGGAGACATGTAAACTTATAAATAATACTGGGCAAGAGCTAAACATGATAAACGAAACTAATCTAAGTTACATGGAGCTAAAATTTAGAAAGGAACTGCAGAATATGTTCTCTTTAATGACATCATTATTTCGACCTTGTTTGGGAAGAGTGCAAGTGGAAGACTGGCATACGTCACGCCCAACAATGTCAATGATCCCACTATCAGGCCTGTGAACAACATGTATTCTCAAGTGTGTGTGTGTGTGTGTGTGACCTCAGAATACAAGTGTTATAGGAAAAATTCAAGGTTAGTTTTTGAAAATCAAGGCAAATTCCAGGTTTTCAAGGTGTTCTTTTAAATTCAAGATGATTTCCAGGGTGCTAGACACCATGTATAGGGCACCACATAAACACGTTTTGGAAAATATATCTGCATCAAAATGTCCTACGTTTCTATTCATTGATGACCATATCACATAGCCTAGGTTAATCTGTGTACTTGTATGTGAATGGGATGAGAGACTCTTGTGTAATCACAGAGGCAACCACTCTTGGCAATCAATGCTCAAAAGCCATGTCTTAATTCTTTCTCCACTTTTATAAATTAATGGAAGTATAATAGCTCAAACCAAATTTTAACATTTTTAAAAATCTCATTAGGAAGCTAACAAATTATACTATTACAAATTCTGGTTATCAACAACTATTGAATGAACAGTAACCAAATTTGGGTTGGTTATACTTCATGTTTCAGCAAATAATGGTTATAAAAATAATAAGTTAACACTTCTTAAAGTTGTGCAAAAGTGATACAAGTGACACCCTGCTTCTTGAGTCAAAATGTCTTTCATACTTCACATGCACTTTCCTCTGGTGGTATTTATATTTGTTCAACAGTACTTTTGTGTACTGTTTTCTCGCTATTTTTATTTTGTTTAGTTTTTGTTCTTTGTAGTGTGTCCTAGAAGTTTTAATTAACTCTTTAAGTGTAGTAAGAATTAATTACTTTTTCTACTGATAAGTAGAAGGAAGTACTGTATTCCACCAAAAAATTTGATGTCGAGATTTCACCAGAAGTATATTTTTGAGACCCCCAGAATCCAGAAAAAGCATTTTTAGAAAAAGGTCCTGTGTGTGTCTGTCAGTCAGTCTGTGGACAGCATAACTCAAAAACGAAAAGTCAATTAAAAACCGAAGTTGATATTTAAGTTTAATGTCTCTCAAGGATGCGGCATGAAGATTTTGAAGCAAATAGCCCCACCCTAAACTACCCTTTACATGGAAAATTTTGATTTTCTTGAAAACGGCTCTAACGATTTTGATTAAAATGTCATATGCTTAAGATATTTGTATGACAAATGAAATGTATATTTTGAATTTTCTGGCTAGAGCCTATGTAGTCCTGTTTACTCTGGATGACATTTGAATAACTCGTAAACCGTAAGAGATAGACAAATTCTTAATATACAAAAAATGTTGTTGTTGTTGTTTTCTAGTGCCTTGCATCTGGCAATGAAGCCATTAGCATTCGTGCTTTCCAATACTTTTGAACTGTAGTTTCTTCTGATCTTAATGCTTCACAGGTCTTCAAGTGTTCTTCATTCATTTCTGCTGGATCGTTACACAGGACACATATCGGTGAGGCTGAGATACCTATTCTGTAGAGATGACTTGCCAAGCAGTCATGATTTGTCAATAGTCGGAAGGCTGCAACAGCTGTTTTCCTTGGTCTCTGGGGGATTATATCTGGATTGGAAAGTAGTGTAATCCATTTTTTATCTTTGGCATTTGTTTCTATTTCTTGTAGGTATGAATGACAAAAATTTTTAACGATCAAGCGTTTTATTGAGGAATATGAGAAATTGAATTTAGACTTTTGTGTTATTGTTGTGGCTTTCTTTGCAAGTGAGTCTGCAGCTTCGTTCCCCATGACTCCACAGTGTGCTGGAATCCATTGGAGATGAACAGTCTTATTAACTTTTTGGAGTTGTGTTAACATTTTGTAGCATTCTCTAATTTTTGTTGACTTCTTTGTAGTATTTGAACATATTCCCTGAATTGCAGCTTTAGAATCCGAAAGAATTACTGCCTTGTTAAATTTATTTAAGGGAAGATTTAATAATTGTCGGAGAGCAATGTATATAGCCTCTATTTCTCCATCATAATTTGTTGTGTCTCTGCCAACAGAATGATAAAAGGAAAAATGTGAACATGTAACTCCAGCTCCAGTAAGGTTTTCCTTGGAGGATCCATCAGTATATATGTGCAGACATTCTTCTGTGGGATACCTAGTATTGATTGTTTCCAGAGCTAGAAGTTTTTGTATTTCTTTTGGTGTGTCTGATTTACTTATTTCCTCTATTAATTCCAAATTGAAGGTAGGTTGCAATAATTCCAATGGATTTTCTCTAATAAGTAGATTTTCTCTGGTGTTAGGAATGTTCAATTTGGATTTAATCTGTGTTACCGTTTCTAGGAAACTACTATGAGTTTTAAGGATTGAAGGGGGGAGGTTCTCTTTTGTCCATTTAGAGTTTGGCAGTCGTAACATTTTCTCGTGTTGGAGCAATGCTTGTTCTTCTATTTTTGTTGTTATTGATGGGGTCCGTGTTAAGGCAAGCATGGCATCAATAGGTGTGGATTTAACTGCTCCAGTGATTAGGCGAAGGTCGGTGGATCTAAATATCATCTATTTAGTCCTCCCGGCTAGGTCCGATGGACCCGTTGACCAACGATAGGTGTGGTCCCCCTTGCAAAATGGGGGTTTAAGTCGGGTGATGTAACTGCCACATTGTAAAACTGGTGCCCATTAAGAAAACAGTTACATGAAAGCCATATACAAAAAATGTAGATCTCACTAAAATACACAATTTATGTCCAAATAAATTTTTTTGTAGAGTGAACTATTTTGGAGATATTCCTTGTTATTTGTGTCAGATTCAGAAAACTTGAAACTTTTGTGAAATGGAACATCATTGTTAATTTTTTTATATGTTAAACACACAAAGAGAACAGGATCTCAAAGCTTTAAAAGATTTTACTATCGCTCAAAGCCTACTATTTTTCCATATTCTCCTTGCACCTACAAGGAAATAAGCATTAATAAATTTCTGTAAATGTTTATCTCAACTAACAGGAAGAAGATAGAGGAATAAGAGTTTGTAAGAATGGTTAGTACAAGAGTAGAGAAAGTCCTGTGAGTGTAACACATCAGATTTTTTTAAATGTCTTCAAGACACCCAAGGTTACATGGAAAGTGCAATCTAAGTCTAACAGCTCTATGGATAAATCATCAAACCATGGACAAAAGTGGGTAACTCAGCTAGTACCAAGATAATTAGAAAAGTGTCCAGACGCAATCCTGCTTTCACTCAAAGCAATATGTATGTACATTAGGGTGATGACTGTTACAACCTCATTTCGCTGTATCATAAATTGATGAGCTTTCATTAAAGAATATATAAAATCCTACATTCAAGGAGATCTGATAAAAAAGCCTCACACGCAAAATGATTTAAAACAATTTATTTACTAGTTTTTTTGTTTTTTTTTGCCCATTCTTTAAAGTCACAGTAAGCATACATAAAATTGAACACAAGCCTTAGTGTCACATATATACATTATACCACACCATACAGGGTCATCACAAACACAAGGAAGTCAATTATTCATGATGATATCATTGGACAGGATGAATCTCAGTGGGAAATTGATCTTGTTGTGGCAGGACTAGTATAAGTCTTGCAAACTTTGATTGCATGCTAACAGCACTGGTAATTTGGGTTGTGTTGACTGGAGATTCATCTGTTTTCCAGTGGGTTTCCAAGCATTGGAGACCTCTTGGGTAGTCAAATGCTGATAGTTCATCAAAATCTTCAGCATGGAACAATTGACTCCTGAACCAATATAGTCAGTCCATGAGTAGGAAATTAATGAACAAATTTTACACAGCCTGTTCCATTCTTCAGGCATCAGAATAAATGCAAGACTGGCTAGAATGGCACAAAAGTTCCAGCATGCATTGCTGATGTTTGGGATCTGCTGAAACTTGAGAAACTTCATGTCGTCTCTCCAGCCACCTGTTTCCTTACTCAGTTTTACCGTTGGTGAAAGCTGCTTTCAATTTATCATAATAGCTCATCAAATCCTGCACAAAGAAGTAATCAATATTTGGTGGTTTAGTCAACCCATGGAGCTCGTCTTATGACAGGGATCCCAGATGTCCCGCTTTTAGTAGGGCAGTACCATTTTTTAAACCTATGTCCTGCCTATATGTCTCGCAGGACCTACATATGTACCATTTTCTAGTGTTACTTTTCTATAAAATTCTTGCTTTGCTTTATGCCTTCATTAGCTGAATGTAGTTTCCTCTGGTGGGAATTTGAGAAATTGATGCCTCGAATTGTGACATGAGCAGTAAAAACGTATGAAACAAAGATAGTCACCAGCATAGTAATATTATAGTTGTCGCATTTTCATTTTATACAACTGGCATATGAAAGTACTCTTTATCGCCTGCCCAACTGTGCGGAACTTCTTTGAAGTTAAACCTTCCTGCAATTGTTAACTCGACTCGGTTTAACTGAAGTCACGAAGCCACTACTAAGTCAATAATAAACTAATTATGAAGGTAACAATAACGATGACTGACATGGGATTGGGACTTCAATGTCTTCATCAGAAGGCTGGCGGTAGACCTTTGCTGCTCTGTGGGGCAACAGGCTTCAGCTTATAATAAGGTGCCTTGCAATTACTGTTGGGTTATGCTTCCTTGTGCTCGTTGATAAGAATCTTAATCTTCCCAAGGACTATCTTTGCTGCTGTTGGATGAATTTGTGTAACTTCAGAAACAATCAGGTGGTGCTGAGCTGTTAAGTGTTGATACAGTCGGTTCCAATACCTGCTGACTTATATATAAAACTAATATTATAAGTGTTGTTAATCCAATAGATAGTAGTTTCCAAGTTTATAGGCTGTGGTCCAATCAATGCATTGTCTGAATTGTTTGCCCAAGACTGCGTTGAGCATCTTCAGAGAGTGACAACTAGCTGGTAAACAACTAGAGTTGTTAAGTTGTTAGTTGTTAAACACATGCAACAACTCAAACCTTTAGAAGTTAAGCATAAAACTTCTCAATCTGTGTTTGTGCATAAAGATCTCAGCAAATGTTCACATGTATTTGTGAGAATTGACAGAGTCAAGAAAGCTCTGCAACCACCATATGAAGGTCCTTTTCAAGCCATCAAAAAATTGCAAAATATTTCACACTCAAAATTAAGGGAAAACCTGTAAACATCTCAACTGACTGCCTGAAACCAGCATATTTCATTAGTGCAGATGATGATACTTCAACAATACTCCCAGAAAAGCAGCACACTGCTCTAAAAGAACCAAAGGAATTACAACAGTCTACATCTAATTCTCAAAGTCAATCAGATGAAGAAAAAACCACAAAAAAGATTCGAAGTGGCAGATCAGTGAAATTCCCCAGTCGCTATTTACATACTATTATATATATTTAGTATATCTGAATTTTGTATCGTAACTTGGTTACTGGAAGGGGAGTGATGTGGGATGTATACACTACAGTAAAAAAAAGATAGTTGTATCATGGCAACAAGGTTCTGTTGTAGAATGAATGGCAGTAAATAAAGGTTTAAGTAAGTGATAGCATTTTATATATTTACATAGTATACACACCCCATATAGCTTTAAATTTTAAATGAAAATGCCCATAAACTTGTGTAAATCTGTGAAGTTAAGTATTAACAAAACAAAACAGACAAAAGATACCCAGAACTTTCAAAAGAGAGATATGAATGTGGTATCACCAGCCAAAACTCTAGCAACTGAGCCACAGGTACAGTAAAATGTGTTGTAAACTAGGTTACTTTGGCCCAACAAAAGAAACAAATTATTTTAATTTATATTGCAACCAAAATACATGATAAATGGGAATATCTGCCCTTAAATAACAGGACATTTAGAGAAACTTGAGTGTTTTAGGATAGTGTGTACAGCAAATTTGAAAAATGGGAGTGTTGGTGCATATTATGGTGCTATCTTTGCTGAATAGGTGACTTAGCACTTGCCGGCCAGATCCTCAGCTACGTTTTACACCGCAGACTCTCAGTACCTCAGCTACACTAGGCAGCTTGCCAATGATTTTATAAAGGGATTGAATAGGTAATATAGCTAAACCGAAATAATACATATTGAAAATCCAGCGAATTTCTATTGTGATTTAGATTGACAGTCTCCGCATTGTGCATGATCGATAGCAAGAAAAGGGTGTGTTTGTTGTCATTTGGCGATAATTTTCCTATAAAAGAAAACATTCAATAAAGGTGGACGGATTGATTCCAGGACCTAAAAGAGACATCAACTAAACTATAGCCTTAACCCAGAATACAAATTATGGATTGGAAATTGACACTCACATCACACGTTCTTTCTCAGGACACATGTATTTGCATGTTCCCCGGACGTACGTGACACTTTTCTCCTTTTCGTGCCTTGTAGTCATTCTGCTTACACTATTAATCTAATCACATCGTTAGAACCATAGAACCTTTGCCTCATGGTGATCAGAGATGGCGAAAGCCAGGCACAGAACATGGAAGCCAGGTTACAAAAACACCTACTATCAAACACGTGCTTCACACACCCTACCACAGAACACCTAGCACCATAGCACCCTACTCAATAAACAAGGTTAACTAGAGAAAGAAGGTAGGCTGGGTAGGCCACTCCGGCACAATTGCTGCCATTGGTTGCAGGCAACATACGTCACATGGAGGTCTGAGAGCGCGCGCAGTTCAGACGGCAATAGAAAGTGAGCGCTTTAAACCCGTTTCGACATATACCATTTAAAGCATTGACTGACAGTTCCAGTGCGTAAACACTTAAGGAATAATTAATAAAGTGTAGCAAAATACAGTGATATGTGATAGAAAAGATACCTTAACTGAAAACACATTAGAAACGTTCGTCAACACATTCTACTAATTACAAACCAATTTTACCACCGCCACCGAAACTACAGTCAAAATAAGAAGTAACAAATTATTGTTTGATCTTAAAAGTAGACTTACATTTGGTCATGTTGCAGAAGAAGTAGCTGAAGTCCACAGCTGATACTTCCTCGCGTTCGTTTTTGTCATACTTACAGCTTTTAGTTTGTTATTTAAATGCCATATCCTAATGAAAGTGCGGGTCCTGACGTATAGGGAAACAATTCTTTCATCCAATTCAGGAAATTTAGTGCAAATAATGCCAGTAAGCGCTTTCATCACTCCAACACATTTTGAAACATTAAAGCCATGGAATCTCGTAAATATAACTTCAAATTCCTTCACTTTTTGGTACCACTGTTCAGTCGGCCGAACAAGTTCCCCCTTTGAAATAACTGTAATCCAGTCCTGTGGCACTTGTATTGGCAAATTACAGTCACTTTCTTTGTCATTTTTTGGATATCGGTGATACATTACTCCCGAAGTTTTTGTCCCTCTATTGCTACACTGAGCAACAGCACAGTTAAGCTTGCTTTTAGAAACATTCATTTTTAACACGAATTCACACACTTGTATTTCCAAATATCAACAAAGACTAACTGCATACTAGGTGATCGAAAATAGCATTGTTTGCAACCGTCCTGGAGCGCGAAATTGGGGCACCTGATTGGCCAGTATAGTGAATCACATAAAGATATTTAAAATATTGTTCTGTGATTCGTCGAAATAATTGCATAGGCGTGACTTCAAGATGTGTTTTCCAGAAAGTACGAAATTTTCTGTCTTAGAAATTAGTGCGTTAACACGTACCACTAAATGCATCTCATAGGGCAATTTGGCACGTTTTATTATGCTACTTCATGCCATTTTAAATGCGCCCTGGCTCAGACAGAACGACTCCAATCCTTTTAAGATAAACAGAAAGATAAAAGGAAGCGAAATACAATGACCGTTGTTTTGTCAAAGAGTGTGCACCGCCTTAACCCAAACCGTACTGAAATTCAGGTATAACATGAACGAAAGGCTAATGACCCTTCCTGTATAGCTATGCAGTGCTTCTTTCACATTCGGGAAATACGGACAATATTTTCGTTCCTATTTTAAAGAAAAGGAGCAATCGGCCCGTGCTGGAATAACCTTGCAATTATACAATACTTAATGATATTTCACAAATAAACGTAATTTGCAATTAATCCATTATTTTACACTCAAATCAGATTGTTTACATGTGGAGTAAAGGGGAAACTGGGTATAGCTAGGTGTCTAGATGTGTGTTAACTCACATATTATGTATCTTAGAACATTTAACAATAAAAATCTGATTATCTTATTGTATATTTCCTTGCAGGTGCAAGGGGAATCTGGGAATACAGTAGGCTTTGAGCGATAGTCAAGTCTTTTAAAGCTTTCAAATTCCATTCTCTTTGCACAGTTAACATAGAAAAAAATGAATGGTGATGTTCCATTCAATGGAAGTACAAGTTTTCCAAAACTCACATAAATAGCATGGAATATTTCCGAAATGGTTCACTCTACAAAAAAAAAAATATTTAAACATAAATTGTGTGTTTTAGCAAGATCTACATTTTTTGTACAATAAAATTTGGTCTATCTCCTACAGTTTACCAGCTGTGCAAAGGCATCCAGAGCAAACAGAACTACATGACTATAATCAGAAAATTCAAGATATACATTTCATTTGTCATATCTCAAACATATGGCATTTTAATCAAAATTGTTAGCACCGTTTTCAAGAAAATTGTTGTTGTTTTCTAGTGCCTTGCATCTGGCAATGAAGCCATTAGCATTCATGCTTTCCAATACTTTTGAACTGTAGTTTCTTCTGATCTTAATGCTTGACAGGTCTTCAAGTGGTCTTTATTCATTTCTGCTGGATCATTACACACGACACATATTGGTGAAGCTGAGATACCTATTCTGTAGAGATGACTTGCTAAGCAGTCGTGATTTGTCAGTAGTCGGAAGGTTGCAATCGCTGTTTTCCTTGGTATCTGGGGGATTATATCTGGCTTGGAAAGTAGTGTAATCCATTTTTTATCTTTGGCATTTGTTTCTATTTCTTGTAGGTATGAATGAGAAAAATTTTTAATGATGAAGCGTTTTATTGAGGAATATGAGAAATTGAATTTAGACTTTTGTTTTATTGTTGTGCCTTTCTTTGCAAGTGAGTCTGCAGCTTCATTCCCCTTGACACCACAGTGTGCTGGAATCCATTGGAGATGAACAGTCTTATTAACCTTTTGGAGTTGTTTTAACATTTTGTAGCATTCTCTAATTTTTGTTGACTTCTTTGTAGTATTTGAACATATTCCCTGAATTGCAGCTTTAGAATCTGAAAGAATTACTGCCCTGTTAAATTTATTTAAAGGAAGATTTAATAATTGTCGGAGAGCAATGTATATAGCCTCTATTTCTCCATCAAAATTTACAAAATGTTTCCATATAAAGGGTAGTTTAGGTTGAAGGAATTTTCTTCATCTTCATGTTGCATCCTTGAAAGACATTAAACTTAAATACCAACTTCGGTTTTTAACTGACTTTTCATTTTTGAGTCATGCTGTCCACAAACTGACAGACACACGCACACACACATGAACCTTTTCCTAAAAATGCATTTTTTTGGATTTAGAGGGCCTCAAAACATAATTCCGCTGAATTTTTGGGTGGAATACAATACTTCCTCTACTTTACTATATGTAGTAGAGAAAGTAAAAAAATCTGCTCTTATGACCATAATATCTGGTCCCTTGGGGGACCAAAATATTAATATAATGGAGTACTAGGGGCTTGCTCCACCTGTGTCACGGGTTGAAGTGGCATTGCAGTACTGGCAAGATCAGCCTACCTAATTGAAACCAAACAGTCCTGAAATATATTACATTATATTGACTCTTATCATTGCCTCTTGCCTTTACTTGGTAAGGTTGGTAATGATACATGATTCTTAAATACCGAGCATGCAAGAATCACTTTCCTGGGAACTTGGTATACATATGTAGGGGATTTTCATGAAAATCTTTGTATTTTTGTATTGTGTCATTGAAAAATGCCGAACTTAAGAATCAAGTTTGGTATTTAAGCAACTTTTCATTTTTGTGTGAAACCTTGTTATCAAATTTTTGGGTGGAATGCAATACTTTCTCTGCCCACTGTGTACAGGGTAGAGAAAGCGTAAAAAGGGAACCTGAAAGGCAAGATCACAGAGGGCTCTAGAATATTAGTGGCAAAGACAAAGTTAGAATGAAATCAATTACAAATGCATTTGTTTCAATGGGGAAGCAAAGAACATTCCAAACGGGTAGATGAGGCTCGTTAGTCTTGGTCGACGACTCATCTAGGAGAAGAGGACTCCGAAATCAAACTCCCCCAGGGGCTCCTACTACGGTAGGTATTTTTGTAACGTTGTGTGCTATAAAGATGCAGTTATACATGATTTTGAGCATTATACTATTATTATAATGCTAGGATTACATAAAATAATACAAAAATATGTAATAAGTCTATTGAAACAAATGCATTTGTAATTGATTTCATTCATAAATAATATCAATGAAACCTGCATCTGTGTGATGGTCAATAAACTAGCATCTAACTTAAACCCCTCCGAAGGAGTGTCGCCTTGTCGTGGCGGAGGGGCTCAGTACCTGAACCAGACGGCCTGCTAAGTGTTCTTTCGACTACTGGTAGGCAAGAGGTGAGGTAGGTACGGGTTTCGCGTACCCGGGGATCCCAGCCAGACTCTCGATTGGGTTCCTCCAAGAGGTGAGAGGGCACATGCCAAACGCCAATCAACTTTGGTCCACTTTTGTGTTTGACCTTCCACCTGCTACCTCCCTGTACACAGTCTGATGGATAACCTACGCGCGGGTTGTAGGAAGATGGGGTGACTGCGTAATAGCATAAGTCCCAGCCCCTGGTTATCATGTAGGGTCTGTGTGCGTATCTGCTGATAAAGGTCAGTCCCGGGGAGGGGCCATTGCATGAGCTGATGCACTCCTGAAGGCGATTGGGTCCCTCTGTCTATACATTGGGAGGTGAGACCCTAGGGTGAGCAAGGTCCAGGCCAGGACTCTCATCTAAGCCAGGGGGGTGCCCAGGATGTGAGCATGCCATCGGAGACATTTGCAATGGTGGAGGATATCATGGCCATGGGACATCCTAAACAAAATATAAAAAATCAGAAACGATTGGAAAGGAAGTAGCAGAGTTGAGTGGTCCTCGCTACTTAATATTTACTAGAACTGAGAAAGGAAGGAAATTTACATCGGTGAACCCATTTGTTATCCAAAAGGGTCTTGATAAAATAGCTGGCCCAGTGAAGAACTGCACAAGATCTCGCAACGGCATGCTCCTGGTTGAAGCTAATTCAGCATCCCAGGCGGCTACTTTACTTAAGGCGAATATGTTAGCTAGCTATCCGGTACGCGTAGAACTGCATAGGACTTTGAACTCCTCCCGTGGAGTTGTGAACTCCCGGGCATTGGACGGCATGTCCAATGAGGAGATTCAGGAGAACCTCGAAGATCAAGGTGTAACAGCAGTATACCGGGTTCAGAGAAAAGATGGAGGCGAATATCTGCCTACCCGTACCCTTTTCCTTACCTTTAATCGGGTAGATCTCCCACAAAGGATAAAGGCTGGGTACGAGGCCATTGAAGTAAGACCATATATTCCGAACCCGATTAGATGTTACAAATGCCTGCGCTTTGGTCATACAAGTGACACATGCAGTGGTAGAGCTACCTGAGTGAACTGTGGAGGCATCGCCCATGACGATGACTGTACATCACCTCCTAGTTGTATTAACTGCAGGGGAGAACATCCAGCAAACTCCCGAGAATGTCCCCGTTATGTTGAGGAAAGAGCTATCCAGGAGATCCGGGTTAAAGAGAAGGTGCCCTTCTCAGAAGCCCGAAAGCTCTTACGTTTGCGACAGCCCGCTATCCCGAATTCCGGTACCTATAGCTCGGTTGTAGCTAAACTAGTACCGTGTCGGGAAATCGCAACTCAAACTAGCGATGAATGCGGGGTAACAATTTCAGATAAGATTCTCGTAGCTAGGTCACCTCCAAAGCCTCAGACATCACCTAAGTCCGCCAGAGCATCTACAAGCACCGCAGTTCAATCCAGTAGAACAGGAAGGTCGCCAACAAAGAAGCCGAGCTCAAAAAGTAGACCGATTGTATACGATGTGTCACCGATCAAGTTTAAGACCCAGTATCAAAGATCTGATTTCCTCAAAGACAATAAGATATCTCCCAAGGCACCAAAGGGAAAGAAAAGCCCAAAGACATCTCCCAGGAGATCCTCTTCGGAGGAATCCTCTGGGATGGCTACAGACCGGCGAATGTCATCTTCGCCGGTCTCCGTGTCCAATCGGTTCGAGGCTCTCGAACCAAAGTTCAGTATCGGAACACGGACATCCTCGGCAGAGGACATGGAGTTGGAATCTGCCCACTGGGAGACTTCAATGCGCACCACCCACTTTGGTGTTCAAGTCGCGCTTGTGCGAGAGGTACGCTCATTGCCGATTTCCTGGACAGTCACAACCTAGCTCTCCTCAACACCGGAGAGCCTACATTCATTTCTGACTCTCACAGCACCTTCTCACACCTCGATCTTGCAGTTTGTTCACCTCAGTTGGCAGTCTCCTTACAATGGAATGTCATCTCTGATTTACACTCTAGTGACCACTTCCCATGTCTTATTAGTCTCTTGACACAACATACATTTTCCACACGTATGCCCAGATGGCGTTTGGACCATGCCAACTGGAACCTTTACACCCAGTTGGCTGTCTTTACCTACAACGAGCATGACTCAGTGAATAATTTGGCGCAGCATCTCACGGAGACGATTCTCTGTGCTGCTGAACAATCGATTCCGCGGTCGACTACACACCCCCGTCGATTTCCCGTCCCCTGGTGCACGGCAGAATGTCGGAATGCCATTCGTGCTCAAAGGCGTGCACTTAGGGTTTTCCAACGTCACCCTACTTTGGAAAACCTAATCGAATACAAGAAAATGCGCGCCAGGTCCAGATAAGTCATTAAGGATAGCAAAAAGTCATCATTGAGCAAATTTGTAGCTTCATTTAACCGACACACACCTTCTTCGGTTGTGTGGGATAGATTAAGGCGTGTTGCAGCTAAAACGACCCAAATACCAATAGCGGGACTAAAAACAGCCACAGGAGCTGTTGTTGATTCATTTGAAGTGGCCAATACCTTTGGCAGTGCTTTCGCACAAGTGTCTAGCTCGGAAAACTACTCCCCTGAGTTCCTACCAATTAAAACTCAGGTGGAATCTCAAGGCTTCTCGTTTCGTTCTAGAAATGTAGAAGATTACAATCGCCTTTTCACCATGGCAGAGCTGGAGTATTCCCTGAAATCTTCGCGATGTTCAGCACCAGGACCGGACGGTATTCATGTACAAATGTTACAACGGCTCTCTCCTGAAGGTAAGGCATTCCTGCTCGAGGTCTATAATCGTGTTTGGGTTGACAGTATACTCCCAGGAAATTGGCGGGAGGCCACCGTTATTCCAAGGCTGGAAAGGACCGTCATCTTCCCTCCAGCTACCGTCCTATTTCCCTCACCAGTTGCGTCTGCAAGGTGATGGAACGCATGATCAATGGACGATTGGTATGGTGGTTAGAAAGGCGTAACCTACTGACTAACATCCAGTGTGGTTTTCGACGACGCCGTTCAACTGTTGACCATCTTGTGTCAATATCGACACAGATAATGGAGGGCTTTATGAAGAACTGTCAAACCGTTGGCATATTTTTCGATCTTGAGAAGGCTTATGATACGTGCTGGCGAGCAGGGATTCTAGGTTCCCTGTATGCCTGGAACATACGTGGACGCCTACCACTTTTCATTCAGGAGTTTATGAAGGACCGCCTTTTCCGAGTAAGGGTCGGCTCGGTTTTTTCTAATTCTTTTGTTCAGGAGGAGGGAGTACCTCAGGGTTCGGTGCTAAGTGTCACGCTCTTTGCTATAGCAATTAACTCCATCTGGAAATGTGTTCCACCTGGAATTTCGTCATGCCTATTCGTAGACGACTTCGCTGTCTATTGCACTTCTCAGCGCACGGCGTTCTTACAACGGCGCCTGCAGCAATGTTTGGACAACCTTAGAGAATGGAGCGTGAAAAACGGCTTCCGTTTCTCAACTGAGAAGTCAATCTGCGTTAATTTCTGGCGCCGTAGGAGACGATTACCACCTTCCCTCCGATTTGGTCCAGATGTACTTCCCTTCGCAGAAGAGACGCGCTTCCTGGGTTTGATCTTGGACAGGAAGCTTAGTTGGTCGTCGCATATTGCACAGCTAAGAGCGAGATGTGACCGTTCCCTAAATATTATGCGAGTACTGAATGGCAAATCGTGGGGAGCGGATCGGACAATTTTGTTGCGAATATATCGGGCATTGGTCCGATCCAAACTAGACTATGGGTGTATTGTTTATTCCTCAGCACGACCAACTCTGCTGAGAAGATTAGACGTCGTCCACAATAGGGGCATCCGCATTGCAACAGGAACTTTTCCAACAAGCCCAGTGGTGAGCCTTTACGCCGAGTCCGCAGAACCTCATCTGCAATACCGGCGTGAGATTCTCTTGGCAAATTATGGTTGTGCGCTTAGGTGTATGCCTAAGCACCCAACGTTCGCTTCTTTTTTCACCACTACGCTAAGAGAACGATATAGAAATAGCACCCTTAGTCCTAAGCCTGCGGGGTTCCGTTTTCAAGAGCTCCTAGTGAAGCTTGGAGTGGAACTGCCTATGATGTTCGCCAAGGGCGAGAGGCTTTACCCCCCTTGGCTCTCTGGTACGCCCTATGTAGATCTTGGGATGACCGTACACCAGAAGTCCACGATGCCTATTTCAAGTATCCGCACGTGTTTCTTAGAATTTTTGTCAGGCTACACTGACCGTCGATATATTTACACCGATGGATCAAAGAGCACCCAAGGTGTTGGATGTGCTTATGTTTATGGAACCGAACCATATACATTCGGTTTTCCAAATAGCACTTCCATTTTAACTGCAGAGCTTTATGCAATTTATCGAGCCGTTTTGTGTGTGCGCCATCGTAAATTAGGTGACTGCTTGATTTTGAGCGATTCCCTTAGTGCACTGCAGAGCCTTTGTCAGTTGTACAATCCCCACCCTATTGTACAACGTATCCAGGATGCCCTCCATGTTTTACACGCTTCTGGTGTTGACGTGGTGTGTGAATGGATTCCTGGTCACGTAGGTTTGCAGGGGAATGAAATGGCAGATTTAGCAGCAAAGACGGTAACTACAGAACCTAGTATTACCATCTCACGTGTTACTTCGGAAGACTTCAGGCTTGAAGTGCGGAGAGCAGTGCTGTCGTCCTGGCACGACGAGTGGTCAGCTCTCCGCGGTAATAAGCTTAGAGAAGTGAAAGAACTTCCCATAAACTGGGTAACTTCCTGTTGCACATCTCGTTGCGAGGAGGTTAGTTTGGCTCGATTAAGAATAGGGCACTGCAATTTTTCGCATGGTTACCTATTTAAAAGGGACCCTGCGCCTCTATGTCCGCTGTGTGACAACCTTTTGTCGGTTCGCCACGTGCTGCTAGAGTGTTGCTCTCTAGCGCACCTTCGGGATTCTCTGCAGCTGCCTGCCAGACTTGCAGAGGTCCTAGCGGACGACAAAATAGCGGTTGGTAGAGTTTTTAATTTTTTAGCGGAGTGCAATATCAATTTGAGGATTTAAAATTTTTAATTATCTGTTTCTGATTTTGGACATATTTATCACATTGTTTCATATCTGGCTATTGCCACTGTTTTTTACCTTTGTATATTTTTCTTGTTGCTAGTACTTTTATTTTTTGAGTGAAATTTATATCTGGCTATTGCCATGAATCTTTTAAGGGCGCTGATGACCTAGAAGTTGAGCGCCCTTAAACCAAATCAAATAAATAAATCTAACTTAACCTCTAACATAAACTTAGATGCTTTTGGTTCTTTCTTGGCAGGGGCTTGGAATTTTTCTTCGTTAGTGGGAAGTGAGTGTAGAGTATATGAACTCAGGAGTGATGAAGGAAAATAAATAAAACTTGTTAATCAGCTAAAATTCAATAAGCCACCTCATCAGTTTGATTCTCAAGCCTAAGTGACTAATTTGTTTACAGAGGTTCAAGGTAGCTCAAGAAAATTACACAATTAAAAAAAATTGTTTTCCACAGAGTTTTATTAAGATAAATAATTAGATATGCACTTAAGACCTAGATAAATTTCTTCCCCTAATTATCATACAATTTTCTCATATTCTCACTTTGTCCATAAGCATGTATTGTCAACTTGTTCACATTGACAAGTCAGTGGAATGTTTTCCAGTACTTGCTACAATTTGCCTTCTAAATGTCCTTCCGTTCCAGGCACCATTAGAAATGTAGCAACTCTTTACTTGAAGATACACAGCAACTGTGTCATGGCGCAGCCTAAACAGTAAAATAGATTTGGTTAGAAAATGAACAGCAATCAATAATAATTCATTTACATCAGCTTCTTAACTCAATATCACTGTTACACTTTTGACAGCGGCACAATAATAAACATCCCAATCAGTGAAAATTCTAACCTATTTTCAAGGTCAAATTATATTAGTTAAACTTTTCTAAAACATTGACCCAAACCTAACTCCTTCACTCATTGGAGCTGCACATTATAATAGTTGAGTAACTAATTATAGAAATTTGTCCACTTAAAATCATAAAGTATTATTTTTGGAATTTAACCCATCATAGTTTGATGTTAAATAAGGAAAAATTGAAGCTATTAACAGTGAAGCAACAAGATTCTAAAGTAAGAACAAATTAGAAACTAAAAACTTCACTTATCTTAGTATTATTTGCTGACCCTGGGTTTCAAGCTGTGTCCAGCTCATTCTCAAAGCCATGCCATGGCAAATAATACTAAGATAAGTGAAGTTTTTAGTTTCTAATTTGTTCTTACTTTAGAATAGTTTGATGTGTCAGCACTGTGGTCACTTATGATTTCAAAGTGTGTTAAATTGTTTACCACTGGTCAGTAGAGTGAGATACTATATACCTTTCATGAAGCACTGAGCAAACAGTGAGAGAGCGCAGACATGTGCTGAGAGCGCTCCTGTGAGTAAAAGGAAAAGGATGCAAAGGACATGGCCAGCAAAGATACTAAAGATGAAGCAATAGCAGATCTAGGGAAAATAGGAAAGATTCTAGCGATGGAAAAGAGTACAGAGGGAAACAAAAGAAGAGAACTAGTTGATAAAGAAGAGCAAATACTTAAAAATATGTTGTTGTTAGCTAATGCTGGATTTCTGACAATGAAGTAATTAATCCTCTTGCTCTCCAATATTTTTCACTGATGGATGGGGCACTAGAAGTGGCGGGCATATTTGAAGATGGTCTCGATCCATTTCCTCTTGCAGATTACATAGAGGACAGAGTGGTGAAGAATATATCCCAATTCTGTTTAAATGTTTTGCCAGACAATTATGTCCTATAATCAACCTGAAGGTTGCAACTGCTGTTTTTCGAGGATACTCAGGAATTACTGTTTGAATGTTTGGTAGTTCCCATCTTTTATTCTTTGATTTTTCATAGTAATATTTTGCAATAATTTTTTTGAATTCAGAGTTGACTAATCCTTTAGCTGCATAAAATGGTAGATTAACTAGATTTTTGTACACTGCTGGTACCCTTTTTTGCAAGAAAATCAGCTTTCTTATTACCACTCAGTCCACAGTGAGCTGGTATCCATTGGAAGACTAAGTGTTTTTTAAGTGCTGTTAGATAGGTAAGGATTTTCCAACATTCTATAATTGTTTGGCTTTTTTGGTGACAACTTGGAAGTAATTGCTATAATTGGTACCCTGGAATCTGAGAGAATAACTGCTTGTTGAAAATGTGAAATTCTGTACAAAAGATTTTGTAGGGCCATTCGAATTGCTTCAGTTCTCCATCAAAGTTTGTAGTTTCCTAACTTAAAGATTTGTAATAGGAAAAGAGGTGACATGTGACTCCAGTCCCTGCTCCATCTCGGTTTGATATCAATGATCCACCAGTAAAAAAAAAAGGAGCCATTCATGTTCTGGAAATCTAGTATGGATTGTCTCTAATGCCAATAATTTTAGAACACTAGTTGGAGTATCACTTTTCTTAACTTCTTCTGTCAGGTGTAAATAATATGTGATGTCTAATGTTTGTGTCGGATTGACTTTAGATATGAAGTTTTCCTTTTAATTAGGAAGGTATATATTCTTGATGTCTTAAATTCTGAAAAGAAAGCTCTCTGAGTCTTTAGTGTATATGTAAAATTTCTCTTGTTCAATGTATTGAGTGGGGGTCTGATCAACTTTTCATGTTGAATAAGAGCTTGTTTTCTTCTATTTCGTATTCAATGGGGTATTGGTTGGTTTGTATTTCCATAGCTGGTATTGGTGTGGTTTTGATGGCACCTGTAATTAGTCGCAGACTCTAGTTTTGAAAGATTTGATTTTTTTTTTTGTATTTACTGTCACAAGAACTTCACTGCCATAAGTAAATAATAGCTTTATATATACATTGTTGTTAAGAGTTGCTCTGGAACAGCCCCACTTCATTCCTGTAAGACGTTTTAACAGTGAAAGGTGCCTTTATGCTCTTTATATTGGGTCAATCCATGTCAAATCGAACACCCGTAAAACACGATTTTTTCATAGGAGGTTCAAAATTGGCATCAAATAAGGTGAACAATATTTTTTTATTTCTGTATTTTTAAATTACTTGCTTAGTTATGGCTATTAGAAATTAAGCAATTTCTGCATGCACCATAATATAAAATCACTTGTTAGTTTAAGGCCATATAGAGTTCAGAGTTGGGGTTTGGCGCACTGGAAAGGTTAAATACAACACTTTTAACAACTTTCGATCAATCATTACTACACATAAATTTTGGACTGTTTTTTGATGGCATATTTTATAAAACCAAAAATAGAATTTTAATCGATGTGTTAAAAATCTAAAAAAGATACACACGTATTCCCTGACATTTTATCTATAAAATAAGATGTTGAAAACTATGGAGCTTGCATTAGTGCATTTTCTACAATTTTTTTTCTGGAGGCCTGCAAGCGTTCATGGAGGACAGGAAGTAGTGATCCGTTTGTACAGCTGGATTCGCCTTGAGAGCGAGTAACAAGCCAGGTGACTGCAGATAGCATACGAATTGGTGCGTCAGCTAAGCTACTCAGATAACTTCTGCTTACTAAGGCAGTACAGTCCATGTAGAAAAATGTCTCCACAATGTACCTTCTTTCTGATACTCTTGTGGCATCTGATACTCTTGTGGCATCTGATACGTGCTTTGGAACTTTTGATTTTTCTTTTTGTAAAAATCTTCTGATGTAAGCAGTTCTTTGCTTTTAGCTTCTTCCTTCATGTACGTCCATACATTTCAAATAATTTCTTTACTCTGACTGTGTAATATTTTGGCCCCTAATTTAGAACGTACAGGTGGCATAATTGATTTACGCTATGATCAACATCTCACAAATTCACTATATTCACTATTTATTGCAAAGATCTATGTCTTCAACTGCATGCTACACTAAAAAGTACCTGTAAATTAGCAAGGACTGTCTCAGATCATGCAGACATCACTACCTTCCCCCTCCCTCACGATGTTGTGCATGGTTTCATTTGCAGAATTATACAATATGAGCTGATGAAAGAGGCAAAAGCTATGGATTCGCCAACAGGACTTTCAGTCAAGGACAGGTGCCAAGAACGATGGGTCCAGCTGTGCTGTAAAATTACACTCCTTCATTCCTTTGTTAAAAACTGAAGCTTTAGTGAAACAATTTTCTTTCAAAGAAGGACGTAAGGTTGTGTGTTGTATGGAAACAGTTTAAAATGCATATTTTAAAAACATTTTGAAGATGCTAATAGTGTACATAAAATAGTGTCAGCTAGCAATGTTCTGCTTACTGTACTTTGTAACATTCATGGAACCTCAAGCAGTGGACAGTTGCCGTAATGCGAGGTGGCAATTGTGCGAGATTACTGTAGCCGTCACCGCTGCCTCGCGACTCCGCTGCACTAATTTGCAAGTAAGTTAATTAAAACTGAACTATTAGAGACTCCATTCTGATCTTTTCTGAGAATATTGAATAAACTTCATTGTATTTTTTAGCTTTTTTTCCAGATTTTTAAATGGTCGAGTTTATGTTATTATCTAACTTTGAAGCTTTAATCGTATAAAATATAATATTAATAATAATAAAATTTTCTAATAAATACCTCACGAAATACTGTGATTTTTCTTTAATTTGAGCCAAAGATCAAGTAATTTGCTTCATTACAATCGGAAGTATGAGTGAGGAGCGTGCGATTTTTGGGACATTTCAAAAATTAATATCTGCCAAAATACTTTTTTTTTTTTAAATGAAGAAACACAGGTCAAATATATTTTGTTCCAAAACACCAAAAAAAAATTTCAAGAAAATCTGAGAGATCAAGGTCATTTTTTGCCATAGTTTGTTCAGTTTGACATGGAATGACTCTATTACATTTTCCATTTGTTTGGTCCATGTATGTTTGGTATCAAGTATAACTCCCAAATACTTTGCTTCCTTTGTTTCTTGTAATTGTTGACCCTCAAAATTTAGTTTTATTTTTAATGGTTTTTTCCTTAGTGAAAAGATTTGGTAGTTTGATTTTCTTGTACTAACGGTCATTAAATTTTCTTTGGTCCACTTTTGTAAGTTGGTTAAGGATTGTTGCAAAGTTTTTTCTAGTTCTTTACTTTTGCTTTTTGGTTTTCAAGTCCATATTACTAAGTCATCAGCAAATAGCGCACACTTCACACCTGATTCTTGTATTTCTTGTGATAGATTGTTGATAAATATATTAAAAAGTGTTGTGCTGAGCACTACACCTTGTGATAAGCCACAGTGTACTTAAGGCTTCATGGGTGATTAGCCGTGTGAGATTTAGAAACATTGAGCTTTCGACCATTGTAGACTCCATGGCTTTCATCAGAATCAAAAGAATGACTGTGCTCCACTCCCCATTTATGAGGCTCTTAGAATAGCAAGGGCATATGTGCCAAAAGTTAGTTTTGAGAAAAATGCGATTAAAGTTTTACAATGCAGTACATATTAAAATCATCTATAGAGAGATCAAAAATTGCTCAGATGTGAATCTAATGCATTAATACTGCTAATTAGGAATGTAAAATGTTATTTGGCACATATTTAAGATTTCAGAAGGTTAATTTCATCAACAATATAATTCAGATAACGTAAGCTTTCATGCTCATTATAACCAAAACACTTACTTGTAAAGTTAGCATTTTGCAAGCAATACTTTAAGTAATATTGGTAAATATTTGTTCTAATACTAACAAACAATACTTCTAAAGTTGATATAAAGAAGTTAACAAAAAGCATGGATAGCTCACTGAAGATGTTTAACTGCTATGTTGTGCCGTGAGGAATCAGAGTATGTTAGTAATGTGAAGTATCGTCATCCGCTGTTGCCTCTTGTTCCATCTCTGGTGTGTGCCTTTACTACAAGTTTGTTTTTTTAACTTACATGTTCTTCACATGTATTTCTCTTCTCCTTGGCCATATGCATTTTCCATTGGTTTTTCTGCACGCAGCGTTTTCTGGGACAATTTACGTGCTGAGAAACAGAATCACTGTCTGTGTCACTCATAGTGCATAATAAAAGTAAATCACTACCCTAAATGCACTAAAGGTTTGTTCAATGGTATTGTTAGTAAACAACACAACTATTGAAACATAATGGTAAACAGAAGTTAAACCAAGAGCTGCAAGCCACTAAAACATGCTACAGCTTTCTTTAAAAGCAACAGACTGAACCAAAGAAATACCCTGTTTAGACAGGAGTACATCCAGGCAAAAACTATTTACAAAACCGCAAAAATGTTCAACAGGTTAAGGAATAACTATTTATGAGGGGTAAAGGCCTGAAAATAAACAGTACCCTCTCTTAAGTGATTCATTGGTACATTCTGTTAAAGAGTTACTGTCACAGCATGGCGGCCAGCTCCGGTCAAGAGGTTGGTTCATACGCCTTTGCTATTCTCGAGATTCAGCTGTAGCACATAAGGTCTAACACCATGCCTTATTCAAATGGAAAATTTGTTCATATCCAGGGCGTATCAACCATTCACACTTAACAGGCATTAAAGAGTAGGCTTCATACTATATGTTGCAAGAAAAACAAAAAATTTGTACTTTGGCACTTACGCCCTTGTTATTCTAAGCACCTCATATATACTGTTTCAGGAGGAGTCCAGGTGTGAGTACAAGTCACCTGGGTAAACCCAGGCGGATGGTAAGGTGGCCACGGTACCTATCCGTTTAATTACGGATTTACCCGTGAGGTGGTATAGGTTTGTCTAATTTTACAAGCTTTAGTGTAATGTCTCTAATGGTGCAGGTTAGCTTCCTGTGTTGTCATTTGGTGGTGGGATGTGTCAGATCTTGGATGTCTAGCCCTCCAAGCGACCATTGCCCTACTGTTTACTTCGTCGGCCGCTTGTGGAACCGTCGAGCAATGCGGTGCCAGTGACAGGAAACCGAGAGGAATAGGTGAAAGTTGTGGTGGTGCCAAGTGTTAAGTACATTTGGCGGTTTGGGTATTTGAAGGGATAGTGGTAGTTACCAGCCAAGGGCGTCCTTGAGCAAGCGGTAGCTCTGTCGCCGTATAGGTAGGCGATGATCGTATTGCCCCAGGGTGTTGACCAACTGGTTTGGGTGAGGTGTGAGTTTGGCATACATTGTGCGAGTCCTGTCCCGCACTACGTCCACAATATATGGTATGCCGGAATCAGTGTGAAGGATGTGTGATGGAAATCTACGGTTGGTATCGTACATCATCCTAAGCGCCCTGTTCTGCACGGCCTGCAGCCTGCGGATGGTGGAACGAGGCCAGAGGCAGTTCGAGTCGAGCGGGGATGCTGATTCCCCCGCCCGAGTGTCCTTACCGCAGTACCTAGTCGTCACACGACTTAACCTGCGCGATGAGTTTTGGTGGTTTCTCTACAGGATATGTTTCATACTAGGAAACAATTTTTGGGATCAGGGGTTGTTATAGGGGCGGGAAGGATAGTTGGCAGGGATTAGTCCGCGGGCGGGCAGTGCCCGGCTTCTGATTGGCCGCTTTCAGCCAGTCAGGTGACGCGCTAATTCCCACCAGGGTTCTGGCCGTCAGTCCCTCACTGAGAGGGGAACTGAATAAGGTGTTTTTCTCTGTTTCGAGTACAGATTGTAATTCCCATTTTCAAAAATTAAACCGCTGGACCTAAGATGTCCTTTGGCAATCTTTTGGTTGGTAGTCGGCGTAGCTGTCTCTGGTCGTATCTTCCCAGAGTATTCACCAGTGGATTAGGGTGGTTCTGGAGTTTGTTGTACATTGTTCGAGTGCACGTTCTTTACACGTCGACAATGTACGGGATACCGGAGTGTTCGTGTAGGATATGGGCAGGAAATCTCCAGCCAGTGTCGTAAATCATCCTTAATGCCCGATTCTGCAGCGTCTGGAGCCTGATGAAGGTGGACTTCGCCACCACTCCCCAGATCTCACATCCGTACAGAACCAGAGTCGGGATAATCGCCCGATACTTATAGCTGGAGCTTTAGGCGAATAGGCATGGTTTTTTAGTACAGGATTGGATATAACTGCCGGAGAGCAGCGTGGCCTTGTAGCACTTTGCCCCTGACGTGATGTCTGTACGTCAGCCGCCGGTCCAGCGTGTCCCCAGATACTTCGCCGTAGTGACCCAGGGGATCCGACGGCGCCGAAGCACGAGGTCTCGCGGTAGCCAGTTTGCCAGCATGTTCGCCAGGAGAGTCGCAGAGCTTTTCTCCGGGTTTATAGACATGCGCCAGTTCTCGCAACATCTACTGATGGCACAGAGATGGGCTTGTACTTGGCGGTAGCTGTAGCGCGAGTTCTTGTTAGTAGTGAAGATCATGAGATCGTCCGCATACCGACAGATGTGAGTGTTTGGGTGCGTGGGGAGATCGGCCATGTAAGCAGCAAAAAGTGCCGGTGACAGTACACTGCCCTTGGGGACTCCTGCGCCAATGAGCCTTTCTCTAGAAAATGAACCCTCCACTTTCACTCGGAAGCTACGTTCCTGTAGGAAGGTAAATGTATTGAGGGGGGATTTCATGCTGTATGAGCTTGTAGACAAGCCCCTCGTGCCAAGTGGTAGAAAATGCCTTTTCCACGTCAAGCAACACTGCCACTGTTTTAGCCCTGTCCTGGTAAGCAAGAGAAGCTTTTTCGGCTACAGGCAGTAGTTGCTCAGTCGTGGAGTGGCCAGAACGAAAGTCAAACTGGTGTTCCGGTAGGAGACCTTTTTCCTCTAATAGAGGTCCGAGGCGGGACAGAAACAGTTTCTCGAGTACTTTCGAGATAACTGGCAGGAGACTGATGGATCGGTAACTAGATGGAAAAACCGGATTTTTGCCCTGTTTCAGAAAGCACACCACACACGCCTGTTTCCAGACAACTGGAAAATGACGCATGCTTAGGCATGCGTTGTAAATTCGGATCAAGTGAATCACGGCTCTAAGGGGGAGGTAATGGAGCATTTCCGCTGTTACACGGTCCTGTCCAGGGGATTTTCGGGCTTTTAGGGTTCTGATGGTGTTAGTTACCTCGCGAGGGGTAACTATCGGGATATGGAACTCCTCGTGGCCTACGGGTCCGAATTCTAGGAAGTCTTCTACCGCCTGTTGCACGAGGTCAGTGTGGTCGTCGTTCTGTGGATCTTCCCTAGGCTGGAATTGAGTTTCCAGATAGTCTGCTAGCGCCTCTGCTTTTTCCCTCGGTTCAAAGACAAGTCTTCCCCGAGGGCTATGCACAGGGTGATTTGTCTTTTTGCAAGCCTCGGACGATGCGCCACGGTTTCCTCTCCTGGAGGTTTACGTGGCGCAGCGTGTTTTCCCAAGCTGCTTGCCTATGTTTTCTTAGGAGTCATCTCACCAGGGATTTGAACCTCTGGTGTATTACTCCTATCCCAGGATGACGGAATCTCTGCCATAACCTTCTAACAGCATTTTTTGCTTGAATGAGGCGTTTCAGTGGGACAGGGATAGCTGTAGGGTTTGGTGCGTCGGTAGGAATGCGGTGTGTGTGAGCACGCATCGCATTTAGGACTGAGGTTGAAAACCCCGCGGCTGCCTCCTCGAGAGCCTCTATCGAGTCTATCCGAGGATGTGCTTCCACGGAGTTTTGAAGGGCTAGGACGGCTGCGTCCCAATCGACTTCTTCCACCCAGTCTGGCACTCCCAGAGCAGTGAGATTAACGTCTGAGTCGACCACAACAGGGTTGTGGTCAGAGTCCAGAGAGTTAATCACAGAGAGGTCCAGGTGAGATGGTATGTTGTTGGTGACTATGAAATCGATGACATCTGCGGCAGTGAGATTAACGTCTGAGTCGACCACAACAGGGTTGTGATCAGAGTCCAGAGCGTTAATCACAGAGAGGTCCAGGTGAGATGGTATGTTGTTGGTGACTATGAAATCGATGACATCTGCGGCACCGCGTGCCGGGTAGTGAGTTGGACCTATCGGACCATGCGCGAAAAGGGCGGGGTTCCCGCTAATGAGACGGTAAAGTCCCCGGTCCTTTACGCTCTGGGTGCGGCTGTGCCAGCTTGGGTGTTTTGCGTTGAAGTCGCCTGCAATGCATACCCTGTGGTGTAGGTTCAGGAGTGCCATGATGTCCGCTTCATGGAAACGCCCATCCGGCTGGTCATACACGGCTACAAGCACTAGGTCGTTCCCGCCCAAGGATAGCCTTATGGCGGTTGCTTCCAGGTGTTGTAGCGGAGGAATGGTAACAGGAGTGTGGGTGAGATGGTTCTTTATGAATATGGCAGTACCACCGCCCTGTCGGCCGACCCGATCAGACCGATGGGCTACGTAACTTGGCAGGGTAAACTGTACACCAGCGTGCAAGTGCGTTTCACAGATCATCAGGATATCAATCCCGTGACTGTCTACGAACTCTAACAGGCCCGGTCTCTGGTCTCTAACTCTATTTGCGTTCCAGACCGCAGCTCTAAATGAACGCACAGTTCTATGTGCCATTAAGAACTCGTGGAGTTAGCTTGGCCGTTTGAAGCACCGCGAGGTGCTTCTTCACAGCGGATATCTCGGGGTTATTCATGACTTCCCTGCAGCGTCATAAGACCGGGAGGGAACGCTTTACTAAGTCGGCAAACCAGATTGCCAACTGAATAAACTCAGCCATGTCCTCGGAAGCGAATACGTCACCCAAGGTTGGTTGCTGGTAGTTTTGATGAGGCACTGCTGCCTCATGATTGGCTGGGCCAGTCCGGGAGGACGGGCCAGCGCTGGTTGGCTCTGCTGCTCGCTGATTGGCTGACGCAGCTGGAGCTGTAGTTGCTGGTGTTGGGGGAAGCTTATCGACAGTTTTGTTGCTGTCTTCCGCCATTGCAGTTGGTCTTGCGGTTTTTGCCCCAGAGGCCTTTTTCCCCTTCTTGGGGGGACGTTTCTCCTTTGGAGCGACGCTGGTGGTTGGTGCAGTCTCCTTACTCGCAACTTTAGGTGTGACGCTTTCTGGGACGATTGGGACTGGCGTTGTCATTACTGTGACAACCTAGCTTTTTGGGGCCACTTCCGCGGCCTCGGCCTGCGCTAGGGCACTTTCGTGTCCCGCCAGGGCCTTGGCGAAAGAGACCCCCTGCCTAACCACAGTTACAGCCTTGCCCTGTTTTCCTTGCATTATCGCAAGTCGCTTAGGGCACCCGCGATAGATGCCTATGTGGCACCCATCGCAGCTAGCGCACCTTTTGTTTTCCATATGGCTCGGGCAATCCTATACCCGGTGCTCTCCTGCACAACGAAGGCACTTGAGTGTCCTCTCACAGGCAAAACTGAGTGGTGGAAGCCCAGCCACTTGTAGCACTGGATCGGCCCCTCCCTGCCTTGATAGGGCTCAGTTGTGACCCTCGTCCCCTTCTTTGTCTACTACCACTAGGAATAGTGGTAGGGGCACCTTAGTGGATTTCCCCCCTCTCTCTCTTTAGTAGTGGTGAGTTGCACCACGGACCACGGTTCGATTCCGTGTTAGTCCATCAGGCCGGCACGGATATCCTGGGGGTCTGTCTCCGAATCGAGACCCCTGATGACTCTGCGAACCACGTGGGATCGCTGGAGTGAGTACGTGTGGAATTTAATTCCACTCGCTTTCAGGACTTCCCTCGCGGCCGCATGATCCTCAGGGGAAGTGGTTCGAATAACAAATCCAGCAATCGAAAACAGGTCGTACAGATTCTCCTGTACGGTATGTCGTGTTTGCACAGCACCTAGCCGCTAATGCGACTTTATCTGTGCGGTATTTAAGTTTGTCATTGTGTTGTCATGCTTTTGTGTCCTGGTTAATGGTTTCTTTCTGAATACCTAATTTAGGACACAGAAAGGGGGCAGGAATAGGTGTTGGAGTAATGATGTGTTCGAAGATGGGAGTGGCATTACCCTTATCCAAGGGCGTCCTTGGGTAGGCGGTAACTTTTCCTTCTTCGAGGTGCTCTATGGTCGTATTGACCTAGTGCCCGTACCAGCTGATTGGTGTGGGAGTTAAGTTTGGAGTGCATGGTTCGGGATCGCTCCCTCACCAAGTCCATAATGTAGGGTAGTCCTGACTGGTTGTGAAGGATGTAAGACGGGAATCTAGGTCCGGTATTATATATCATTCTTAACGCCCTGTTCTGCACTGACTGCAGTTAGCATATGGTAGAGGGTGCTGCTGATCCTAAGGGCTTCGCAGCCGTATAGGATCAATGGCGGAATGATTGCCCGGTAAATCCTTAATTTTAGGTGTTTGGGCATGGTAGATCTGAGGATGGGGTAAAGCTGTCTGAAGTCAGCGTGACCAAGATTGGCCTTTGCGCGGACGTGTGGGGCGTATGTTAGCCCGCGATCAAGGAGAACGCCTAAATATTTGGCAGAGGTTACCCATGGGATATATCTCCGCCTAAGCCGGAGTGACCGTTCTGGCCGCCAATGGCGAACCTTACCAAGAAGGAGAGCGGAGCTTTTCCCCAGACTAACAGCCATTCTCCACTTCTCACTCCAAGGGTCAACGGCGTCGAGTTGTCGTTGAAGGGGCGGGAGGCAATATCTCACATTTTGGTTTTGTGCCATAATGAGGAGGTCGTCCGCATACTGGCATTTCGCAGTGTGTTATTCCGTGGGGAAATCGGACATGTAAGCTGCGAAGAGTTGCGGGGAGAGTACACTGCCCTCCGGGACTCCTGCCACTATTTCTCTTGTTGTAGACAGTTTCCCCTCCACTTTCACTCTGAAAGTGCGGTCCTGAAGGAAACTGCTAATTATAGTGAGATATGGAGGAGGGATATTTGCCTGCTTTAGTTTGTGCAGTAGGCCTTGGTGCCAAGTTGTGGCGAAAGCCTTTTCCACGTCCAGCAGCACCGCTATGGTCTTGATGTTTCCCTGGAAACCCAGGGAAACCATCTCGGTCACACGCAGCAAGTGCATGGTCGTGGAATGACCCCGACGAAAACCAAACTGTTGATCCGGTAGGAGTTGCCTCTCCTCAAAAAGAGGTATTAGGCGGGTAAGGAGCAACCGCTCAAAAACTTTTGAGACGATTGGGAGAATGCTGATGGAACGGTAGTTGTTAGGAAAGACTGGGTTCTTGCTCGGTTTCAATATACACACCACCCTCGCCTCCTTCCAGAAAACCGGAAAGTAACGAAGACGGAGGCATGCAATGAAGATCCGGGTCATGCGCACCACAGCCTTTTTGGGTAGGTGCTGGAGCATGAGCGCCTGACGCCGTCATGTCCAGGGGATTTGTTGGGATTCAGACTTTGGATTTCGGAAATCACCGCTTTCGGGGCGATTATGGGAAGTTGGAACACCTCGTGTAGCCGCCGCGGTTTCTCATAGAGGTAATCCACGGTTGCTTCCACGAGTTCAGTAAAGTCTTCATCTTGCGGGTCCTCCTGGGGTTCGAACTGTACCTCAAGGTGGTCGGCGAACACAGTGGCTTTCTCGTCTGGCTCAAAGGCGAGCTGCCCACGAGTTCCGTGCAAGGCATGCTGGTATTGGGTCTTGTCCTTCCTCAAGGCCCCTATAATCCGCCATGGTTTCTTTTCTTGAAGGTTTACAGTTTGTAATGTGTTTTCCCAGGCTGATGTTCTATGCGCACGGAGCAGCCGCCTTACCAGCGATTTGAACCTCTGGTAAACTGCTCCTATCCTGTGATGGCGGAAACGCTGCCATAGCTTCCGAACAGTTGCCTTGGCTTTTATCAACTGTCGGAGTTCTATAGGTAAGGTTCTAGGATCTGTGGTGTTGGTGGGAATGCGGTGAGTATGTGCGCGTACCGCATTTAGGATCTGGTCGGGAAAATCCGACGCTGCCTCTTCCAACGCCTCGATATAATTGATGCGTGGTCGAGGGTCGACGGAACGGTTAAGTTCTAGGACTGCTGCATCTCAGTTGGTCTCAAATGTCCAGTCAGAATTTAACAGAGCTGGCATGGCTACTGTGGAATCTACCACGACAGGTAGTGGTTAGAATCCAGCTTATTTACTGCCGAGAGGTCAAAGTGTAATGGCATGTTCTTGGTGATCATGATGTCTAAGACGTCAGGCCTGCCGCGGGCCGGATAGAATGTAGGACCTCTCGGCCCGTGCGCGACTAGGCTTGGGTCTCCGCTGATGAGGCGGTAGAGCCCGCGCCCCCTCTGGTTGCTAGTGCGACTGTACCAGAGCCCATGCTTCGCGTTGAGATCTCCAGCGATGCAGACTACTGGGTGTAGGTTGAGGAGAGTGGTGTAATCTGCTTCATAGAAGCGATGATCTGGAGGGTCATAAGCCGCAATCAACAATGTGTCCACACTGCCAATGGCAAGCCTAATGGCAGCAGTCTCCACATGTTGAAGGGCAGGAAGAGGAAAAGGTGTACGGGTGATGATGCTTTTGATGAAGATAGCTGTACCACCGCCCTGTCGGCCGACCCGATCAGACCGATGGGCGACGTAACTAGGCAGCGAGAAGTTTATACCAGCATGCAGATGTGTCTTGGTCACCAAGAGGATGTCGATCCCGTAGGATTGTACAAATTCCAGAATGCCTGGACGTTGTTCCCTTACGCCGTTGGCATTCCAGAAAGCGGTGCGTAATGGTCTACGCACAACACGGTAGGCCATTACTGGGAGGATCTAGGGAACAGCTGCTCCAATGTTTGCAGCAGGATTTGGTGTTTTTGTAGGACGTCAACATTGGAGTCCGTTATGGTCTGCATACACCTCCTCAAAATGGGAAGTGTCCGTTTAATCATGTCCCCGAAGCAGTTGGACAGGGCCCTAAATTCCTCAAGGTCTGCCGAGGATATAACACTTCCGAGTGGGGCCAATGGGGCCAACGGAGTGGTGCGTGCCGGTTGGGCATGTTGGGTTGGGGCCGGGGTGGGTACCTCGGCAGATTTAGTGACTGCATCAGACGCAGTCATTTGCTCAAGTAGAGCTGACCGCTGTCTTTCAGCCTTTCTTTCTTTCCTCTCTCGCTTTTCACGAGAGGGGCGTGGAGGTGGAGGTGCTCTCTCCTCCACGCTGGTGGCTGGTGCAGTATGCACAGTTTGTGCCTGTGCAGGTCTGGTTTGTGCAGTTTCAGTCTGCTGCGCAATATTCTCAGCCTCGTTAAGGGCGGCGGCGAAGCTCATACCTGTGCGGACTGGTGCCACATTCTTAGGACCGCGGCGGCGGTTGTCGATAATTTTTTGCCGCACTTCACACCCCTTGTACACACTTACATGGGGTTTGTGGCAATTGGCACACTCTTTTTCTTCTGTGCCTTTGTCGCAACGTATGCACAGCGTAAGCATGCGAGCTTTCGTTCACATGCTTGGCTGGAATGGTGAAAACCCATGCATCTGCGGCATTGCGCATAATCTTGCCCATAAAAACGCTCCACCTTGACCACAGTGTGGAAGAAGGTGCACACAGCGTCTATTGGCTGAATTTGTTGATCCTCCTCGGTCCAAATGGTCTTTTTCAGCTGCGCTGCAGCTGAGATTTTAACTGGAGTGCCTGTGTTATTTCCTCTGCTGTACACTCAGAGGAGAGTCCCCTAATTATGCGTCTTTCAACGTTGGGACGCTGGAGTGAGTAGGAGTAGAAATGAATCTGGTCCTCTCTTAGCACTTCTTTCGCCCTTTCAAAGTCCTCGGACGTGTAGGTTCGGATATGAACCTTTCTGGGCTTCCTTTGAGCCCGGAAACCCTTGACCAATTTGGCCGCAAGTAGTTTCATGATTTTAATATGTTTATTAAAAGAATCCGCTATGATAGGCGGAATCTTAGGGCCCCTCTTGGTTAGGGGTGGTTCTTCGGCCCGTTGTGGAATTGGAGGATTTCCTTTTCCTCCTGCGCTCAACTCTATCCCCTTATAAACATGAACTCGCAACTAAAACTCAGAATGAGACTAACACTATACAAGACACTCATTCACCCTATACTCACATACGCTGCTCCAGTCTGGGGTTATGCCACAAAAACACACATTATGTGCCTACAAAGATTGCAAAACAAAATATTGTGACTGGTAGCAAAAGTGCCTTACACTGCTCCAGCGGACATACTACACGACAAATTAAAAATGCACACGATAGAGCAATTCATTTCAAAGGTCTCACAAGACGCATATAAACACTTACGTCACAACCCTTTAGTAACGAATCTAGGCAAATATACAATGGAATTAAGGAAATTGAAGCTATTAACAGTGAAGCAACAAGATTCTAAAGTAAGAACAAATTAGAAACTAAAAACTTCACTTATTTTAGTAATGTTGTAAGTTATTTTTTCAACCACAATGGAAATTTGTAAACATGCTAGACTACTAGCGCTTTTCGACAGAAACCTAACTCCAAATAACACAGAAATACAAGAATTCTTGAACAATCTACTACACGACTGAATCAGACATTGACACAGGATTGTTCCATTCTCTTTCACTCAACTAAACCTCCCTTTTCCCTGTTTCAGACCGCAGCCTGCCACAGAGCCCTATAAGCCCTTGGCAACTGCCGAGGCAGACCGGGAGAACTAGGGCCTCTCACTAGTGTCCTATGTGCGCAGTGAAAGTGGGCCACCATATGATGGAGTAGGACACTCTGACGACCAGGCAATCAACAAGGATCAACACAGAAACGACAGCTGCCGGCTTCAGGCAGACGAAGCTAGAATTCTAGCGTTAACGCCTAACGTTAAGCAATAATATAATTGCTAACCACTAGCCTGAAACTAATGACTTGCAGGTATATACCTGTGCAACCCTAGATGTAAGCTTAAAGATTGCAGAATAACACATCATTTCTATGCTAACACTAACAGTAGCTCATACCATAACGACTTGCAGGTCTATACCTGTGCAACATTAGATATATAAGCACATAGATTGATGAATAACATAGCTTTTCACATAGAGCATCAACAACACTAGCATATAACATAACGACTTGCAGATCTATCCATGTGCAACACTAGATATAAGCATAAAGATCGCACGTTTAATACATCCTTTTATGCTCATCATTAAACAGTAATATTAAACATAATGACTAGCAGGTCTTCACCTGTGCAACACTAGCCATAAGACAGCATGAAAAAATACATTAACCTACGTTAAACTAACACTGTAGTTACTGACTAACAAGCCTATGCCTGTGCAGCTCTAGTCATAAGTTAATACAAATAGTGTCATCATATTAACAACATAGATAACACATCTAACGCATGCAATTCTCTTGGTCCTGTCCAGGTTTCATGGGCATTACCAAAAAGTAACTTCTGACTTGCTCGCATGAACAGCATGCCAGCTTAAAAGCATTCAATTACTAAACGGGGTGCTATGTGGAACCCGACTAATGCATGATGATGCACGATAAAAATAGCATTACACCAACTAACACTTGGAGGGGTTTTTTAGTGAGTAACCCTCCCCCCTCAGGGCACAGGGACCCTCACACTGTTGGCTATAGCATGTAGGCCTTCGCCTGTAATGGGTTTTTCCCCTCCAAGGTTAAAAAAAAAGTTGTTTGGATGTCTTCCTTAATGACCCTGTCCCAGTATTTATCAGTATGATCCAGAACTTTGATGTCTTCAAAGTTTATTTTATGGACATATTCTATACAGTGCTCAGTCACTGTCGACGTATCTGGTTCTAGGAGTCTAATATTGCATTGGTGTTCTTTACATCTTTCTTCTATTGTGCGTCCTGTTTGCTCTATGTACACCTTTCCACATTTGCAAAGAATCCAGTACACTCCTGGGACCTTGAGCTGAAGTGGATCTTTTACCGGCCTAAGATATTCTTGAACCTTCTTTGGATGCGTGAAGAAAGTCTTGATGTTATACCTTGCGAATATGCAGGAGATCTTGTTCGAGATGGAACTGTAGAATGGTATGTAGGCTTTATTCAGCCAGCTATCCATCCTTTGAATGAGGCATAGGGGGTTGTTACAATTGTGTTCAACCTTCTTGATGTCGTAATCACTGTATCCATTTTTTTACCAAGGTGTCTTGCAGGTATTGAAGTTCTTGCTCAATGTGGTCTTCATCTGCAATATCAAAAGCCCGGTGAAACAAAGGGGAGATAACTGTCTTCTTTTGAGTGGGATGGTGGTGACTGGAGCGGTCCAAGTAGTGATTGGTGTGCATGGGTTTCCTGTATACTTTGTGACCTAGGCTGCTGTCCGGCTTCTTGTAAACAAGAACATCTAGGAAAGGAAGCAAGCCATCATTCTCAACTTCCATGGTAAACTTGATGTTCATGTGTAGATTGTTAAGGTGGTCTAAGAAGGCAGAAAGTTTTCCTTTTCCATGTGGCCAGATAACAAAGGTATCATCAACGTATCTGAAGAATGCCTTTGGTTTGTTTGAGGTGGTATCTAGGGCAGTATGTTTGAAACTCTCCATGAAGAAGTTTGCAATAGCAGGTGACAACGGTAAACCCATGGCTACACCATCCATCTGTTCGAAGAACTGGCCGTTGTAACTGAAGTATGTGGAAGTGAGCGTGTGTCTGAAGAGCTGAGTGATGTCTTCCGGAAATCATTCAGATATGAGCTGTAGTGAGTCCTCTAGTGGCACTCTGGTGAACAAGGATTCCACATCAAAGCTTACCAATATATCCTCTGGGTCCACTTTCAGTGTTGACATTTTCTGGATGAAGTGGCTGGAATTTGTAATATGGTGTTGACAGTTGCCCACAAGCAGATTCAGTAAGGTGGTAAGATGTTTGGCAAGCAGGTAAGTAGGTGAGCCTATGGTGCTCACAGTGGGTCGGAGGAGTACTTCAAGCTTGTGAATCTTTGGCAGTCCGTAGAGTCTAGGTGGAGCAGCTGCATGTGGAATTGTGTTTTTCTGTACTATGGTGGTTAGGCTGGAGTTTTTTATGAGATCTATGGTTGTTTTGGTTATCTTGGTCATCGGGTGCTTATCCAGTTCCTTGAAAGAGAGATCTTCAAGTAGTTTTTTTATTTTCTGGTCATAATCCATGGTCTCCATGATAACCATGGCATTGCCCTTATCAGCAGGAAGCACAGAGTCGCATCTTGTTGTAGTGTTTTCAGCGCTCTAAATTCAGCGAATGAAATATTGGCCCTGGGTTTCTAGGCTCTTGCTAATGTAAGGCTGACTTTGGTGCGTACTTGTTCAGCTACGTCTGCTAGAAGACAACTTAGTGCCTGCTCAGTGCCACTGATGAAATCTTTGGTCGGTATGGATCTGGGTGCAGGGCAAAGTTCACTCAACCCACTTCTCTTACTAGATGTTCTTGTCTACAAGAAGCCGGACTGCAGCCTAGGTCAAAAAGTATACAGGAAACCCACGCACACCAATCACTACTTGGGCCCCTCCAGTCACCACCATACCACTCAAAAGAAGACAGTTATCTCCCCTTTGTTTCACCGGGCTTTTGATATTGCAGATGAAGACCACATTGAGCAAGAACTTCAATACCTGCAAGACACCTTGGTAAAAAAATGGATACAGCGATCACAACATCAAGAAGGCATGCAAGAAAGTTGAACACAATTGTAACAATCCCCATGCCTCACTCAAAGGATGGATAGCTGGCTGAATAAAGCCTATATACTGTTCTAGGGTTCTGTCTTGAACAAGATCTCCTGCATACTCACAAGGTATAACATCAAGACTTTCTTCACGCCTCCAAAGAAGGTCCAAGAATATCTTAGGCCAGTAAAAGATCCACTTCAGCTCAAGGTCCCAAGAGTGTACAGGACTCCTTGTGAATGTGGAAAGGTGTATGCAGGCCAAACAGGACGCACAATAGAAGAAAGATGTAAAGAACACCAACGCAATATCAGGCTCCTACAACCAGATAAGTCGGCAATGGCCGAGCACTGTATAGAGTATGTCCACAAAATAAGCTTTGAAGACATCAAAGTTCTGGATCATATGGATAAATACTGGGACAGTAAGGGTCATTAAGGAAGCCATCCAAATCAAACTACATCCAAACAACTACAATAGGGACCGCAGACTTCAACTAAGCCCTGCTTGGACAATAGCCATCAAGCACATCTACAACTACAGTGATTCTGGACCAAGCACGGACCCTCAAGAAAACACTATGGCCGGTGACAAACATAGCCCAAACAGCAGGCCCAATCACAAATTGTCACCCACTCATTGGTGCAACCCCCTCCCACCTAACAACAGCATATATATATGGGGAGCGGAGAACAGTCATTCTTTTGATTCTGATGAAGGCCATGGAGTCTACAATGGCCAAAAGCTCAATGTTTCTAAATCTCACATGACTGATCACCCATGAAGCCTTGATTAATAACACTCGCCGTGAAAGCTTTAAGTCTTACACAGTGTGCTTATCTATATTTCCATATATTCCTTCCATATCTGGTAGCAACAAAGTGTTCAGTTAGGAAATGACAGCCATGAAAACATTGGACCTTGTATCCCTATTTTTTTGACTTTGGTAGTTTTGTTCCGCATATAGAATCACATGCACTTTGGAAATCAATAAAAACTGATACATTATCTCCTTTTCTATTGGACTCTTTGATTTCTTGACTTAAGAGAAAGACTTGTTCATTTGTAGAGTGGAGCTCTCTGAATCCGGCTTGACATGGGAAAATTAAATTTTGTGATTCTAGAAAACAATTTAACCTGCTTGACATCATTCTTTCCATCACTTTTGCTATTATGCTAGTAAGAGCTGTTGGTCTATAATTACTTTCTCTACTGGTAAGTAGGGGAAGTATTGTATTCCACCCAAAAATTCGATGTCGAGATTTCACCGGAAACATATGTTTTGAGGCCCCCTGAATCCAAAAAGAGCATTTTTAGAAAAAGGTCCGTGTATGTGTCTGTATGTGTGTCAGTCTGTCAGTCTGTCAGTCTGTCAGTCTGTGGACAGCATAATTAAAAAACGAAAATTAGGTTAGAAACCAAAGTTGGTATTTAAGTTTAATGTCGTTTAAGGATGTGACACGAAGATTTTGAAGAAAATAGCCCCACTCTAAACTACCCTTTACATGGAAAATTTTTCCAAAATTTTGATTTTCTTGAAAATGGCTCTAACGATTTTGATTAAAATCCCATATGTTTGAGACATTTTTATGACAAATGAAATGTATATCTTGAATTTTCTGGCTATAGCCCCTGTAGTCGTATTTACTCTGGACGACTTTTGCATAACTCGTAAACCGTTAGAGATAGACCAAATCATACTGTACAAAAAATGTAGATCTTGTTAAAATACACAATTTATGTCTCAATAAATTTTCTTGTAGGGTGAACCATTTTGGAGATATTCCTTGTTATATGTGTGAGTTTCAGAAAACTTAGAACTTTAGCGAAATGCAACAACGTTGTTCATTTTTTTTATATGTTAATCGTGCAAAGAGAATGGAATCTCAAAGGTCAAAAAGATTTGACTGTCGCACAAAGCCTTCTGTATTCTAATATCTCCCTTGCACCTACAAGGACATAAGCAATAAGATAATTTGTACGAATGTTTATCTTAACATGGAGATATAGGAATAAGAGTTTGTTAGAATGGTTAGTGCAAGAGTAGAGAAAGTCATGTAAGTGCAGCACATCAGATTTTTTTTTATTTCTGATGCTGTTTTATCTTTCTTCAAGACTTGGACAATTATTGCTTTTTGCCATTCGGCAGGTACAATGGTTTTCCAGAATAGATTGTAGAGTTATAGTAGTTATTGTTTTGTTGTATTTCCAAGGGTTTTTATGAACTCTAGATGTATGTGATCTGGCCCAGGAGACTTGTTTTTTAAATTATTAATTGCAATGTTCAGTTCTTGTATATTAAAATTTTGAAAAAAGATATTGTGTTGAATGTTAGGATCACATTCTCTTTTTTGTTTAAAATCTTTCTTAAATTGTTTACATTCCTTTTTATCATTTCTTGTTATTTTATGTGAATTAGCATAATATTTATTAAAGTTTTCAGTTATGACTGCATTATTTATTCATATTTTATTGTTGTGTATGATAGGTATGCTACTTTTTTCTTTCCTGTCCTTGACATTTTTTATTAAGTTATGGGTTTTATTACCTTCTGTCCTATGATCCATTTGTTCTAAGAAACTATTAAAGTGATTCTTTTTAGCTGTATAAATTTCTTTTTTTAGTGAGGCACATTTCTTTTGCCATATTTGTGTATCAATACGTTTTCTTGTTTGCTCAACTGTATTTCTAGCTATATCCCTTTGCTTTTTCAGTTCTTCTAAATGGGGGTTCCAAAAGGGTTTGAAGTTTTTTATTCTTCCATGAGGAATATTCTTTTTTTGCAGTTTCTAGAATAGCTTTACAGACATTTTTGTTCATATGATCTGGTTGGTCATGCAGCTGAGAATTTGTTTGTTCTTTAAATTTATTTTCCAGTTCAGTTTTATATTTATTGCTATCTGCATTTTCAAAGTTCCAAAACAGATTCTTGTGATGTTGACTGAAATTTGTATTACCTAGTTTTATATAGGCAAGTATTGCTCTGTCAGAACTTGGGTCTTCTATAACTTGTTCTTTAACCTTTGAAACAATATCTGTTGTAGCTAACAAGAGGTCTGGGTTCCTGCCTGCTCTAGAGTAATGTATGAAGGTTGTGGGATCTTCTTTATTATAAGTCAGTTCAAATGTTGTGGTATTCCCTGCAGAATCCACAGTGTGTATCTTAACTAAATTAAAAGCAACAACAATGTTTAAAACAATTGTAGTTGAGTGGCGATTTTTAGATGTGAAACCTTAAGCTTCGTTTTACATTTTATGAACACCTATTGTTTGTTTCTGTTCAGTGTTATTACATTTGTGGAGCTTTGAAGTATGCCGCCAGTTTCTGAACTATTGTTGATCACGTGTACTTTCATTCCTAGAATCAAAATGAATAACTTAAACATTCTAAAGTAAGAACAAATTAGAAACTAAAAACTTCACTTATCTTAGTAATGTTGCACGTTCTTTTTGCTGTAGCTTTGAGAATGAGTTGGAGACAACTTGAAACCTTGGGTCAGTTTGTGCAAAAAGAACGTGCAACATTACTAAGATAAGTGAAGTTTTTAGTTTCTAATTTGTTCTTACCTTAGAATCTTGTTGCTTTACTGTTAATAGCTTCAATTTTCCTTATTTAACTTAAACATTGATTTCTTCTTCAACATCTGGTCTTTTTACTATTCTGCCACGCAACAATGTATTAACTAATGTAACATTTCTTCCATTGTTGAGTATATACCGACTTTTATTAGGAACCACCCGTTTGAGGGTTGACTTCGGACACTCATGGGTGGTTATAAGAGGAAGCTTGGAGCTCCAGTATGCTGTAATTAGAATACAGAAGATTTAGGAAAGGCTATCAGAGCTGTAAAATCAGGTATGTATTACAGGAAAGCAGCAGAATATTATGGTATACTGCAGTTGACTCTCAAAAATAAAGTTAATAAGAAGCATGTAAAACTAATGGGAGGCCAGCCTGTTCTAAACGAAGATGAAGAAAAAACTCTTGTTGAGGGAATATTGACTGCTTCTCACTGGGGATTTTCCTTTATATCAACAGACATAAGATACCTGGTAAAGGGGTATCTAGACAGATCTGGCAGAATAATATGGTGCTTCAAGAGTAACTTTCCAGGAGTGGACTGGGCTGCTTCCTTCTTAAACAGGCATTCTGCAACACTGTTAGACTAAGTGAGAATATAAAAAGAGCTCACGCTGAAGTGTCCAAAGAATCAGTGCAAGAATATTTCCACAACATTAGTCCAATTATAGAAAATGTGCCTAATTCTAACATTGTCAACTATGACGAAACTAATTTCAATGACGATCCTGGAAGGAAACACATAGTCGTAAGAAGAGATGTAAAGCATGCTGAACGCATTGTAGATTTTTAAAAAACCAGCATTTCTGTTATGATGACTGCTTCTGGTGATGGGCATCTTCTTCCACCTTATGTCCTCTATAAAGCAGAACATCTTTGGGACACCTGGAAAGAGGGTAAGGACAAGGACAAGGTTTAATCATAATGGAAGTGGGTGGTTTGATATGACTATTTTTGAGGATTGGTTTTTGACCATAGCACTACCATATTTAAAGAAGAGGCCTGGTCAAAGGATTCTAATTGGAGACAACCTAAGTAGCCATATTTATGTGAAAGTGATAAAAGAATGTGAAAAATTTGACATCCATTATATCTTGTTGCCTCCAAATAGCACCCATCTTCTCCAGCCCTTGGATGTCAGTTTTTGCAGAGCTGTGAAGATAGCTTGGCATGAGATACTGAGTGACTGGAAGAAGGGCACTTGTGGCCCAATATCCAAGGATGCATTTCCATCCCTGTTAATACAGACGCTGGAAAAAATCAAAGCCAGAAAAGTTGATAATATTAAGAGTGGTTTTTGAGCAACTGGATTCATTCAATTTGATCCATTGCATGTATTGGACAAACTTCCAGACAAAGAAGAAACAAATGATTTGATTTCATGGCAGAGCAGTTTCTAAGAAATCCTGAAGGAAACTTTCTATAAGAAGTCCAATGTTGTTAGGCGGAAGAAGCTCAAAATTCCACCAAGACAGTCAGTTCTGGGACGCCATTTGGAAGAAGAAAACCAGAGCAATGTTTCAACTAGCAGCAACAGCAGTAAGAGCAGTGAAGATGTAGGTGATAATACTCTGGCGTTACAGGAGGACTCATTTTTGGTGGCTAGCTTGAGTACAGTGTTGGAAAGAAGACTCGTGTAAGGCAGTTTGTTGGTGTTGCAACAAATGTCGGTGCCAAAGATGTTGATGTGGAGTTTCTGCACCCACACAACAACAGCAAAAGTGTATTTGTGTTTCCCGAATTTCCTGACAAGGACACCATCTCTAAAGATCAAATAATAAAATTGCTGCTGGCACCGAAGGAAGAGAAGGGAAAATTTGTATTTCCACATGACGTATTGTAATAAACTGTATCAGATATGTTACTGTGTTATTTCACCAACTTTTTAAGTTTTTATTCACTTAAAATATGTTGACTTATTTATTGGTGTAATTTGATCTAATTAATCATGTCTTTTTTCTATTCTTACTGAATTTAGTGGATTGTAGATAGAATATTTTGTGTTTATACTATTGTAAACTATTATACATTAAAACAGAAGCTTAAAATATTTTTTAAAACTAAAATAAGTGTCCGAAACACTTTAGGACGACGATCTTCGGATATCATAAGAATAACATGTGTGTTCGAAGTCACCCCACTATACTGGGTGGCATCAAACACTATTAATATTTTAAAAAAACCTTAAATACATTATATACAAAAGTCAGAATACATCATACTATTTGCCAAGATCATAACAAATGTTGTTGTTGTTGTTGTTTTCTAGTGCCTTGCATCTGGCAATGAAGCCATTAGCATTCGTGCTTTCCAATACCTTTGAACTGTAGTTTCTTCTGATGTTAATGCTTGACAGGTCTTCAAGTGGTCTTCGTTCATTTCTGCTGGATCATTACACAGGACACATATTGGTGAAGCTGAGATACCTATTCTGTGGAGATGACTTGCTAAGCAGTCGTGATTTGTCAATAGTCGGAAGGCTGCAACCGCTGTTTTCCTTGGGCTCTGGGGGATTATATCTGGATTGGAAAGTAGTGTAATCCATTTTTTATCTTTGGCATTTGTTTCTATTTCTTGTAGGTATGAATGAGAAAATTTTTTAATGATCAAGCGTTTTATTGAGGAATATGAGAAATTGAATTTAGACTTTTTGTTTTATTGTTGTGCCTTTCTTTGCAAGTGAGTCTGCAGCTTCATTCCCCATGACTCCACAGTGTGCTGGAATCCATTGGAGATGAACAGTCTTATTAACTTTCTGGAGTTGTGTTAACATTTTGTAGCATTCTCTAATTTTTGTTGACTTCTTTGTAGTATTTAAACATATTCCCTGAATTGCAGCTCTGGAATCTGAAAGAATTACTGCCTTGTTAAATTTATTTAAGGGAAGATTTAATAATTGTCGGAGAGCAATGTATATAGCCTCTATTTCTCCATCATAATTTGTAGTGTCTCTGCCAACAGAATGATAAAAGGAAAAATGTGAACACGTAACTCCAGCTCCAGTAAGTTTTTCCTTGGAGGATCCATCAGTATATATGTGCAGCCATTCTTCTGTGGGATATCTAGTATTGATTGTTTCCAGTGCTAGAAGTTTTTGTATTTCTTTTGGTGTGTCTGATTTACTTATTTCCTCTATTAATTCCAAACTGAAGGTAGGTTGCAATAATTCCAATGGATTTTCTCTTATAAGTAGATTTTCTCTGGTGTTAGGAATGTTCAATTTGGATTTAATCTGTGTTATCTTTTCTAGGAAACTACCATGAGTTTTAAGGATTGAAGGGGGGAGGTTCTCTTCTGTCCATTTAGAGTTTGGCAGTCGTAACATTTTCTCGTGTTGGAGCAATGCTTGTTCTTCTATTTTTGTTGTTATTGATGGGGTCCATGTTAAGGCAAGTATGGCATCAACAGGTGTGGATTTAACTGCTCCAGTGATTAGGCGAAGAGCCTGATTTTGTATTTGTTCAAGTTTATTGATGTTAGCATTTGCTGCTGTTGTTAAAGCTTCAGAACAGTACAAGAGGTTTGGTTTAATGTACATTTTGTATGTTGTGTTAAGGACTCTCCTTGAGCAATCCCATTTAGCACCAGCTAACCTTTTCAGGATTTGCAGTTTCTTTTCAACCTTTTCCATAACAAATGTTACCCTACATAGAATAACCCTGATCCCATTCGCACACTTAAATAAAATGAAAAGAAATGCAAAAAGCGTCCGAAGTCACCCAAGTTGACCAGTACTTATCTATTTTTGTGTAGTAGGTTTAGTAAAATTCCAGTAACATTGAAATATTTAAGTTGATCATTTGTTAGATTTGCTTCTTGAATGAAAAATATATGTATGTGTTTGCCAAATACAATTTTATTGAGCTCTATTCTTTTTGCTTGTGTGAGACCACCTGCATTCCATTGAAGAATTCTGATGTTAGATCTTCTATTAATATAATATTTTGGTTCTTGAGAAGTAGTGCCTGCCCAGAGATCCAAATGGTGGACTATTTTAGCTCCGGAATAGTTTACCCCTCGAGTCATATTTCATCATTTATATTAGAGAGAATTAGCAGTAAAAGTAACCGCTTTTTGGAGAGAAACATATTTTTACATTTTGGCAGTCACATCGCTCTCTCACAACCCCCAGAATGTCGGATGACCACACCTGTCGTTGGTTTACAGCTCTCACCGACTTGCTTGGGAGAGTTATCAAAATAAATTCACCAACCACATCCTCTTATTAGCACCCTGAGGACGCATTACGTGCCATGACAGGTCAGCATGCCAGGGGTTAAGAGGTTATGGAGAAATTAGAGAAATAGAAAGGTTGGAAAAATAAAGACTCCCTAGCCCTCGGGTATCCTAAGAGCATCGGGGTCAGAAGAGAACAAGAGATGATCTAGGTAGGGTCATAAGGTCAGATAGAAAAGCCACAGTGAGGATCAAAAAACCAGTAAGTGGAAGTAATGTTCTGCTCAGCTTGGGTATCTTGTGGTCACCATCCACATAGACAGTTAATATATAGGAAACCAAAAAAAAAAAAAGGGGGGGGGGAGTAGTGCTCTGCACTGTGTGACAAGGAAGAGCAAGTGATTCAGTGAACTGTGTTCAGAGTTGGTAGAAGGGATGGAATTAAAAATTTTAGGGATAAAGTCAAGTAGATATTATAAAAAACATAAGTTAAGTGAGGAAAGGAAGTGGAAGTGATAAAGAGGTCAGAAGAAAGTGAATCTGTGAGGCGTAGAAAACTACTGGCAAATGATTCTGAAACATAAGAAAAATGAGGAGTAAAATAAATTTTAGAAGGGAATAGGTAATTTAAAATAGTAATGATCTCAAGGAAATGGAAAGTATAAGAGAATTTGGTGAAAATAGGTAAATCAAAAGACGAAAGTTAAAACGACAGGTTGGAATAAGGTTAATTAACTATAGTTAAAGAATAAGCAGCAAACATACAAAATTTACATGTAGTGAATCTCAGAGGGCTGTCCTATGTGCAGCTCAAGATGCATATGCTTAAGTAAATAATATTGGAGAAAGGGAAAGGGTTACCATACACATAATAACCAGGGTGTTCAGTTGTATGGGACCTTAGCATAAATTCTAAGTATTCCAAATAGAGAAAAATTGTAACATATCTAATGTTTATATAAACAAATTAAGTTAGTAATAAATTCATTTCAATTCATGCACCTTTCATTGCTTAATCTTGGAATATGTTTCATATAAGTTCTGGAGCATTCAGCTATTTCATTCTCCTGCAGATTGTAGAAGACGGTACATGTCAATGGACTGAATACATGGCTCACTTCTCATCTGTTTCCATTACATGATTGTCTCATTGGTGTACTATTCTTTTCTTCTTTTAAGTGAAATATAGTATTGTTCCTGCTATGTTGTCAACTCACTGCAGAGTACTTCTTCACGTTTCTTAGGAGTTGACACACTATTATGTTATTGAATGCATTTGAGGATGAATTTCACCCATTTGAATTTTCTGAAGACAAGAGTATTTTGGACTATGGGGAGAGTACTGCTATTGGCAAAGAAAATCCTAAACTCAATGAAGAAGACTCATTCTCAGTCTTTGGAGACCTTTAGGGTTTCTTTGCTGCTTATGTTCATATTTATTTAGCATAATATTTAAACAGAGACATTAAAGTCATTGATAAACATACACTGAACATGTCCTAATACATGTACTAGGAAGAACAATATTGTCATTTAAAGGTACATATGCGACTTGGTTTATTGACACTACATCACTTACATTTATTTAAAACAGGACATGCTTTGAGATCTGTTGCTCCCATCATTAACCTGGCGCCAACTGCCAGAGCATGACATCCTTATGCTGGAAACCATTGCACCACTGTGTTCTGTGGTGATTTTTGCTGAGGTCACTTGAATGCAACTCAAAGTTGAAAACCCAACTTTTGTTTTTCAAAATGAAAATGTTTTCCAGGCTGCTAGTTGTTTTATGATATAGATGCTTTTAAAGGTATAGGTTCAAGATCAGTTTCTTGGTTTTTTAAGTAAGAGTATGCTGCTAGTGCTGATTTATCTTCTTGTTTATACTTTAGATTCCTGAGATGTTTGTGAGCCTTGTTTTCAATTTCCTTTTTGTTTTACCAACATAAATTTTGTTGTAGCCTTTGTGGTTAAATTAGTATATTCCTGATTTTTGTTTTGCTGGAATGGTGTCCTTTGGTTCAGAATGTTCTGGGTGGAGTATGGGTTTTGGGTACCAGAACGATCTTGTGCTCTTTAAGTATTTTCTGAAAATGGGCTTTGGGATGGTTTGCATATTTAACTTCTGAAAAAGCTGTAGAATATTCCATTCTTTTCCAGGAATAGAACTGGGAGCTCAAAATGCAAATTTTATAAATGTTGGCAAATGTTTCTCTTGTATAATGTATTGGAAAAATATTCACATTTCCTAATGTGAACATTGCAAAAATTGGGAAGCCCCATTCTAGAGAAAATTATTCATGTGAGACTACTGTAGAAGAAATGTAAGCTGGCTTAAAACTTCTCTGTTTGGCAGATATGCAAAATTGTCTCCTTAAAATGTTATTGATCTTCAGGCAATGAACAGCACAGCTCCACAAAACTTTCACCTTACCATGAAATTTAACTGTTTACTATTAATTAGTCTTAGAGCAATTTGCTTAATTGCTGATACAACTAGGGTTGTATGGAGAGCTGAAGGTTCTCTTGGGACTAATAAAAGAACCTTTTTAAGAACCTGGGAAACAGTGACGTATATTGTAGGCTATCAAAGCCATCACCGAAGCCCATATATAAAGTAAACTAGAAATAATAAGTAATATTAATAATAATTGCACTACTAGTCAGTTTCCTTCATGAAGAATTATCATTTCGGGTGGAATATGTCTCATTTTCTACCATTGAACAGAGGAGAGAATAGGGCTTTGGATGCTTGCTGCCACAGCTTTCACTACAATACGAGTAAAGAGGGGTGAGGCAGCAAATGTAGGAATAAGTGCACCAAAGCTTTGAAGTCCTGTGTTACTATACTCACACAATTGTCTCCGAAATGTGCCGTGTGAACACAACTGGCTTCATAGTATTAGCATATGGAGTTTAATACAAGAAAGAGCTATTATTGCGGTCTTAACTGCTGCATTAGTATTATTTATTTCATAGTGTACAGTGTACTACCAACACAGTTGCTAGTGCTAGTGCTTTGGAGTGGGTGAACAGTGTGTGATAAAACAATTGGTAAAATGACCATATTCATGGTTAAAATATGAGGATAAGTAGTGAAGTAAAACAGGAAAGCCCTACTTCAGCTCTTACATAGTTGCAGTGCAAACAGAGTGACAAAATAAGAATGCTTAGAAAAGATATTTTAATATAAACAATTATGATAAATATGTGTGGCTGACTGGTTCATGCAAATTAAATACACTTTACTGCTGATCATGCTTGTTGTTTGCAACTAAGAAAACACCCTGAAATATGACGGGTTTTGCAATTTTAGCATATTTAATCACAGCTTTGATAAGCATTAGAGATCAACAATTAGAAACATAGGATTTTAAGAAATGTGGCCAAAAGCTATGAGTGTTGCTAATGAAGAGGATGAAGAAAGACCTAGAAATAAATTGTCATGAAGATGAAACCCATTTTTCGTACTTAAGGATTTTCTGTGATGTCCTGGACACATTAATAATTCAAACTAAGTTAAGGTTTGAATTACAGAAACAGTTGAAATTTCTGGCCTTACTGGATTCTAAACATTTTGTGAGTTATGATAAAAGTTTTCCAACAAATGTATTATGTGAACCAAGGGATCCATGTTTCGTATTTTGATACACTATCTTTGAAAAACGAACTGAAAAAGTTGCGTTCAGTTCAAAAATTTTCCAACAAATTTGTTCAACCCATTGCAAATTATATGAAATCAAATGGACTTCATGTGCACAGTTAAGTTTACAAACTATGTGAACTGATTTTAACACTTTCTTCCACCATTGCAAGTGCAGAAAGGGGCTTTTGAGCCTTAAAATGAATAAAATCTCATTTATGGGCAACACAAGGACTAATTCTTCTGAGCAACTAGGCTCTACTATCAGTGGAAAAAGACATATCATTCCTGTTTCATTGAGAAGACACCACAAGGAATTGTTTTTTGATAGTGTAACAACGCAGTTTGCCCATAAAAAAAAGATGGCTGAAGTTCATGTACATACAGGACATATAAACAGATATAGTAAAATTATTCATTTTACTTTTATAATTGTTGTTTAGCTTGTTTCAAGACAAATTTCTTTAAATGCACTGTTCCTGAAGTTAACATTTAATCAACAACTTCTTATTGTCTGGATTTACGATAGGCGTAGGCTTTTTTTGTTTTTTCCTTTTGGCAGTGTTTAATGCCTGCTTTTATTACATGTGGCACTGCAGGTGGTGACACTAATGATACATGGAATGAAGATGGAGCACTGGTGGAGTGAGATGGTAGAGAAAACCATAGAACCCAGAATAAAGCTGCCCCTGCACCATTTTGTCGCATCATAGATCCCACATGCGGTCGCTTTGGTGAGGGGCAAATGGTCTAGCCACTTGGCCACGGTAGGCCTAGTGATAGTCCAAGTCACAACCCCAGCATACTGTTGTTCTCTAGTCCTTTTCTTTTATTTACTATAAGTGACATAACCTCTCTCTCTTTTTTATGAATTGTTCCAACTAGTGTGAGAGTTTTCTCTTGCACTTTTTCATTCACCAAATCAATTAAGTTAAACCAATTGCCCTTTGTAACATTTCTTCCAGAGCTCACAATAAGCTCAAGTCTAATTAAAGAAATATTGAAGCTGTTTACAGTGAAGCAACAGAATCTAAACTTACTTTCAAAGCTATACATAAGATGTGGTTACTATTTTGCATTGTATAACTTTGAAAATAAGTTGGAATACAACTTGAAGCATGTCAGCTGTTGAAAATCTTGCATTATTACTATGATAAGTGAAGCTTTTAGTTTCTAATTTGTTCTTATTTTAGCTCAAGTCTTTTTGCAACACTACTGTGTTGATTGTTTAGAGCAGGGAATCTCTCTGGTTGCATGCCAGCATAAATTGTTATGTTCAATACACAAAAAACACGAGGATCAACCACAGGGAATATTTCTAAGCCAAGCTTACTTGGCTTTTTGGTATGCTTTCCCTAAAACTGTCAATAGTGTATTTGAATTTGCATTAGATAGCTCTTATCCTTCCAGCAAATAGTTGTGATCTGCTATTTTCTCTATCTAATCATGATATTTTTTCTCCTTGTATCAGGGGCTCTAATGACCCAGCTGTTAACGGGCCCTTAAACCCTACTCACTCACTCACTCACTCACTCACTCACTCACTCACTCACTCACTCACTCACTCACTCACTCACTCACTCACTCACTCACTCACTCACTCACTCACTCACTCACTCACTCACTCACTCACTCACTCACTCACTCACTCACTCACTCACTCACTCACTCACTCACTCACTCACTCACTCACTCACTCACTCACTCACTCACTCACTCACTCACTCACTCACTCACTCACTCACTCACTCACTCACTCACTCACTCACTCACTCACTCACTCACTCACTCACTCACTCACTCACTCACTCACTCACTCACTCACTCACTCACTCACTCACTCACTCACTCACTCACTCACTCACTCACTCACTCACTCACTCACTCACTCACTCACTCACTCACTCACTCACTCACTCACTCACTCACTCACTCACTCACTCACTCACTCACTCACTCACTCACTCACTCACTCACTCACTCACTCACTCACTCACTCACTCACTCACTCACTCACTCACTCACTCACTCACTCACTCACTCACTCACTCACTCACTCACTCACTCACTCACTCACTCACTCACTCACTCACTCACTCACTCACTCACTCACTCACTCACTCACCCACTCACCCACTCACTCCTTGTAGCATCTGATTTAATACTAAATGCAATTGATGTTTACCTGCACAAATTTACTTCCAAGTGAAACCTAACACACATACACATACCTGTTCTTCATTTCTAATACACAATCTAAGTATACTTGAGTTGCACCTGGTGCAAATATAAACAGCGTTGTTATTAATACATTATACACCAGGTTCACAATCTACCTATTTGTAATACTTTCTTTTAATTAAATATACCAATTTACCTCATAAGCATCCTTGCAAGTATACAATTTTATAATCTTAAAGTGCCTCTTGTATTTTTCTTTCATCCTTCCTAATAATTCACCCAACTTCCTAATCTCTTATGTATTGTTAGACTTTCTAATTCTCATATTAATTATTTCTCTTGGTAATTTTCACTACCTAACTGGTACTTATTTATCCCTTCATAATTTAATCTCTTCACAATCCAAAATAAAATGTGGTATTTTCCATTTCGTCACATAATGGGCACTTCAAAGTGACACCTATTTATCTTCCATTAGGGCCATTACTGTTGTTGTTGTTGTTAGCTAATGCTGGATTTCTGACAATGAAGTCATTAATCCTCTTGCTCTCCAATATTTTTCACTGATGGATGGGGCACTAGAAGTTGCCGGGCATATTTGAAGGTGGTCTCGATCCATTTCCTCTTACAGATCACATAGAGGACAGAGTGGTGAAGAATATATCCCAATTCTGTTTAAATGTTTTGCCAGACAATCATATTCTGTAATCAACCTGAAGGTTGCAACTGCTGTTTTTCGAGGATACTCAGGAATTACTGTTTGAATGTTTGGTAGTTCCCATCTTTTATTCTTTGATTTTTCATAGTAATATTTTTCAATAATTTTTTTGAATTCAGAGTTGACTAATCTTTTAACTGCATAAAATGGTAGATTAACAGAGTGTGCATGGTTAAGAGAGGCAAAATCTTTGGTCTCAGGGCAGTTACGTTATGATTTTATCATAATTAGAAACAACTTTTATATAGTGCTGAACACAATCCTGCTCTGGAATCGGCAAACTTAGAAATGCTAGAAGTCACTAAATTGTGCAAGATTTGTCAGCCAACATGACACTACCAATGAAGCTGCCATAGCAGCTAGAAACAGAAAGCTGATTTTCTTGCAAAAAAGGATACCGACAATGTGCAGAAATCAATAGAGAAAAATCAAGGTTACTCTATAATGCGTAACGAGAATAATGCTGGCAGGAGAAGACTGGGTGTTTTTGAAGTGCTGTTAGATGGGTAAGGATTTTCCAACATTCTATAATTGTTTGGTTTTTTGGTGACAACTTGGAAGTAATTGCTATAATTGCTGCCCTGGAATCTGAGAGAATAACTGCTTGCTGAAAATGTGAAATTCTGTACAAAAGATTTTGTAGAGCCATTTGATTTTCTTCAATTTCTCCATCAAAGTTAGTAGTTCCATAACTTAAAGATTTGTAATAGGAAAAGAGGTGACATGTGACTCCAGCACATGCTCCATCTTGGTTTGATATCAATGATCTATCAGTATAAATATGGAGCCATTCATGTTCTGGAAATCTGGTATGGATTGTCTCTAATGCCAATAATTTTAGAACACTTGTTGGAGTATCATTTTTCTTAACTTCTTCTGTCAGGTGTAAATAATATGTGATGTCTAATGTATGTGTCGGATTGACTTTAGATATGAAGTTTTCCTTTGAATTAGGAAGGTGTACATTCTTCCTGATGTCTTGAATTTTGGAAAGAAAGCTCTCCTGAGTCTTTAGTGTATGTTTATTCTATTGAAAGTTTAACGGCACACAAATGCATTTAGTCTTCTCTTAGATTGTTGAACCAACTAACAGTGTTTATATTGTTCTTGTCTGATTAAAAGTTTGATTTTTGAATGTGTATGGCAGACTCCTTTGTATCTCTACTATTGGACAAGGCAGGACCTAGATAGCAACCAAATTGGAAGTTTATGATATATAAGGCATAGACAATATGTTGTTCAAATCATATCTCAATAGTTAAGGGAGATACTTGTGCAGAATGGAAACAACAGACTAATGGTATTCTGGAAAATTTAATGCAAAGAGTATCCTCAAACTTCCATTCAACTATAATAGGAGTTTTGCAGTATCTAGTAGAGGGAATATCCATACTGAACCATTAATTACTTACAATAGCAACATAATTCAATCCATATCAGACACAAATTTCTTAGAAATAATCATTAATACTTTTTGAACTGGAAACAGTACATACAATCCATTACATCTAAAATTAACAGAATACACTATATAATCTCGGTACTAAAACACATTTGCAACCCTCAAACAACAAGTTATAATTTTTCCTATATGCAGGTAGTACTTGCCTATGGCTAGGCCTGGCCATTTCCCCTCCGTTTCAATACCACAGCATAATAGCACTTTAGCTGCCTATGATGTTACCTAATCGCAGAGTACAGGCCGGTAGCTTCTGGTTCAGATAGCAACTGGTGCTATGAGCATCAAGAGATGTAATGGAATTAGAAGCAGAGTGAACATAAGTGTGTTAGTGTTGCAATACAGTGCAATATGTCATATAAAGGGATTTCTAGTAAGTCACCATTGTATAAAATTGGGAATTATGAACATATTTCTCCACAGGTGGAGATTTCATTGCCTGTAAAGTGTGTCATTCTTCACTAAAAATTAAAAATTGAAAAAACATAACTGAATACAGTAACACCAAGAAACACAACACAGATGCTATATTCTTTGAAAATCATGAGAATGAAGACTTACCATCTTCTACTGAAACAAATTCTGACAATAGTAATGTAATGTGTTTTTCTGCAAATTGTGTGAGATGATGTGCATGCAGACATACCATTTAATAAACTATAAAATTGACATTTTATGCAATTAGAAAAATACACTGGTAGAAAACTTCCATGTCATACAACAATACATTGTTATATGCACAGCAGTTAGGAGGGTGTAATAGAAAATATACATAATTCTGTCACAAACAACAAGATATGGGTTGTCATTGATGAAACCATGGATTCTGCTGCAAGATTTGTAACAAACGTCCCCAGTTGAACCAGGCAAGAAATTTTTGGAACTATCAACTGTCAATTATTTGACCACAGTTAATCTTTTTGAGACATCTCTGTCTCTTTTATATCTGTATAGAATTAAAAGAGATAACGTTCTTCTTTTCATGACAGATAGAGCACCTTATATGGTGAAGTATGGTAAAGAAACTAAGAAACATTACCCCAAAATAATACATATAACATGTTTAGTACATGGAATCCATCGAGTAACTGAAATAATATGTTGGTATACCGATGTAGATGGTTTTTATATCTAAAAAAGAACCCCAGTACAATAGCCCATGAAGGATCAAGATTTGCCACCCAGCCACCACCTCTGCCCACTACAGGTGTCATTAGTGGGGTGCAGTACTGAAGGGTGGGAAGCGGTCAATGCCCCAAGCACGCCCGGCCAGTTATGTAGCCTTTACAACCTGGGATCACTACTTCTCCATCAAGTAGCTCTTCAATTGGCCCCTGTGGGACCTAACGAGACTGAGTGCACCCCAGTGGGAGAAATATCCCCACACCGATATCGGGGATCAAATCCAGGTCCTCTGCACCAGAGGCAGACTTTTATATCTAAAGTAAAGAAAATATTCCTAAAAGCCCCTTCAAGGCTGTGTAAATTCCGACAGATGGCTCCAGATATACCTTTTCCTCCAAGGCCAGTAATAACTCATTGGAAAACATGGTTGGAGGCTGCAATATATTATGTTACACATTTCCAAACAGTTGTGAACATTCTAAATGAGCTTGATTCTGAAGAGTGTGCATGGTTAAGAGAGGCAAAATCTTTGGTCTCAGAGCAGTTACGTTATGATTTTATCATAATTAGAAACAACTTTTGTATAGTGCTGAACACAATCCTGCTCTGGAATCAGCAAACTTAGAAATGCTAGAAGTCATTAAATTGTGCAAGATTTGTCAGCCAACATGACACTCTACCAATGAAGCTGCCATAGCAGCTAGAAACAGATTAGATAGTGTGCTTAAGAAAAATCAAGGTTACTCTATAATGTGTAACGAGAATAATGCTGGCAGGAGATGAGTGGAATATCATACTAAACATGGATACTAAAGACATCAAATATTTTAGATTTTCCCCCACTATGTCTTGTGATGTGGAGAGGACATTTTCAGAATGAAAGGCTTGAAGAAGTTTTGTGTTCGAGACGCTGCATATGCACATGATCATACATTGCAATAAATAAGATATACAACAGCAACTCTCATGTAATCCTTATAATTGAATAGGTATAATACTCATACATAGGCATAACAACTGCAGAACAGAAAATAATATGTTGTTAGCTAATGCTGGATTTCTGACAATGAAGTCATTAATCCTCTTGCTCTCCAATATTTTTCACTGATTATATTGAAGAGAGCAATAGCAGTAATAGTAACCGCTTTTTAGAGAGCACCACATTTTTATATTTTGGCGGTCACATCGCTCTCTCACAATCCCCAGAATGTCTGGAGGACCGTGCAGAATATGAACAGCTGAAAATACTTGCAGCAAAGAATTGGAAAAACATAGTATTTTACCGAAAATTTAGAGAATCCAAACTGGATTATGTAGCATAATATATAATCATTTGCATTAAATAAGTTCAACACAATTCAGACAACAGCATTTCAAATTATTTTAGGGGCATTACAAAACAATCCCTAATGCTAGTTTACAAATAGAAGCTAGTGAGCCCCCCCACCCCCTTATAATGTGAAGGAAACAGTTGAATACTTCTTATGCAATTAAAGTAGCATCCTCATCTGGTTCTAAAATAAAAACCTATATGAGAGGTAGAACTGGAACTTAAAAATTCAGTGCCACAACTGGGATTTGAACCACAGACCTTCCGCTTACCAGGCAGATGCTCTAACCACTGAGCATCCGCCCGGTAAGCGGAAGGTCTGTGGTTCAAATCCCAGTTGTGGCATTGAATTTTTAAGTTCCAGTTCTACCTCTCAAACTTTGCCCACACACGGCTTGTGTGTTTAAAAATACCAACAGTAAGTTTGTTGGCATAAATAAATAATAAAAACCTATATATTTCTGAAAGACCATTCACAAAAGAAACATCCAGTGCCTTCTGCACTAAGACTGAAACTGTACTAATGAAAGAAATTTGCCGTTTTCCTACATCTCCACCCCTAATCAAAATGCACATACACATTCAGAATTATTAGAGAATATTGGTATTAGTATTATTACTATATAACAAATGACAATGCATATTAAAACAATGGCTTAGTAATTATGGTGTAATCTTTAATATTTGCAAGTTCTTCTGTTTGGGTCCCTTTTCTGCTGTATACCTGATTGCACTTATTGGACTGTTTATCTTTCACGCATTAGTTGACCTTTGTTCACTCATTGAACATTATCTATAACCAATGTGCACACATCTTGACCAGCATGGTGGGGAATTGGCCAACCCTGCCCATGGCATAATCTTAAGGGAAAATTCTACAGATGTAAATAAACTATTTATAATACAAAAGCAAATAAAAGAAAATATGTTCAACTTAGAGAGAAGTGGGCACTGCAAGCCACATTTTGTACAAAATAAAATACTCACCCCACCATGTTTATATAATATTTTAGAAACAGCATTACAAGTAACATTAGCTACTTTCACTCAAATAGCACCATACATGAGCATTTCACTTAGAATAGGAATAACATTCATATACAAGCAGCCAGAATTACAAAAATAGTTAATTCCGTGTTACACACAGGAATACAGATGTATAATCTAATTTCAACAAAAATAAATGATAAGGATTACATCGATTCAGAAAGCAGGTTAAGAGCTTTTTAATTTATCTGTGTTTTTATAGTTTAGAAGAGCTTTTTGAGTTCTTTAGTTATATGTAAACAGGACCATTATGCTAGTACATTTCTAGCTGTGTACAGTAGGTAGCAAAATGTCAATTAGTTTACTAATTGTTTAAAATGTGTAGAATTACATATTTAAATGAATTGTTTTACTATTTTTATTTGATAAAGTCATGAAATTGTAACAAATTTCTATTCAGTGAATAAAGCATGCAATACAATTGCACAACAGTAGGTACCTAACACAATATGGCTAAGAGCTGCAAAATAAATGCACTTACATTTGTAAGTGTTAAATGTAACAACTGAGGCAAGAAGTGGCACACATTGTGACCACTTTTATCATGTGCTATTAAAAATAGAAATAAATTGTTAGTGATTTGAAGAATTTGACATCTGCACTTGATAAACCCTTTAATTGTTATATTCATCTAAAGGGCGCACGAAATAAGAAGGCCCATGAGTAGCTCCAATCCCTACTCAGCTATGGAGCGCTGTTGCTGGAGCATATCGCTATGCAAATATGCAAAAGAAAGAGAGCGGAGATATGCATGTGAACATTACCGGTAGACAGCAGCAAGACGGTGAAGGATTGCAAGGTGCATAATTAAAACATGTCAGAACAATTTCTCTCTCTTTAAAATGAGACAATAGGCTCTCTAATCCTGTAATTTGCTTCAGATATAAATTCCTCATCTAAGCAGATAATTTTCATTTGCAATCTGATGTTTCAATGCAGTTCATATCTTTCAAGTTGAAAATTGGGCCTAGGTGATAAAACATTACAATGTTGACTTTTTAATTTTTTATTATATCCGATTCTCCAGGAACATTTTCGTGTAAATATTTTTGTTATCAGAGTGAAAATGAGAGAGTTACTTGATGATTTAAATAAATCTAAACAGAGGTCGTAGTTACGCAATTTGAGGCATTTTCTGATAGTATTTCTCATATTTTTCTAAGAGTCTATACAGAGTTTCTGCACATATGTTAATCAGTTTCTATATTAGGTATTCTAAGTGAAAATCTACATAATTTAGCAACAAATGCCTAAGCGCAATTTCAAGCCACCTTTTACGAGTAATATTCCAGTGTGGCTTTCTCGGTTGTGTATTTTATACATTTAGCACTTGAAATTTTCCTTACGATGCAATTTGTAAGTTATCAGAGCGAAGCTCCGGAAATAGTTTCTCCAATATGTGCCAACTAGAATTTGCTATGTGGTTATTAATATAAGGCAATTATGTTAGGCTAACATGCTCATCAACGTTTATATTATATTACATATAGCAAAAGCGGAAACTTGCCATTGAACAAAATTTTTTTTTTAAACCAATTATGTGAAGACTATTTCTTAACAAACTTATTTTATAGCTCAGTAAGTAACATAAATATGCAGTGTTGATTAAAAATTGTGAACATTGCATCGCAAGAGTGTTTCATAAAATAGCTTACAGTTTTTTGTTTAAAACACGTAATCCAGGAATGACTTAACATATGTGCACCAAGCTTTGAAGCCCACTTCTTTATAAAGATTCTGCAGTAGTACATCTTTCTGAAAGTCATCCAGATTTGAAACCCGTTTTTCTGTCTTAATTTAAACAAGGGCCGCCCTGATTCAGAAGAGGATATTTTACCTTATTGCACTATATGCAACACTGAATGTTCACTTACATTGCATGCTTTAGCTGTTAGCACCCGGCTCTGTTTAAATACAATGTTTGCACACACTTTTTCTGAGGATAATTCTTTTAAAAAAGTGTAAACACTGAAAATAGTTGCCTGCACATCTGAATGCAATACTTTCCCTTTCAATTTACTCGTCTATAAGCCACTTGTACCACGTTTTGATAATGCCATGTTTCATAGCAACAAAATGAGTTAAAGTAATTATAAGACACACATAACACTGTACATATATGTCAGACTTGGAACATGCATAAGAATAAACCAAATTCATTTTCCTTTCCTGCAGACATCTCACTCCTTGAGAAGAAAACTATTTGAGACCATAAATAAACAATCATGATGCAAGGCAAGTGTTGTTTGCTATTGCTGAGCGCAGCATTTGTTCAATCACTCATTTCTTGGGCTACAGGCCACCTAAAATATTGCTTCTTGGACAGTCAGCTTCAACATTTCTAGCTCTTTGTAATGGAATTCTTTATAATAATGAGCCATTGCTGGATTCAATGAGCGCAAAGAGAAAAGTGAAAAGCAAATATTGCTCTAGACAGCATGTTACCGAACTAGGCAACGTCACCTCTCTAGAATAGGCTACTTGCTCTCGCCCATCTTTGTCTAGCTCCGCCTCATGTGCCTTCTATTTCCGTATGCCCTTTAGTGCATTTTAGAATATCTAGTTTTCATTTATATTCCAGCATCTAATATTTCAAAAATGGTTTTTGTTTTCTCCCATTTATAAATATTCTGTGATAGGATTTAAACAAAACAAGGCTGAAGCTTACCTTATAACCATTTAGTAATGCTATGTCCACATCTTGTGGTTCCCTTTTCCTATGAAAGAAAGGCCGTATGCCTGGGCTAAGCAGAATGGGATCAATGGCTTCAGGATCATTAGGTCCAGTAATGAAACTGACAACCACAGCCACTAACATGGATACCACTGTTCCAAGTAAAGTGTACCATAGGTATGACATGCGGTACAAAATAAACACATCACTGAAAAGTAAGATATCACTTTTATTACAAGATTATAAAAAGCTTACTTTAAATACTGACAAATTTTTAAATTAATTTTCTTATCTTGCTGCTACTGTAATTTCATGGATATTTCAGTTTTAATGTATTCCAGTTTGACCAATGGGTAAGATAATTAATGAGAAGATAAACCTATAAACATAGTGTCTATGACAGTAGGTATATATATTAACATAGTAATGGCAGGCTTTGAAATCAAATCAGTATCTTTCTATGTGGGAAAGATAATACTGAGCTTAATAAAAAAAATTACAATAGTAATGGAAACTATATTATCCAGTTTAGAGCCAACTGATATTGAATGAAAACAAGACTGTGGAATTAATTCCAACACAAAATTGGCAGAATTTCTGACCAATCCAGCATCAAACCTGTGTTAAAAGTGTGTAACCTGAAATAAAATTTGTAGGATTATGGATCCACTGTAATCTGTTATGGATAAATACACTAAAACATATCTTCATCTTTTTTGTCTTCTTTTTATCTTTATATCAGGGTATAATTGCCTGTAATGGCATTGAAAATATCACTTTTAAATTAGGTAGGGCTTGCTTTGAGACAGCACTGAACTATTAAAATGCACTAGGAAATTGAATGAGCATTGCAAAGACAACTTAGAAGAATTTTTTAGTTGTTCATTTTAAAGCATGTAGAATTAACAATTTCAAAATAAAAATACTCTCCCTGAGTAGGCTGTACAATGTATTGCTTGAAAATCACATCCAAGAACTATTTCCTAATTTAAAAATCATATTAAGCATGTTCTAGTCAACAGCTGCAACCATTTGTTCAGTCAAGCCTTCTTTCTCATTGCCATCCTCTCCATAATTCTGACATACACAGCAACTAGACAATGAAGATGTGATTGATGAATTTGCAATAAAAAAAAAATTTGCCATAAACCATTCATTGTTCAATATATTCAATATGCACATTTTGCTCTGCCGAGTTGCCAGGTAGCTAAATTTGCCCCTGCATTCAGATTTTCAAGCTCAAAATGCAGGGAATAAATAAAGTTGCATCAAGAGCCTGTCTCAATGGAAATCTAAGTTGGAGGAGATGAAAGTAGAGATGTCCAAGATGAAGACCAAGCTATTAGCGAAGATTTGATGGGGAACTGCTCGGCGTGAAGGAAGATGCAGAAGAACTTGGCAGGAAGGTAGGAGACCTCTGCTAGCTTATGGACATCATGGAGGACAACGGGGAACGTTTTGGCACCCTGGAAGGAAGAGTTGACAGAAGTGTCAAAGAACTGGATGCCAGGGGCAGACGGGATAGTTCAGACCTGGGGAGGGAGCATTTAGTGGCCGAGGCAACAGTTGCACCCATATCAGAGAACAGAAGTGTACGTCACGAGGAAGACAAAGGCTCGGGGATGCAGCCCCCCGAGCATTGCTCAGGGACATCATCGACGATCCTCTAGAGGAATGTGTCGGAGATGCAGCCAACCAGGACATGTCATGGAGGATGACAGCAGTGAAACATATGGGCAAGCAAGGAACATGTGAGAACCGACTTGGCGTGGGACATAGAGGAACCATCGGAACCATCCAATCAGGTGGTGCAAAGTGCCAGAATGGAAGAATGAAGAACACCATTGTGGATGACAGGATACAGGGAAACCATGTCGGGTATGAGTGAACACGAGTACAACAGTGACCCTGATACAACTGGAGGAAATTTATTCAACCCTACGAGATAGTGACTGCATCAGGCGACACCTTGCCTATGGAGAAGGAAGCCTGGCTGGAGGTGATCTTGGGGCAGAGCATTATGAGCCTGTGAGTGTTCATCACGAGGGTGGCTGAGGAGGTGATGCTGGGAATGGATGCCCTCAGGGGCCATGAGGCGAAGAATAATGTCAGCAGGGAAGGCCTGCAAGTTGGGACAGATGGATAACGTGCCGGAGCCCCAGTGAGCATCTGAAGGTCTACAGGGTGACCCTGGAGGGGGTCAGGATTGGATACGCCAGGAGCAAGGTGGCAGAGAAGGTCGATGGTCATGGAATCCCAGGGGTCATTTACACATTGTAGTACGCCAACACATCTGGGTGATGGGCAAGTGGAGAAAGATCTATCACAACTGGCAAGGTGGCTGCAGAGGTGTCAGGCAGGGTGACACACATTGCCCTACCCAGATCAAGGGGCGATATCCAACAAAATTACTGAGGACCCCCTGGAGAAGTGGTACGATGGTGAAGTCTACTGCACCCAAAGGATACCCTGAGAGAAGATGCTGATGGTACATCAGGATCATCTGCACAACTACGACAGTGCTGGTCGGGATGACCAGTGTTGAGGAGGGAGAAGTATGAAATTGGGTATTCAACAATATACAGATGAGAGGGGACTGGGTAACCTTGGATACAGGAAGCAGTTGTGTGTGTACATGACTGTAATAATGGCAGTAAAACATAAAGGAGGTGATTGAACAGCAATAACACCAGCAAGGTCTAGAAGCTTCTCACTGCTTCTGCTGAGTAAATGTACATGTGTGCATGGAAGGAACTCAAAGGGAATCATGTGATGCCAGCTCCAGTATAAGTAGGACAGAAGTAGCAGAGCAGTTTGGTGTCAGAGTAGTTTTAGTTAGTGATAAAGTTGAGTTGTTGTTTATGTTATCATGTACAGTTAATTTTAGTTATGAGTATTTGTTGTTGAGTGATTGTGTCATAATAGTAAAGATATAAGAGACAGTGAAAGTGGAGAAAGACATTGAAAGACTGAGAAAGATTTTCAGAAGAACAATTGTGAACTGTAATAGCAGAGAAGACTACAAATTGTGTTAGCAACGAGAAGGAAATTGTGCATTTGTAGTAAAATTTAGAGGAAAATAAAGTTTTAAGAAAGCAACAGGATTTTTAAGTTTGCCATCTTTGTTACAATATGTAGTGTTAAAATGTATATGTTTTAGCATATGCCCTGCTTCCAAAGAAACTGCAAAAGCTTTATGTATTGTATTTTAGTACATCCTGTACTTCCTAGGAATCTGCAAATGTAGGTCATTATGGTACAGTTTCTTTGTAAACATACTAGCAGACATGTGGCTACAACTGAAAATGTGTCTGGTGAAGAAATGCTTAGAGAAGAGTACTATTGGGTCCAATGCAAAGCAGTCAAACCTGTCAAATGTTTGGAACTCCATTAAAAATAGGTAACCTCTGAATGAAAATGAGACAGATCTGTATATAATGTAAAGGTTCCTAGTTTAGCATTATGATGCATGTATTAGTGCAAGGACAAAGAGACTGAAAGGTATAGCATAAATTTTCTTAGTTTATGTTATGATGAATGTGCTGATGAAACAACAGAGGGACTGAAATAATGTATGTAACAAAATAACTACTGGATATTCAGTAGATTTAAACTACATATATACTCAAGTGAGTACTTTTTTATAAAACTCATGGTAGTATCAGCAAGGTAAATTTTAAAAATAGAAGCACTATTAACAGTGAAATATTCTTCAAGTTTGAATCTGGGTTTTTGAATCACTTTATTTATATTCACCTTCAATTTAAAATGCTGGAAAAACTGGAACTTTTCAAGATCATTTGATCTCATCCTGAGCCTCATCCTCATCCTTTGGTAAAAACTATATATAATCAAAAACAGTAATAGAGTAGTAAATTTGAAATCATGGCATTAAATGAAGTGTTAAAACTTTGCACCACTAACACCAGTTGGCAACGGGAGTGTAGCAGTAAAGAGGCAGAGGAGGAAGAAGTTGGCTTCAGTCACCCAACTGCTGAGGATGAAATCAAATGATCTTGAAAATATTCCAGTTTTTCCAACATTTTGTGAGTAAAGATGAGTGTAAATAAAGTGTCTCAAAAGAGAGGATTCAAATATTTTCAAGGTGTTTAAAGTTAATCTTAAAATTGTGCATTGCAAAAATATGGAATATTGGAACTTCACTGTAATTTTTTTTCATCCTAGCCTTAAACACACACATTGCATGGTAGCTCATTGGTAAGAGCATTGGCACAGAGAGCTGAAGATCTGACTATTAAGTCCCAGTCATGGCATAAGAGTTTTCAAGCTGAAAATTTGCAAGTTCACAGTTACCTTGACAGTGAATTTATAACCTAATAACTTCAGCATAATTGATAAGAATTCATATTCTTTTTATTATTAATATTGGTGATGAGAGCTGTAATGTTGAATTTATGCTGCAGAATCGTAAAATTAGATTTAGTTTCTTCATATGTAAATCTTGCGTTATGCCACTGCTATACTCTTCACCTCAAAGTTATTTAGGAGTACATTGTACATGAACATGAGGTCAATCAATGATAATTAATTGTTCTTTCAAATATTGTTCATGAATCTTAAATTTTTGTTACATATACCTTAACCAACGTCTTTATTAATGTAACAACATTCTGCTAAAATTGGAATACATGATAAAGTATTTATGAAGAACACAGTCTTTTAGGTATAGATATTTATTTGCTCTGATTTTTATCATAGTCTTTATTTTCATATGAGTCAATTAAAAGGATTATAAAGAAAAAACTTAATAATAATTACAAATTTGGACTAACTGAAAAGCTTGGTAACCGAAATATGAAAATACTTCTAGAAAATCCCTTGTAATTCCAGAATTGCCACATAAACCAGTTTTTGGCATGATGAGGCTTAGTCCTGGACATGATTGCCCAGGAAAATATCTCCATAGAATTGGTATATTAACATCTCCAAATTGTGTATTGTGCTTTCAAGATATAGAGAACATCTACAAAACTGGGCAGCTTTACAGAATTATCAAGATGTAATATATAAGTACTGAGAAGCAAGAATGAGAGTGACTTCATTGTTAACTCCAGTGCATTAGCTACAAACATACATTCAAATTTATTTTTGGATATATTCTTAATGTTGAGGGAAAGCAATTGTATATAAGACATAATAGATACTACCTTGGTTGTGTGACTGATGTGCTGTTGAAGCTAGATGCAACAAAATCATATGTACAGCCTTCCACAGAGACAGGTTTCTGCTCAAACCTAATAGATCCAGATGCAATTGCTGCCTGGGTTCCTAAGCATATCCAGGACATGACTCCAAGACCTGCTACTCCTCCTGCAATTGCTCCCTGTTTTAACAGTGTCAACTACATTTGTAAATTTGTCTAGCTTTGCTTAACAGTAACTCATCAGTTTCTATGTAAAAAAGCTTATCATACAACTAATGTCATTTACCATAAACTTGGATTACCTAGATCCAAAAAACAAACTTTAGTTTAGGTTCAGTTCGCTTTTCATAAAAATCAATTTTATAGAAGTTTTAGATGTGTAATTACATCTAAAACATTTACACAATCATTTCACTATGTTTTAAATTACAAAGGAAGATATTTTATGCTTACCCACTTCTTCTACTGCTCTTTGATACCTCACTTATGTTTCTAAATAATTTAATTTCCTTCAAGAATAGAAAACTTTTTTCTATCCTTCATTGAATACAATAGTATATAGGTACATCAAATACATTTCGAAATCTAAAGTGTCTATATCTTAACTCTGATCTTAAGGAAAGGAATAGGGGTTACAAATATTTAGATTATGGAAAAGAGCAATAACAATACTACTTTATTGAAATAAATCAACAACCTTCTACATTTTTGGGCTGCCAAATTTGACAAAGTAAAAGAAATAAAAACAAAATAATGATGATGATGATGATGATGATGATGGTAGTGGTGGTGATGGTGGTGATGATGATAACGATGACAGCAACAACCAAACCATAACAATAATAATAGTAATAGCAAAAACAGTAATAACAATAACAACAACAATGACGATGATGACGATGATGATGGTGGTGATGATGATGGTGATGATGATGATTATGATGATGATAACGATGACAGCAACAACCACAACCATAACAATAATAATAGTAATAGCAAAAACAGTAATAACAATAACAACAATGACAATGATGATGATGATGATGATGGTGGTGGTGGTGGTGGTGGTGGTGGTGGTGGTGGTGGTGGTGGTGGTGGTGGTGGTGGTGGTGGTGGTGGTGGCGGCGGCGGCGGCGGCGGCGGCGGCGGCGGCGGCGGCGGCGGCGGCGGCGGTGGTGGTGGTGGTGGTGGTGGTGGTGGTGGTGGTGGTGGTGGTGGTGGTGGTGGTGGTGGTGATGATGATGCTATTATAATTAAGAGCCACTGGACAAACTTTTGAGTTTCAGTTTAACAATTTGCAGACAGAATATGGTAATAGTATTAATAATACTATGACATTGCTCTTGAGCTTCCATCTGGGAAGCATCCAAAATCAAGTGCTCCTTTTATGATGTCATGTTGCCAAGGAGGCAAAGAGTAACTTTGCAAGTTTTTGATGGCTAGTTCATAAAATGTGTGTGAACAAGAATTGATCCGAATAGTGTATGTGTAATTTGTGGTTTTTTAGACCCGTAAGGAAAGGAATTAAATAAAAAGGAAACTGATTAAAGGTAACAGATTGAGTAATTAAGTTACAATATTATGCTTTCATGCAATTCAAACTTTTAAATACAAATCATATAACAAAAATATCTTCTTTGGACTTTTAAGTGGGATCTAAGAATGTTTACAGAGCTGTGTATAGTGGCATTAATGATTTTCCTTATGTTGGTAGTTGGAAGTTTGAATTCTTTTCAATAGTTCATGAAGAGGACTGGAATTGTGCCTCAAACACCTACCATGAGACCAATAAGTTTGATGCCATTCAGTTGGTATTTATTTTTATACAATGGTATGGTATACTGGTTTCATCAAAAGGATTGGTCCTAATATAAACAATGCTTAAACATGTACCCCTGCATCTTCTTGCTCTGATTGGAGCAGTATGAGCACTACTTTCCTAACCATGCAGAGCCTGGAACTACCTTCTACCCACCAACCTCTTCGTGCAATAGTTTTAAACATGCTACTCATTAAATAACAATTGTGTATAGGAAGCACTCTGAACTAGAAACATAAATAAATATATCCTCACAGTCAACAATGGTGTTTTTACTATTTCTTTTTCAGAACTTGAAACCAATGTCAAGTAACAGCTTCTAAGAAGAAGTTTGCTTGAATGTACAAAGGTTGGGGTCATTGTTGACAAACACAAGCACTTTCTTATTGTAGGTGGCTTGTTTATGAGGAGGAAATGAACTTTTCAATGCACTGCACTTCTAGCACTGGCATTTTACATTTCCTTGATTTTTCAGGCATAGTTAATTTGCCTGTTTTTATCCTTTTGCTGTGTATGAAATTTATACCTAATGCAGACACACCTGTAAACTTTTCTACTAGGTTAAGAACATCCTTGATAGCCAAAGTGGGATATTTCTCACATACTTTGTGAAACACATTCAGAATTATAACTTTATCACCACTCATTAGAGGCTTCCCTCTGCAATATTTTAGAAACTGTACTTGTTCAGCCACAATGCTTCACTTTCCCGCTTCCACAGCTCACAATAGAAGGCAGCCTGTGCATGCTCTTCACGCATTTTCAGAATAAGTGCAGTTAATTACTTTAGATTCATTTTGGTGCAGTTCTACATACTATAATAACACATTAAACACACCATTTTTACATTATACAGAGAAGATGCAGTAGTTTTTGTTAGTATTGAGTGAACTACTTTGTAAGTGAGGTACCTTGTAGTACGCGGCATCAGCTAATGAATGTATGCTTGATTCACATTTTTACACGTGTTTCTGTTTACATAAGGACCAATCCTTTTGATGAAGATGAAACCAGAATAGGTGCATAGATTGTTTTTCAAGATGCATCTCCATAGGTTGACTAAGGTGGTACTCAAACGTTATGGTTGGATTGGTAATAAAGCCTTTTTTGCTGTCTTCTTGGTATACTATAATGTTCATCTGGCATGTGCTGCCTTTTTTCAATAAACCGTGGACTTCTTTGTATACCTTAAAGTTCTTATTGTGCAGCTCTTCAGCAATGAGTAACCTGACCTAATGGTGAAGTGAGTTTCTGAGATGAGGAATGGCTTTAAAGAAAAATTTTCAGTGAGGATTTCAATCTTTTATTAGATTACCTTACAGAGTTACTTATGATGATTGTAATTGTTTTAAAAAATCACCCAACAATGCCAGTAACGAGGAAGCAAAGACTGAAGCCATGAACATCACAAGGAAGGAGATAATAGATATTATTTTACAAATACATACAAAATAGAGGTAAAATAACATAATATTACTATGGACCTGCAAAAATTCCTTACAGCACTTAGCCTGAGCAACTGTTAATAATTTTGCTTATGGTAGCTCTGGACTCTGACTCAATTTATGAGGCAAAATCTAATGAGGCAAAATCGTATGTTATAGGATGAAACCATTAGTGGAAGAGTAGCGAATTAGAAAGAGTCTTGTTAGCTGAAATAGACTCAACTACATTTGAAGGAACAAATGGAAATATTAACCATTTCGTCAGACAATTGCACTGGCCAAAATCAAAGTGTGCAAATAGGATTAATGTATACTTGACTTCTTTCACAGTTTCCAAATCTTCAGGAGATTAATTGCATGTAGCTTTTAAAAGGTCATACACACCTAGAAATCAATAATATCTATTCAACAATGAACAAAAAAGATTAAAGCTTCCTTACTTGCATATTGCTATATCTAGTGACTGAGCTTAGTTCATCTGAGTATGTCAAGCAAAGTATGTTCATAAAATGCAAACCCAATATTTCAAACACTTCTCTTCCCTGATGGCAACCCCTTTAGCACCATTTGTTGAAGGTAAAAGATGGGGAGATATTTTATGTTTCTAAGACAGTTTAGCTTAAAGTCTTCTAAAAAGTCTGTAATTATTTTGTACAAGACGTTCTTCTCCAATGCTACATTTCAAGAGGTTTATCTTGTACATCATCATAGGATTGCCCTATGATGATGTACAAGAAGAAACACTGTTGCCAGAAGAAACACTGCTCATTCGGAGTGGAATCAAACCCATCAGCTTCATAAAGTATGCAGACCTCCAAACATTGATAAAATGGTACATTTCACAAAGCTATTCCACACGATGAAAAACAAAGAGAGTATCTCCCAAATGAGTAATTTGTTATTGTAGATATTCATAATAAAGTCACTTTTCTTTTAGACAGTACTCATTACTCACATAAATGATTTTGCATAATGTAAGCTTTTTCTGGTTTATGCAATTTGCTGTATTGTTATTACAAATATGTACTATGGGCTGGTTTGAATAAATATGAATACATGTAGAATCTCCAGGCAATTTATTTTGCCCACAAGGTAAATACCAAAATGTAAACACTTTGAAAATATTTTTTGGAAAAAAGGCTGATGTCCATATTATTTTTAATAACTAATAATTTTTAAGTAACTCTAGAAAAGTTATGAAAATGGACTCCTAATGGTAATTCACACATGAAATGTATTAAGACAATGTTACTGTACATATTTGGTTACAAAATTAACAGAGAGAGAAAAACCTGAGACAAAAGTCTGAAAACTCAAACAAACTTATAAATGAAATGTTAAATAAATTAACACACATAATGCTAATTTATGCTCAAATAACTTAAATAAATACTACAACTTGAAGTACAGTAGAACCCTGAAAATCCAAAATTCTAGATAATCATAATACAAAATCCATAATTTAAAAAAACAATAAAAACAAACAAGCAACAGTTCTATAATTATTTATGAGCGAAAAGCATAAGTTACTATAGAATGCCTGCAAACAATAACGAAACAAACAACTACCTATGTAATGTCACTATCACATGCAATCGGCTATGTCCATAGGTCAGAAGAAAACATTGTCGTTGTTGAATATGTTGTCATTATGATGAATACATTCTCATTATGTTGAATACATTGTCATTATATTGTGCATGGTAATCGCAACATTGTCACTTCCTCACATTGCTATACTACGTTACCTTTTATTTATATATACAAGGTGTAAATGAATAACATCACATGAATTTTACTGGTAATAGTCAGTAGATAGACAATCAATTTGGGATAGGAAACCTATTGTCAAATTGCAGAACTATGCCTTAAAATCATGTCCACTGCAGCTGCAATGTATGATGGCAAAACAAGTGGACGGCTTTCATAGTCAGAGTATTTAGCATACTGGATATGTTGCCAGGATGACAAAAGTATATATGAATTAAAAGCTCCAGTTCAAATCCCTGTAGCTGCATATTCTTCATGTTCCTCTTTCCTTGTTTCTTTTGTAAGTACATGCTGAATTTAATTTGATTTACAGGAAACATTAGTGTCATGTTGTAATTTTTCATTTAACCAATGTTTAAGCTTTCTATTTCAAATCCATTTAACTATTATTTACTCTTTCATGACTTAACTAGTAGATTAACGTTGAAAACTTCATAAGTGCTTAAACAGTTCAAGCTTAACTAACAACAAACAAGTAAACAATTGATAAGCACTCAAAAGAGCTATAGGTGACTGAGTTACTATAAACATAAGTTGAATAGATATTAACATTACAGTACAATACGAAGACACAAGCAGAACAAATGTAAAGAAACAAATTAAGAGTAGGCACAGATTTCAAAGAAACTGCTCAAAGTGGTGACCTTTAACATCAATGCATAGAGGACATTGACACAGAAATGATTTGTGAACCCAGTTGAGCATTCCTGGTTCCTTGCAAATCTCATGATGACTGCAATAATGCGGGCTACCAATGTCTCTTCAGAATAATTAATGATGAATACACCATAGTCTGAAGATGACCCCAGAAAAAGAAATCCATAGGGTTGAGAGCTGGAGAGCGAGGTGGCCAGGGCACAGCAGGACTGGCTCTTCCCATCCAGTGGTTATGGAAGACTCAATTTAGATGCTCCTATATGTTTACAGCATAATGCGCAGGAGTTCCGTGATGTTGGAAATGCAGTTGAGCACAGACTTCTTCCAAAAGGGCTGGCAGTACATTACATGCTTTATAAGTGTTACCATGCAGTCGAAGAAGAACAAGATATGGCTTAATGACATAGTCAGAAACAATGCTAGGCCATATGTTCACCATAGGCTGCTGTTGCTGGTACTTCTGAACAGTGGCGTGGGGGTTTTTGTATGCCCATATGTGACTATTCCTGTAGTTTAGAATCAGCCCATCCCTGGTAAATGTGGTTTCATCAGTGAACAATGCCACTGAAAACAGTTCCGGTGGCTACCTTAAGGCCCATTTTTAAAACTGCAAACATAAATCATAATCATGCTGAGGCTTTCACGGCCGGCATTAATCCAAAAAGTGGTAAATTTCAGGCTTGTAGGCCGTGATCCAGTCTATGAATTTTCTGAAGTTTCGCCCAAGACTGCGTTGGGCATCTTCAGAGAATGACTCATAGCTGGTTGACAACTAGAGGACAATTTTTTTTTTTATATATTTATTTATGTTGTTGTTGTTAGCTAATGCTGGATTTCTGACAATGAAGTCATTAATCCTCTTGCTCTCCAATATTTTTCACTGATGGATGGGGCACTAGAAGTGGCCGGGCATATTTGAAGGTGGTCTCGATCCATTTCCTCTTGCAGATCACATAGAGGACAGAGTGGTGAAGAATATATCCCAATTCTGTTTAAATGTTTTGCCAGACAATCATGTCCTGTAATCAACCTGAAGATTGCAACTGCTGTTTTTCGAGGATACTCAGGAATCACTGTTTGAATGTTTGGTAGTTCCCATCTTTTATTCTTTGATTTTTCATAGTAATATTTTGCAATAATTTTTTTGAATTCAGAGTTGACTAATCTTTTAGCTGCATAAAATGGTAAATTAACTATAGATTTTTGTACACCGCTGGTACCCTTTTTTGCAAGAAAATCAGCTTTCTCATTACCACTCAGTCCACAGTGAGCTGGTATCCATTGGAAGACTAGGTGTTTTTGAAGTGCTGTTAGATGGCTAAGCATCTTCCAACATTCTATAATAGTTTGGTTTTTTGGTGACAACTTGGAAGTAATTGCTATAATTGCTGCCCTGGAATCTGAGAGAATAACTGCTTGCTGAAAATGTGAAATTCTATATAAAAGATTTTGTAGGGCCATTCGAATTGCTTCAATTTCTATATTTATTTATTTACTATATTAAAGTTCTTCTGGGGTGACACAATTTATTTGAACAGGAGTGGTGTGGTGCCTGGTACTGCCAAAGCAAACCGGATGATTGTGAGTGCATATTAAGATGGGTCATTGGCTTGGGCAGGTCGAGTATCATGGCGGATGCACTGACCTGCGATTTGGGGAGAACATGTCTGGAACTGTGGGAGAAAGGGGAAGCCTGGGGAGTGTAAGAATGTCCTCAATATGGTTGAGTCTAGTCTCCAGTGCTGTTGTATGTCGTTGTAGAATCTCTTCTAGCGACTTATGGACCTTGTGTATACGTGAGTCATTTATGTAGGCGACCACTCCAGCTGCTTGTTGATGTGGTGACGGAGGCTATTGTTCTCCTGGTGAACTGTGGCTGGTAACGTTGTTTGCAGGTTATGGGTGGTGTACTGGATGTCCTCGAGAGCACGAGTCAGGGCTGCCTCCCATGCTCCAATGCAGTCAGTGAGAGTCTCAAGTGTTTCCTGTAGTTTCAACAGTGCCGCGGTGTTGTGGAGTATGGCAGTGTAAATGCTGTTATCTACGGCGTCTTTTTGGTCGGCAGTTTGACAGTTGGTGTTGATGTGCGGTTGGTGTATGACGATGATGGTCTGGGAGTCGGAGACTGGTTGTTGTGAGGACCGCTTGTGAGCTGCAGGTGGCTCATGGTGTGAATTCCTGGGGCACGCCGCCTGGCCCATGAAGTGGCCGGTGCAATTGCATGTGGCACAATACACGGGGCAATGTGTTAGGTCATGGGTGGTGCAGAGTGTGGTGATGGTGCCAGCGCCACAGTAGTGGTAGTGTGGGGCATCGGTGCAGGCATTGGCAGTGTGACCGTGTTGGCAACAGCATCTGCAGGGAGTAGGGTGGACACCTCAGCTAGCCTCAACTGGGAGCACCTACCCAAGGTCAGGGAGCCCATCAGTCATGCTTCTTCAGAGAGTCAAAATACTGGCCTTACTAAGTGCCTAATAAGCACTATTTCATTATTTCCAATGGCTGCTATTGACACACTCTCACACACACACACACACACACACACACACGCACGCACGCACGCACGCGCGCACGCGCGCACACACATATTCAGTTTTTGGATAATCTGAACAGAACGCACTACAAATTAATTTGGATTAGGATTTTATTTTGTAGTGTTTAATGCCCACTTTTCCTACATGTGACACCCCAGGTGAGTCCGTTATGGATGTAAATATAGGAAATTAAATAGTTATTTATCAGCAATGAATATTTCATCCCTCTCTCTCTTCTCTACATTGTACTTCTTCAACTCCTGAGAAATAGTTTATCAGCAGTAGCTATTTCATCACTAGCTCTCTCTCTCTCTACTCTAGATGCTACGTCTTGTATAGCTCGGAAGTAATTTTTCAGCAGTGAATATTTCATCTTAATATGATGCCCTGATTTTTTCTTCTGTTGACTGCAGCAGATCAGCAGGACCATGGTCAAGGATAAACACAGCCTTCTCTTTGAGTTCATTTGATAAAAATGATTTCTGAAGTCAGAACAAACTGTTTTTGCTACGCAAACTTTACAACCCAGCATTCCAAAAATCCTAAAAGTTACTCAGCCTCCTAGCAATGTGACATCAGCCAGGAACATCAAATATACAGGTTGCTTGCAGCATGGAAGCTCAACATTTAGCATTACATATATTGACTCTGTGTCAATGTCATGGTATCATAAATAAAATAAGATAAGGAATCCTTCTCATTTGTTATTTCCTGTTTTCATGCATTATAAGAACAATCCTAAAATACAGTAGAAGCCTGAAATAGCATAGTTTGATTTGGATTTAATGTGGGGGTGGGTATGACTCCTGAAAATCTATTGTACTGTTTATTTATTTTTTATTTTTGAAAGTGGAGTTTAGAATTTTCTTCAAAGAGTGGATATGGACTATACTAGTGTGGACTAGGGCCACCCCATTGCTAAGAATTTCCCAAGGTAATGAGACATGCACACAGAAGAAGATATTCTACATGTTAGTGAACTGATAACTACCATCAACAGGACAATTCTGTGTATAGAGGAGCAAACTGAATCAAACAGTACTTGCTACAACCAAACAATATGCAGAGCAAAAAGCGTGAATTATGCCAACAAACAAAACTTACTGATTTCTTCAAGACAATGCAAAATTAGGTTAGTGTAAAATGGGTACAGTGTAATTGCATACACTGTATAAATTCAGATTGATTTCAGGATTGGAATACACCCCTAGCATCAGGGTTGCCAACCCATAGGATAATTATGGGGTTGTATGATAATTTGAATGTATGATAGTTCGATACCAACGAAATATCATTTTCACTGGTTTGCCACACCGGCGAAATGAAATTAATTACAAACAGCAACACCACTTTCACACTCTTGGGCTGTCTACACCCCTCTAAGTCAACCATTTCATATCCTACTAAGCCTTTATCCTCTTGTTGTCAATGTACCCAGATCTGGTAATCTCAATGAAGAAGGCACTGTTCAGAAAATTCATGATCAATAGAGAAAACTCAGAATACGGGATATTCTGTGTGAAATAAAGAATATGCCTGAACCTGACAGTTTCTGGAGTGCTGTTAAACACATGTGTCACCTTGGTGGAAATACTGATTTCAAAGAACTGCTTGAGTGTGCATTACCAGTGATTTCATTGCCCCACAGAAACGCTTCTTGTGAAAGAGTTTTTTCTAAACTGGAATTAACAGAAACCAAAATTAGAAACAGATTGGCGCTAGATACGGTAAATGGATTTATTCTGTTGTCTCAGTTTATGAATAGGTCCGAAAATCTGCAAGTCACCGAGGAGATGTTAAAGTTTATGTCAACAACAAATTTTTATAATGCTGCAACAGTTGTGGAAGATTAACTTCCAGATGAATAGTGTGAGGGGCATAAGTGCTAAAGTTGTAATATAGGTTGAGGCCATCAGTCTTGTAAGTGGATACCATAAACATCAATATTATTACATTTTCATAAGTTTTATGCTGATATTTTTGTAGTTGTAGCATTTGGTTTATGATGTGCAATAATTTTGAATCCAAATCTAAAATTTTGAGTGGCTGGTACAATAATTTTACTTTTAAAGATTGGCTACTCTGTCTAGTAACCTGGTGTGTAATTGCATTTAAAAGTGGTATATTTACCATATATACAAGTACATATTTTACAATGTACTGTAATTTATTATTGCACAAATGTTTCCCACCACCTACGCAGGATAAATTTTTATCACTTCTAAGCTCACATTTCAATATACTGCAGAATCATTACAATGCAGGGCTAAAACATGTCCCTCAACAACCGCATTATTTTGGGATTCTATTGTATTCATTGTATCAATTTTCAATGAGATAGACTCTCATAGTAAGCAGGGACTTTGATTCCTAAGTAGTCTTTATGATGCTAAGAAGTAACAAATTTAATTGAACTATTACCGTTGTAAAATTTTCAAAGCTACTTTATTTTTTGCACTATATATTTACCATGTACCTTGGATGTAACCCATGGTAAAAACAGCCCCATGCTAAATATTCCAAGGGATGGTCCATTGGTTATACCACTCAAGCTCATTGACATCTGAAATACACAAGATTGTGGTTAATATTACTATTCTGCTTATTTTGTATGTCTATATGAATACAGTAAATGAGAGCACTACATGAATTTTTGTAATTTACTTTATCTACTTCATTATAATATAGTTATTAGCTTAACCAGTTAGTATACATAAATATTACAAAAATACCTGAAGATTTGGACGGTTATATATATGACATCTCGGAATAGGTGGAAGTTGATTAACACATTAACTTTGTCAAGGTATTTGAGTTGTGAAATGTTCACAGATGTGCTCTATAAAGAAATGCAGTTAGGCACCAAATCTGAAAACGGCATTATTTCTTGAGAGTTTAGCCTAAAAGGTGCACACTATTTTTTATCTGAAGTTATGCATTATTTGCAATAAATTACCTATCTAGTTAGCACTACAACTCATTGTGGGTTTTTGCCTTCTTCACAATTCTCCTCCATTCATCTCGATCCAGTGCTTTCACTTCCAGCCTCTTATTTCCATTTTTTTCATGTCCTGTTCCACATTCTGTAGCCACCTCTTTCTCAGTTTTCCCCTCCTTCTCACCCCTATTATGTCATTATGTAGTAAATGTTTAGGAACTCTTCCATCTTCCATCCTTTCAATGTGCCCTAACCACCTCAATCTAATAAATTACCTATAATTCTTAAGGTTATACCAGAAGTGTGTTATTATTCAAATGTTATTATCCTGGGTAGAAAGAACTGGCTAAGTGCAACAATGCAACATCTTGACTCTCTTAATTTGCATCTGATGAGCAACTTTCATCTCTTGATGCATCCTATGGCTTGTATAGCTGAAGGCAACTGAATATATGGAAAAGCAGACTTGATCATTGATAATAACTCATCAAATCATCATTATTAACAGTCAGCAAAACTTCAGTCATTGAGTTACTTCCAGTTACACATATAAATGAGCAGGTTAGCAGCTGATTATGAGAGTAATAGACTCTTAAAACATGTCTAGGTATGTGCATTTTAGTGAAGTGAGTAAATGATTTTTCCTGTTCCTCATTTATTTTCATATGAATCATTACTTATATTTACATTGTAATAATTTTATCTCATTAAATTACATTTACACAAATTGCAGCTCATGGATTTAACAGATAGTGTGCTGCATGCTCATGTAATGTAAATGTACTCAACTGTTTCTGATTACAGTAGTAAATTGGCCCGACAATTTTTCATGCCGGCAAACATGGTAGGTAGGTAGGTAGGTAGGTGGGTGGGTGGGTGGGTGGGTGGGTGGGTGGGTGGGTGGGTAGGGGGGTGGGTAGGGGGGTGGGTAGGGGGTGGGGAGGGGGGTGGGTAGGGGGGTGGGGAGGGGGGTGGGTGGGTGGGTAGGGGGGTGGGTGGGTAGGTGGGTGGGTGGGTAGGTGGGTGGGTAGGTGGGTGGGTGGGTAGGTAGGTGGGTAGGTGGGTAGGTGGGTAGGTAGGTAGGTGGGTAGGTAGGTAGGTGGGTAGGTAGGTGGGTAGGTAGGTAGGCAGGCAGGCAGGCAGGCAGGTGGGTAGTTGGGCAGGTGGGTAGGTGGGCAGGTAGGTAGGTATAGGTCACGCGTTACTTCTTGACGAATGAAAATTTTATATGAAAGGTTGAATGCGAGTCTCTATTCAGCTTTTGCGGGAACGAGAGAGAGGAGGTACAGTCTGCAGTGAGATGACGCGCATGCTTCTGAGCTGAAGTAGTACAACACTACAAATCAATTTATGACACTTGCAGTAATATCAGCCACACGTATTATACACTATACCTCTATAACTGTTTCCACTTAACTTTCTTGCATTTATTCTATTCCCGACATCTCTCCCTCGTCTGAATTGCTATTTTCGTTGCATGCATACATACATCCGTACCGCACAAAACTTCTGCAGTCGACTGTATACACGTACGCGACAGAGGAAAACAGAGGTGTCTGTTATCGTAGCATAAACATTTGCTGACCTGTTTATTAAGGGTAGGCTCACTCATTGGATTTCTGCTCAAGGTCATTCGTCAAGAACGAACGCGCAACCTATAGGTGGGTAGGTGGGTGGGTGGGTGGGTGGGTGGGTGGGTAGGTAGGTAGATAGATAGATAGGCAGACAGACAGACAAACGGACGGACGGACGGACGGACAGACAGACGGATAGGCGGACAGATGGACAGACAGACAGATATGTTTATTCACCACTTAGATCACGTTACATGATATGGGCTTCGTCAAAAGTTCAATTTCTATAAGATTTACAGAACTAATTTTACAATGTTATAAATAAAATGTCAAATATTCACTTGTTAAATAAAGATTTACAGAATAAAGATATGTTTACAAGTTACAATGTCAATGTCAAATAAACGATTGAAAGCTCTGATTTCAGTTTGTTCCTGTTTAGCATGGGATATGTCATTACAACCAGGTCTAAAATAAGCTCTGGAAAATTTCTTGAATATTCTTCAAAATGTTGTGTGTCTAAGAGCTTACAAACATCAAGATGAGATATTGACTCAAACTGGCATTTCATCTCTGTTGTGATGCAATTGCACACCTCTTTAACATCAGCAATTTAGTTGCAGTACCATCGCTTCCGCTTTAACCCATGTTAATCTTTGTCGGTAAAGGCCGTATCCAAGTTCTTGCATATTCCATCAATCACCTGCATGAAGTTTTTCACCGAATGGCTAATTTTAATACAATCAGTTTTCTTCATCTGAGTTGGCTGTAGAGGATATTAACATGAGGCATTAAGCAGTGAAAGAAATCTAACAAGAACAGAAATTCACTGTCTTGCAAGTTGTCTCTTAGCTCCGTTGCTTCTCTTCCCACGTCTTTCGAGAAAGAAGCCTCAAGTACAAAAAGACAGTCGATAAGTGCTTTTCTATTTTCAAAAGTACAGCTCACTGTCCGGGACTTAAGATTCCATCTAGTGACAGAAAACTGGCAGCAATACGACGTTCAATATTTTTTTTAGGAACTGACATGCTGGGACAAGTGTAAGAAGAAAGCAGGAAATCCTGACAGGATGGAGAAAAACACTCTTGGTGATTTGTTTTACAAAGCAGGTTTATCCATTAAGAGATTTAACTGACGGGCACAATAGTGTACATAGTGTACCAGAGGATAATGTTCTCTTATTTTAGTTTGTGCACCATTTGCTATTCCCCTTGTGACAGTGGTGCCATCAAATGTTTATGCAATGATTTTGTTTGGTGTTGACTTGAAATGACTGTTTAACTCTGTAAGCAGATACTCAAATAATTTTATGGGAGTCTCTCCACTAGGCTCAAAGAACCCCCAAAACCTTTCGTAGATGTCACCATAAATCTCGTATCATATATGAGAGCAGGCTGCTGATGCTCTGACACATGTGTAGTCTCATCTGCCATTAAGACTACAAATTTTGTCTGCTTCAGCTCTTCTTTTATTTTGTTGTGGCAGATGTCCTGCATACATTGTAACAGTTCATTTTGTGTTGTTTTTGATGTCCATTTAGCAACACTACTTGTCTCCATGTTATTCTTTACAGCACAGTGGATACTAGCTAATAAGTTAATAAGTCCTAAAAATATTCCAGAATTTTCAGATTCTTTTGTCTCATCGTGTCCCCTTAGTGCCAAATCAAATGCACCACACAGCTTAATGCAGTCTATTATTTTCGATAAAAGTACCTATTTCTTTTGATTTCCTCCTTTTGTAGTTTAAGAGACCCGCTATATGCAGAACTAAACTGTACACCAACCATCAAGAGTGAAATCCAGAACGTTACTTAAGTGTTTGATACTCAATATATGCTAATTTGCACATATTTATTTCATTTAAAAGCAAGTCTCTTCATTCTAATGCCCCATCCATCAGTGAAAAATATTGGAGAGCAAGAGGATTAATGACTTCATTGCCAGAAATCCAGCATTAGCTAACAACAACAACATTTCATTTAAAAGGCCTAGGTCCTTTATGCCACTTTTTGACCAGGAATCGTTACTTCCAAACAACAGCCAAAAGGCAAGGAAAGCACAAAAGGCCATTTCTTTATACTAAGCTCATAATCGTTGTCATGGTCATTATTGGATTACGTCATAAAACTTTTTCCAGCTTCAGATTTCATAATTTTCTAGGGTTGCCCATATCTCATGCATCTTAGATCTGCATGTGTTATAATAATGTATTATGATTGGGAAGTAGTTTTATAGAATTAAGAATTACTGGTGTTTTGCTCCTCACTGTAGCTTTTCTATCTGACCTTACCTTGGTCATCTCTTGTTCTCTTCCAACCCCAATGCTATTAGGGTTCCTGAGGGCTAGGGAGTCTTTATTTTTCCAACCTCCATTTCTCTAATTTCTCTATAAACTCCTAACCCCTAACATGCTGACCTGTCATGGCATGTAATACGTCCTCTGATTGGTAATCAGAGGATATGGTCAGTGAATTTATTTTGATAACTCTCCCGGTCAGGTCGGTGAGACCCATAAACCAACTACAGGTGTGGTCCTCCAGACATTCTGGGGGTTGTGAGAGAGCGATGTAACCGCCAAAACATAAAAATATGGTTCTCTCTAAAAAGCGGTTACTATTACTGCTACGTATCTTCTTTGCTGTCCTCTACTATGTGATCTGCAAGAGGAAATGGACCGAGACCACCTTCAAATATGCCCGGCCACTTCCAACACCCCATCCATCAGCAAAAAATATTGGAGACCAAGAGGATTAATGACTTCATTGTCAGAAATCCAGCATTAGCTTACTACAATTTCACAACCACACATCCATGAATATTTTGCAAAAATGTCACTACGAAAACATCTTATGTAAGTACCAGTAGCTTTTCTTCCCTTGGCCGTCTAACCCAAGGTCATGGGTTCAAATCCAGCCCAAATTGGTGGTTTTTAAGTGTGCTTAAAAACCACAGCTCCATATCAGTAGATTTACTAGCATGTAAAAGAACTCTTGCGGGACAAAATTCCAGCACGTTAAACTACAAAATCATTTTCTTGGCTGTCTAAATAATTTAATATCAGTAGTAGGTCTTTCAAGTGTTTTAACATGAATTTTTTCTTTGAAGAATCGAGTAGAGAATGGATTCTTTAACTGAGAGTCCACTGAGTTCATTACCATGAGTTTTATTTAACACAGGTGCTTGTGAAGAGACTGCACACGGGCAACCTGGCTGACTAGTGGAACATGCATCACTGACTGCAGCACAGTACAGTGTAAATTACTGCAAAGGCAGAGTAGGCGGTGAAAAGGAGAGGAGGGGTGAACCTATAACATTGTTTTCATAGAATGCTCTTCTGTGCTGCTGTGGATGATACTGTGTCTGTCCAGCACACTACTAGTTATAAAAGATCTGATGTGTTGCACTCAATTGTTTCTTCACTCTTGTACTAACCATTCTTACAAATTCTTATTCTTCTATCTTCTTCATGTTAGTGGAGATTAGTATTTGCAAAAATTATCTTATTGTTTATCTCCTTGTGGGTACAAGGAGAACATGGGTATACAGTAGGCCTTGAGCCATAGTCAATCTTTTAAAACTTTCAAATGCTGTTCTCTTTGCATGGTTAACATATAAAAAATTGAACAGGGATGTTCCATTTGACAGAAGTAAACTTCTCCAAAACTCACACAAATAACAAGGCATATCCCCAAAAAGGTTCAATCTACAAAAAAGTTTATTTAGACATGAATTGTATATTTCAGCAAGATCTACATTTTTGTATAGTAAGATATGGTCAATCTCTTATGGCTTTCCAGTTATACAAAAGTCATCCAGAGTAAATAGGACCAAATGGGCTATAAACAGAAAATTCAAGATATACATTTCATTTGTCATAAAAATATCTCAAACATATGGCATTTTAATCAAAATAACTATTTTCAAGAAAAGCCATTTTCAAGAAAATCAAAATTTTCGAAAAATTTTCCATGTAAAGGGCAATTTAGGGTGGAGAATATGAATTCAAAATATTTGTGTTGCATCCTTGAAAGACATTAAACTTAAATACCAACTTTGGTTTTTAATCAATTTTTCGTTTTTGAGTTGTGCTGTCCACAGACTGATGGATACACAGACACATACATGGACATTTGTTCTAAAAGTCTGATGTGTTGCTCTCACATGACTTTTTCTACTCTTGTACTAACCATTCTTACAAACTCTTATTCCTCTTATGAATCTAAGTTATACTTCATGAGCTGCAAGTTGATAAAAGTTGTTGCTCTAGTTCAACAGTCTTAAAATTACATATTGATAATAGTTGTTAGAAGTAGCACTTTATGCTGACATCAAATGATTTTCTGACACACAGACATATGCTGTAAAGTATGTTTTATTTTGTTGCTTTCAATTTGAGCATTCATAAACAAATCTCAATCATTTGGGCTACTCTTTTGTCTATATGAGAACCAAGTACTGGAATTATGAAAGTTTATCTATTCGTTAGTACAAAAAAAGGATCCATGTGTTGCAGGGGCTCATTATTACAACAAATTACCAAATGTATTTAAAAATAAATTAAGAGATTATTTAATAACAGAAATTATATTCTATTGATTTTCGTAAACTTGTATGATTGACAAGGTATGAATAATTTGTAAACAATTGTAAACTACCTGTAATTAACCTTAATCTCATTTTGTAATAATTTTGGCCTTGCCTACACTTATGGTATTTGGCATATGGACTTAAGTAAATAAACATTTTTAATTAATTGATTGATTGCTTTATTTGTTTGTTTGTTTGTTTGTTTCTTTGTCTGTCTGTCTATCCATCTGTCCATCCGTCTGTCTGTCTGTCTGTCTGTCTGTCTGTCTGTCTGTCTGTCTGTCTGTCTGTCTGTCTGTCTGTCTGTCATCTTTGAAGAATTTAGCATACTGAAGTTATATTTTACCTGTAATACTGCTCCCAGCTTCTCTACTATAAACACCAGCGCTACACATATCACTCCAACTACCACAACAACACTCTTCATTAGAAGTTTTGTTGCTTTTGGACTCAGTTCAGTTTTACTGAAGCTTTTAAAGAAATCTTCAAATACCACAGCAGCCATTGAGTTGAGACCAGTGGATAATGAACTGGAAATGAAGAAGGCTTTGTACTTAATAGGTACTCAAAAATGAAAAGGTTTAGAGTGATGAAAATAATCTGTTTCAAAAGTTTATGGTTAACCCCTTTATAAAAGTTAAAAGAAATATTTACACATTTTGAGTATACACATTTTTAAAATGGTCTAAAAAGAATTTTCCCTAGCCCTGTATGGATTTATAAATCCATACAGATGCCTAACCCCCATACAGATTATCCTGAAAGTTTGTGCTTGTGAAGTTTAAATACCTATGAAAATACTTGTAAGAAGTAAAATAAAAAAGTTGGACACATGCAAAGATAATGGATGCATGAATAGTATGCTTAAGACACTAACAATTTTATTGCACTACAAATGATACAAACTTGTGTGAATTTTCTCAATAACAGCTACTCCTTACATACTACGATCTATTTTCTAATAGTGAGTTAATATTACATTGTCATCCATTTTTGAGCTATGTTTAATGTTTAAAGTCTCTAGCTCATTGGGAAATTTAAAATCTATTGCAAAATTTGCACCAAACAGACAAATGGATGGACAAGAAAGTGAGTTAAAACATTTGAAAATATGGAATAATATAAAACATCGTGCCTTAATTATCTGTTAAGAAGGTACTTTAACCTTTCGAGCTGGCATCTATAGTTTTAGAAAAACATTTGATGAAGATATGGTTTGTTTGACATGTTCAGTGCATCATCTTTAAATACTATACTCTATTACTGACATCCTTTAACACCACATATATGGTGTGTGTGTATGTGAAGCACCTAGTATCAAACACTGCTATATCCATTCACCTAATTTTTTGGATAATTGCAAAAATCCTGCCCAGAATAAACCATTATCTAAAGTAATTTAACTTCAATGTTAACATGTTAAATGAGTAATTTAACATGACATTTTTTAACATGAAGTACTTCTAGAATGTGCTTCTTTTTAAAATATTTAAGAAATAATTTGAGAGGTAGAACTGGAACTTAAAAATTCAATGCCACAGCTGGGATTTGAACCACAGACCTTCTGCTTACCAGGCAGCTGTTCTAACCATTGAGCTACTGTGACAATCTGCCAGAATGGCATTGAATTCTCAAACCAGTGATGTGAGACTGCCTTTGTGGTTTACCAGGAGAAATACGTACTGGTTTGAGAATAAAATTCAATGCCATTCTGGCAGATTGTCACAGTAGCTCAATGGTTAGAGCAGCCACCTGGTAAGTGGAAGGTCTGTGGTTCAAATCCCAGCTGTGGCATTGAATTTTTAAGTTCCAGTTCTACCTCTCAAACATTGCCCACACATGGCTTGTGTGTTTAAAAACACCAACAGTAAGTTTGTTGGCATAAATAAATAATAATTACCATCTGAAGGTTATTTAATCCTGGGACATAAAGTACTTATAATAGTAAGACACCATTGGGGAAATTGTCTCTGATGTGAGACTGCCTTTGTGGTATACCAGGAGAAATACGAACTGGTTTGAGAATTCAATGCCATTCTGGCAGATTGTCACAGTAACTCAATGGTTAGAGCAGCCGCCTGGTAAGCGGAAGGTCTGTGGTTCAAATCCCAGCTGTGGTATTGAATTTTTAAGTTCCAGTTCTACCTCTCAAACATTGCCCACACACGGCTTATGTGTTTAAAAACACCAACAGTAAGTTTGTTGGCATAAATAAATAATAATTTCAGAAATAAATTATATGAAAATTGGATGTGGTGGGGTTTGATACCAAAATGAGGATTTAGTGGTTTCTGAAACTGAAGAATGAAAGATTTTAAATTACATTTAACACTAAAGGAGGTTCTATTACCAGTGTAATAATTTAAAAATAACCTTCTCATTAATTCAGCTATCTAAAAGGTTAGTTTTAATAACCAATAAAAGCATGTGTCGCTTGATTACATCACAAATCAAGAATAATTGAACCTATGAACTACGTCATCTTAATTTTCTTCAGCCAGAGATCCTAGATCTCCTTGTTTTTCTAAAGCAGAGTAAAGTTGAAGCAGTCCATTGTTCCTTCATTCTTCTCCAAAATATTTTGATAGTTACTTTAATACCTCACAGAAGTACATACATCTCTTTTTAAATTTTTTAGTCTAATATGCATCATGTTTAGATCAGTCTTAGTGACAAGCTTTTACTCCTACAAACTGCATTTCAGTACAAATAGCTTTACCTTCAATCACAACTTTTTTTCCTACTGGGTTAAGCCTACAATGCCGTTTCCCAAGTTTCTTAAGACCTTTTCAGTTGCAGATTTCCAATCAAGATCAGGAATATTAATTACTTTGAATACTGTTCCATGGCTTTGGATAATTTATACATACTCTTCAAGTTTAAGGATAATATTTTAACAGGACTTTTTCCTGCAAAGCAGGTAACCACAGTTTTGTCTGCAAACTCAGTATTCATTATTGTGATGACAGACACAAGAAGAAATTATATTTACAATTTTAGGAAAGTCTCTTTCATACCATGTTTAGGCAGTAAAATTTTTATTTGTCACACTGGGAAGTCAGGGAAAGCACTGATTGGCCGAAAGGAATTTGTCAGACTTTGAAACTACTAGTGTCAATATAGGTACTGGATTTGGCAGATATTGAAACTCAGCCTCATTTTTTACTATGTATTTTAATAAGATGTGTCAAGCTTTACTGTCATATCATGGCTGCATTGAATTTCTTGAGGCAAGATCTATCAGAAGTGATGCATAACTCAATTTGGTCAAAAAATGGATTTGGCAGCTTTTGGTATGTATGTGTGTAGGTGTGTGAGGGTGCATGCATGTGTGTATACACACTCGGATGAACCCATGATTCACAGAGGTGAGAGTCATTTGTCTTCTGAGGATAAGGGAAAATCCCAGAAAAAATCCTTCTTCAGATAACTAACCCCAACAGAGATTTTAACTTGTGCCCTCTGAGTAATTAGGCAGAGGATTCAAGGATTTATTCTTGTGGGTAACAGTAATTAGTAGTCAAATAATTGTATGCATGCATGCATTTAAGCAGGAGAAAGGAGATTACCTTAGAGCTGCACTGAAGACACCCGCCACAAACAACCCTGGAAGTCCAGGAAACTCTCCCAAAGTATCCATCACCAATAGAGGTAGCAGCTGGTCTTTAGCAACTGCCAACTGTAAAACAAGAAAGTTTGTACTACGTGTTTTTTCATATTTTCTTTACTGTAATGCTTTAAAGTTATTAAGTAGATGCACCCTAACAGACTAACTTCAGCTATTTTGGGAAACTTGTGCCATTAGGTTGTTGATCATGACTTTCTATTCTGCCATCTAGAAGATCAATAATTTAACTATTTTGTAAGGTTTATTGTGTAACCTATGGAGCATATTATGCAAAGGTGTTTCCCATGCATCTTGGCACATAAAGCAGGCGTCAGTAGCAGCTGATATCATTCAGTCAATTATTGACTTAGTATCACTGTTTGGAAGAGCGAAAACAAACTTTTACCCTGTTAAAACTTGAAGGTGTAACTGACTTCATTTTCATGTAATTAACAAATAAGTATCTCTACATGTATGTTATTTAAGATTGAAACAGCTTAAACAGTTACTGTTTCATTGAATTATTTCTAAATTTATAAGGGTGAATTTTCAGGTTAACTTCAGCCATGCCAAAATACCAAAGAAAAATTCCAGATGCTACTTTGCCAGCATACAGCGCCAACTACTGTATATTGAAGCAGTCCCTAAATATGTTTCTTGCACCAGCATCTCCATAAAGGAACAAAATTAGACGAAATTAAATAAAGATACATAGATAATCCAATACAGTATCACAGTAACTTACTTCATAGAACATTAACTGAAGAAAGAAAAATAATAACTTTGAGGTATCTTGGAGTGACTCTTTCACAGAACTCCTGAAATCTGCATGCATAGAGAAGAAATAGAATAGCCAAAAGGATTGAATGTAAAACGTAAAAGGAGTGTATCAATAGTAAACATCATTTCAAGAGAAATGGAAGGCAAGGAAATATGTTCTATATTAGAAGAAGCAGATGATTTGACCCAAACTGAGTGCTTTTCTTCTACAGGTTCCAAGACATGGTTTAAGAAATGTCTCACTGGTTGTTGATGATACAATGCAGGAGACTTTGTTCTTGTGCAGTTTTTGATTGAGAAGAATCAGAGACTCTATGCTGCAAAAATTTGGAATTCTGGGATCACATGAAATAAAGTGCCTGAGAAAAAAAATCAGGGAAAGAACTCTTACTTGTGTTCCCAGACAACAAGGGTATGTGTAATGTGCAGAAGAATCAGCTTGTGAGGAAACTGCAAGCATCCCTTCATATAAGACATGGAAAGTTTATTTTCAGAAATATTACAAGCAGTTGTGAAATCAAATTCTGTAAGCTTTCAAAACAAATCACAGATAGGCTTAAAAAATGACCAAATTAATAAATAAGTTTATTTTAAAAATAATTTTGATCTAAAATTCTTTTCTTGATGATGCTTTAAAGAAAAGAAAATACTGTATTTAGTACTTAATTTCTTTAGTATTTTTAACACAACCTTTGTTCAAAAACAAGTACAGCATTAAACAATGCATTTCTAGCAGTCAAAGTAAGTACAGGCAAGTGTAACCTTGTTTTTCCATTACATTTCTTTTTTGACCAAAGTTAGCCTGTTTTCTGGGAAACTTCAGCCATGTTACAATATTTTATATAACAAACTATAATATGCAGCACAATTATTTTTGGTATGATAAAGGTACAACAGGCATCAGGGAATCTTTTCAAATTTAATTAGGAATTTCTAGTCAAGATCTCATACCAAAATTGGCAAGAATATTTAAAAAAACACCTGAAGTTAGCCCATTCTACAGTATCTGAATGCATATAGTTTGTCAAACATACCTTGGTAGAAACGTGTTTTCTTTTCCCCCCATTTTGCAAAAGGAAGTTTGTATTGATATTCATTAGCACAATCTTTTCCTAGGGATTAAATAGCTTCAAGCATTTTTTGTGCTGTACAGTTAAAAATTGCAACACTACAAAAGTCTTATTATATGAGTGGGAACTTAAAGATGGTATTTAACAATGCTTCTAGTAATATGTGAGGGTGTAATACATATGAAAAAAAGTTCACTTTTATGGAGTGGTGTTAGCCAGATTTTGCAGATGCACCTTGTTACATAAGTTGGGTTGCATAAGCATAGCACCACTTTATATGGTATTTCCTCTTACTTTAAACATACTTTACTGTTTTCTCAATCATATGTTTGTGTATATCATCTGAAAGCCCAATAAAGGCACAAGGTATCTTGGTCATTGTTGAAGAAGAATGCACTGAATTGTACTTTATTAATTTTCTTCCTTTGAAACTTAATATAATACTGTCTTTGACTATGATAATTTGACACATTTCAAGGAAAACCTCAAAGAAAAATATCCCATGATTCTGATACCCATTTTGGAAGGCAAATCTGTTTTATCCCTGAGATCCTAATTAGGATTTTATCTCCTTTCCTTCATCTGCACTCTCAGGTTTTGAAAATTCTTATCATGAGATTAATCTGAACTTTTCACTATAAAGACATGCACTTATTTAGGGTCATTCAAAAAGTGCACTGGTTTTTAATTGTTTGGTAAACTTTTGTTTGTCAGTAGCCAACATTATTTTGTATTGTTTCTACATCTATAAACATTCCAGTTGTTGCTTAAGTCTGAATTTTTTATATTTCTTCATTTTGTGTCTAGCCATGGAGCAGTTTACTATTGTACAACATGTGCTAACTATAAAAATGTTTTAACAGAACAGATAAAGTTATACTGCAGCAGTCACATGACTTCATGTGATTCTAGGGCATAATGAAGCATCAAATGAATCAGCAGATTTATGAAAAAGTTCAATGAAACAGGTTCAACAGCGAACATTAAAAGTCCTGAGCATAGTTGTTATGGCCGATCTGAACAAAATATGTGTCAGTTTGTGATAGTGTGGCTGTTAGTCCAATGAAATCACTTCTTCACTGTTCCCAAGAATTGGACATAGGATGTTCTTCAGTATGGAGAATTTTCCCATATGATCTCCAGTACCAATCTCATAAAATTCAGTTAAGCAGGAGCTGAAAGTGGCCGATTATTAGCAGAGGCAAAATTTTATTGACTGGGTTCTGAGGAGATGATAGGAGAATGGAGGCTTTGCAATCAAAGTCATCTTCAGTGATGAGATTTGCTTCCACTTAAATGGATTTGTGAATAAGCACAACTGCCATATCTGGGGTCTGAAAAGTCTAATTTGTTCTTACTTTAAAATCTTGTTGCTTCACTGTTAATAGCTTCAATTTTTCCTTATTTAGCTCCATTTGACTGTTGTTTTTGGTTACTTTTAAATCACTGGTGTATGTCAATAAGCCCTGAAACCTCCAAGCTGTCTGAAATCCAAGTGGAAACTTGTCGAGCAATCATAGCAAATTTCACAGACAGAGTTTTTGCATGCCAGTACTGTAAAGGTCATATGCCTGACATTTTCCATAGCTGAAATGGGAAGATTTGATGAACATGTTTGTGTATTTTGTTAATTTGTTTTGAAAAAATAAATTTCATAATTTTATATATCAAAACTGGCACAACTTTGAAGGGCACTTTACCTCTATTACCATTATAATTTTCAGCCACTCTACCAATGAAAATATCAGTAACTTCTGTTACAAAAGTTTCTACCAGAGCTTCAACAAATATCATTGCTCTGTATCATTTGTTTGCATTCATTATGTAAGAATTGAGTATTTATTAATTAAGTATACAGCTCTAAAGAGAAAGGTGATCTCTTTCTATTATTTCCAAGGTGATGGATTAAGCTCTAACATAAGCAAACAGTGGAGAATTAAATCTTACACAAAGGAGGAAAAATCTGTTTGGGATTAATATGTATTTACTTATGTTGAAATATGCATTTGGATTGTCCACCTTCAATGCTTGAAACTTCAAGACACAGATCTGAGTCATTTGACCTCAGTATGTTAACCTATACTAAAGTGGGTTGGTTTAGTAAGATTTCTGTCACATCATGCTGTATAGTATTCTAGAGGTGTTTTCTGTTTATCAGGTGGATTTCTATCACCACTTATTCCACTACTAGGCATTCATAGTGGCAGGGGAGTAGCCCACTGCCATAGGTAGCACCACAGGAGAGAAGCAGGTTGGACACTGTGGGTGTGAACTGGCTAACAATTTTGCTCAGGCACCTTTTCTTTCAAGGTACAAGGTTATTTTATGTGCAAATATACAGCATACAGGACTAATGGCTTTACTTCCCTTCAAGCAACTGCATGGATGCCCTCCACTTAGAATCTCTGACCTCAGGAACCAGAGGTCACTAAAGTGAAGAAATATTTAATCACATGAATACAGCAATGCTCCAAATTAAGTCAAATAAACACTCTATGCTCTCTTGTTCATGGTTTTTTCCTACGTATCTTCATCATCACAAGGAGACAGTCCCATAGCCAGGATTGAACATTGTGAGGGGGGGGGGGGGAAGGCTCCAGATTTTATAGGGGAAAGGGTGTGAGATAAAACTACTTTAAAAAGCAGATGTGTTCCTCTAATGTGACCTCCTCTACTCACTCTTGTACAAACTATTCTTTCTCACAAATGCTTATTCCTCATGTTAATCGACATAACATTTGCAGAAATGGTCTTATTGCATATTTCCTTATAATATTTATTTATTATTATAAATATTATAAAATTATTGGCATTAGAGACAATCCATACTAGATTTCCAGAACACAAATGGCTCCATATTTATACTGATGGATCATTGATATCAAACCAAGATGGAGCAGGTGCTGGAGTCACATGTCACCTCTTTTCCTATTACAAATCTTTAAGTTATGGAACTACAAACTTTGATGGAGAAATTGAAGCAATTCGAATGGACCTACAAAATCTTTTGTACAGAATTTCACATTTTCAGCAAACAGTTATTCTCTCAGATTCCAGGGCAGCAATTATAGCAATTACTTCCAAGTTGTCACCAAAAAACCAAACAATTATAGAATGTTGAAAAATCCTTACCCATCTAACAGCACTTCAAAAACACCTAGTCTTCCAATGGATACCAGCTCACTGTGGACTGAGTGGTAATGAGAAAGCTGATTTTCTTGCAAAAAAGGGTACCGGCAATGTGCAGAAATCAATAGTTAATCTACCATTTTATGCAGCTAAAAGATTAGTCAACTCTGAATTCAAAAAAATTATTGAAAAATATTACAATGAAAAATCAAAAAATAAAAGATGGGAACTACCAAACATTCAAACAGTAATTCCTGAGTATCCTCGAAAAACAGTAGTTGCAACCTTCAGGTTGATTACAGGACATGATTGTCTGGCAAAACATTTAAACAGAATTGGGATATATTCTTCACCACTCTGTCCTCTATGTGATCTGCAAGAGGAAATGAATCGAGACCACCTTCAAATATGCCTGGCCACTTCTAATGCCCCATCCATCAGTGAAAAATATTGGAGAGCAAGAGGATTAATGACTTCATTGTCGGAAATCCAGCATTAGCTAACAACAACAACATATTTCCTTATAATTACAATGGGAATATAGTAGGTTTTAAGCAATAATCAAATATTTTAAGGCTGATTACTATGTGATGGTGTTGAAATTCCACTCTCTTTGTATGTCCAAGAGAGAAAAAAGTGATGCCTTCTTATTTGAGAAAAGTATAAGTATTTTAAAATTCAAACCAGTAACAACGAATACCCCAGAAATGGTTAACTACATAAAAAAAAATCTGATGTGTTGCACTCACATGACTTTCTCTACTCTTGTACTAGCCATTCTTACAAACTCTTATTCCTATATCTTATTCGTGTTAGTTAAGATAAACATTCGTGCAAATTACCTTATTACTTATTTCCTTGTAGGTGCAAAGGGAATATTAGAATATAGTGGGCTTTGTATGATAGTCAAAGCTTTTAAAGCTTTGAGATTCTGTTCTCTTTGCACACTTAACATATAAAAAACTGAACAACGATGTTCTATTTCACGAAAGTTTTAAGTTTTCTGAAACTCACACACATAACAAGGAATCTATCTCTATCGGTTTGCCAGTTATGTAAAAGTCGTCCAGAGTAAATACGACTACAGGGGCTATAGCCAGAAAATTCAAGATATATATTTCATTTGTCATCAAAATATCTCAAACATATGAAATTTTAATCAAAACCGTTAGAGCCATTTTTAAGAAAATCAAAATTTTCGAAAAATGTTCCATGTGAAGGGTAGTTTAGGGTGGGACTATTTTCTTTAAAGTCCTCATGTCGCATCCTTGAAAGCCATTAAACTTAAATACCAACTGTAGTTTTTAACCGACTTTTGGTTTTTGAGTTATGCTGTCCACAGACTGACACACAGATTGACACACAGACTGACATACAGACACACACACGGACCTTTTCCTAGAACTGCTTTTTTTGGATTCAGGGGGTCTCAAAACATATATTTCCGATGAAATCTCGGCATCGAATTTTTGGGTGGAATGCAATACTTCCCCTACTTACCAGTAAAGTAAAAATGTATACAATATACATTACGTGTTTTAATATCCCTACTTCTTTATACTAAGATTTTTTTCCATTTCTTACGGCTTACTAGCAATCAAAAAGTCATCCAGGATAAAGAGGACTTTAGACTATTCCCTGGGAATTCAAAATCATTGCACTCATTTTTGAGGAAATCAAAATTTTCTAAAGTTTACATATAAAGGATAGTTTAGAGTGGGGGAAAGGGAGGCTTTAACATCTTAGTATCGCATCCTTGGAAGATGCTGAATTTACTTACCTAGTTTTCTTTTTAACCCACATTTCTTTTTGAGATATGCTGTTCACACACTGACACAAACACACACAGACCTTTTTCTATAAACCGTTTTCTATGGATTCAGTGGGCCTCCAAACAAATTTTCTGGTAAATCCCTACATCAAATTTTTGGGTGGAATATGCTACTTTCCCAACTTACTATATGCAGTGGAGAAAATAAAAATATATCCAGTTAACTTCTAGAACAATGTGGATATAAACTTTATTTTTCATATTATCACACAGTCTATTATTTTCACAGACTAACGAGCTTTAACACATCCTGGAATGGTAAATACTCTTTGGCTAGAAATAAAATTAAACAGAATTGGAATTCAGAATATATCAATTCATCTACAAGATATGGAAGTAATGAAAGAACTTCTGGGTTTAAAACACAAACAATTAACAGACCAGATTTACATACAATATCACACTAAGATTAAAGGTTGCTAACACTCCATTTTACTTAAAGAAACTTAGTAAAAACGATGATGATTATGTACTTGTGGAAGCCCTCATAGTGCAGAACACACATTCCTGGGATGTGACCTGTACTACAAAAGAAAATTTAGCATTTTTATTTGAATTGTTCAAAAGGATTTTCCTGGATCAATAAATATCACAGACTCAATAAAACTCAGTCATAAAGAAAATATATAAAAATTAACTGCGCATATTAAACATGTAAAATGAAAATTTAAATGTTTAAAGAGCAAGTAATTATTAGTGTTGAGGCTTTCACGGCCGGCATTATCAACTATGTTAAGTAGATTTTCCGGGTTTGTGGGCCGTGGTCGAGTTGGATTACCTTCCTCCATAGAAAGTGTTGTTCCACTGAAAGTAGCTTGTGGTTAGGCAGTGACGAAAAAGACTGGTGATGTCGGGCGGAAAAAGTTCGGCAATGTGTTGTAGTGCCTCTGTAATCGGAACCTTGGTGAATAAAGAAATGACATCGAAACTGACAAGGCGGTCCTCTCACTTCGTAGAGAAACTGAAGACCATACAACTGGGGGCAGAGGACCGCCTTGTCAGTTTCGATGTCATTTCTTTATTCACCAAGGTTCCGATTACAGAGGCACTACAACACATTGCCGAACTTTTTCCGCCCGACATCACCAGTCTTTTTCGTCACTGCCTAACCACAAGCTACTTCCAGCGGAACAACACTTTCTATGGAGGAAGGTAATCCAACTCGACCACGGCCCACAAACCCGGAAAATCTACTTAACATAGTTCAAGTAATTATTGTGACCAAAACTTACAAAATTATAAACATTGGACCTGGACACTGTAAGAAGCATAAGTTTCAAGGGCATTAAATAAATGTTTTAATTAAAAAGTCCACTCATAAAGGAACATTTAGTGAAACATAGTTATCAACTCAATGTTCATTTAGAATAATTGCAGTCTGCGATTTCCTTTGCTTCCAAATGTCTTTAGAACTTCTTCAAATGCCAAGGCTTGTGTTTCCTGTGTTTCAAAGGCAAGAAAAGTCAGACTTTCCAATCACTGATGAGTCATGTGTAGTCTCAATGGTCGATTTACGGCATTTAATATAGATTCAAAAGTTGCTGTACTGCATCCAAATGTTGCTGCTGTTGCAAATAATGTATAAATCTTTTTGAACACATCACAGTTTTTGTGTAAAACGTCATTTTATTTTCATTAGGTTTTGAGGAGAAAGGATAGAGATTTTCAATATTGAGTTGTTCTGCTCTTTCAGTAGCCAGTAAAATGTCCATGTGTGCAGTGCAAACAAGCACAAACACCTAGTTATAGAAAACGTGACTACGTTGCTTTTTAGGACACTGAATACCTTCATTTTCTCACTTGGCTTTGATGTGCTGCATGTTAACCATTAGAGTAACATGATAATATCCTCATCGCCTGGCTGCTGCATCCTCCAGCCGCAGCCAAGTCCACGGAGGTGGTGGGGGTCAGTGCGCCAGCTCCCCAACTGTAAGGCTGCCTTTCTATCAGGATAGCTACTCTATTGACCCCTCAGGGATCTAATGAGGCTGAGTGCACCCCATGTCAGACCTCCCAGCAGAGGAAAAACCTCATGCCGGCATCAGGGATCGAACCCAGGTCCTCCGTGCCAGAGGCAGGCATGCTACCACTGCACTATGGAGGTGGTACACTAATATCTACAGTGTTATAACATGTATATTCACCAAGTTTTGAACATTACTGTGTTTAAAGAATATTAAAAATAGAAGCACTATTGACAGTGAAGTATTCTTCAATTTGAGGTTATTTTGAGTCATTTATTAATTTCGAAATACCAGCATTGAATGAAGTGTTAAAGCTCTGCGCCCCTAACACCAGATGGCAGCAGAATAGAGACAGCAGAGAAAAGGAACAAGAGGATAACGTCAGTTACCCGACGGCTGATGATGGGATCGAATGGTCCTGAAAAAGTTTCTGCTTTAAAAAAGCAGTTTAGTAGTGAAGGTAAGTGTAAATAAGTGACTCAAAATAACCTCAAATTACTGTGTTTATTTCAGAATAACAACTATGCAAGTTATCACCCTTTATGATAGGTAGTTTAAATTTTATGAATATTTAAATGATAGATTATTCTTTTGCATAACAAGTCCTTCCCATCATAATTTTAACTGGAGGGGATGTTGTGCTTCTTCATTGACGCCTAATTAAATATTTAACAAATGAACTGTTAATTTGGTGAAAAACGTGTCATTCATACTATTTAATTTTTTTAGAAAAATAATGTACAATCATGTTGTTGTTGTTGTTTTCTAGTGCCTTGCATCTGGCAATGAAGCCATTAGCATTCGTGCTTTCCAATACTTTTGAACTGTAGTTTCTTCTGATCTTAATGCTTCACAGGTCTTCAAGTGGTCTTCGTTCATTTCTGCTGGATCATTACACAGGACACATATTGGTGAGGCTGAGATACCTATTCTGTAGAGATGACTTGCTAAGCAGTCATGATTTGTCAATAGTCGGAAGGCTGCAACTGCTGTTTTCCTTGGTCTCTGGGGGATTATATCTGGATTGGAAAGTAGTGTAATCCATTTTTTATCTTTGGCATTTGTTTCTATTTCTTGTAGGTATGAATGAGAAAATTTTTTAATGATCAAGCATTTTATTGAGGAATATGAGAAATTGAATTTAAAATTTTGTTTTATTGTTGTGCCTTTCTTTGCAAGTGAGTCTGCAGCTTCGTTCCCCATGACTCCACAGTGTGCTGGAATCCATTGGAGATGAACAGTCTTATTAACCTTCTGGAGTTGTGTTAACCTTTTGTAGCATTCTCTAATTTTTGTTGACTTCTTTGTAGTATTTGAACATATTCCCTGAATTGCAGCTTTAGAATCCGAAAGAATTACTGCCTTGTTAAATTTATTTAAGGGAAGATTTAATAATTGTCGGAGAGCAATGTGTATATCCTCTATTTCTCCATCATAATTTGTTGTGTCTCTGCCAACAGAATGATAAAAGGAAAAATGTGAACACCTAACTCCAGCTCCAGTAAGGTTTTCCTTGGAGGATCCATCAGTATATATGTGCAGCCATTCTTCTGTGGGATATCTAGTATTGATTGTTTCCAGTGGTAGAAGTTTTTGTATTTCTTTTGGTGTGTTTGATTTACTTATTTCCTCTATTAATTCCAAATTGAAGGTAGGTTGCAATAATTCCAATGGATTTTCTGTTATAAGTAGATTTTCTCTGGTGTTAGGAATGTTCAATTTGGATTTAATCTGTGTTACCTTTTCTAGGAAAGTACTATGAGTTTTAAGGATTGAATGGGGGAGGTTCTCTTCTTTCCATTTAGAGTTTGGCAGTCGTAACATTTTCTCGTGTTGGAGCAATGCTTGTTCTTCTATTTTTGTTGTTATTGATGGGGTCCGTGTTAAGGCAAGCATGGCATCAATAGGTGTGGATTTAACTGCTCCAGTGATTAGGCGAAGAGCCTGATTTTGTATTTGTTCAAGTTTATTGATGTTAGCATTTGCTGCTGTTATTAAAGCTTCAGAACAGTACAAGAGGTTTGGTTTAATATACATTTTGTATGTTGTGTTAAGGACTCTCCTTGAGCAGCCCCATTTAGCACCAGCTAACCTTTTCAGGATTTGCAATTTCTTTTCAACCTTTTCTGAGATGTTTGTTATATGTTTTTTCCAACTTAGCTTTCTGTCGAAAGTGATGCCTAAGTATTTGGCATCATCAACTGCTTTGAGTGGTTTACCATTATAATTTATGCTAACATTAACTGGTTTGTATTTTAGTGTAAATAATTCATAATTTGTTTTTTCCACATTGATAGTCATGAGGTTTTTGGAGCTCCATTCATGTACTTTGTTTAGGGCTGTTTCTATTCTGTCTTTAATTAATTCAGGTTTTTTGGAGAGCCTGAATTCCAAATGACTACATCGTCAGCAAATAAAGCAATTTTGGTTTCTAAAGTTTTTATTATTGATGGAAGGTCATTTATATATATATATGTTAAAGAGTGTTGTGCTCAGAACAGTACCTTGTGGAAGTCCTCGGTGTGTTTGTTTATATTTGGAAATGTATGTATTATATTTTGTGGCACAAAATCTTTGTGAAATAAACTGAGTTATCCATTTAAGCATGTTACTTTTCACACCTATTGATTGCAACTTCTCAATTAATTTGTTTCTCCAAACTGAGTCATATGCTGATTTAAAATCAATGAATACTGCCAAGGTATCCTCCTTTCTATTGAAAGCTTCCTTGATGTCTTGGCTTAGTAGGAGTACATTTTCACTTGTACTATGATTCTGTCTGAAGCCGGTCTGTGAACTATTAATTAAGTTGTAATATTCTAGGAACCAGTTAAGTCTAGATGCCACCATTCTTTCCATCACTTTTGCAATAACACTGGTCAAAGATATTGGTCTGAAACTATTAATATTGTTTGAAGGTTTGTATTTCTTTAAAAATCGGGATGATAATGGCTTTTTTCCAGTCGGAAGGTACAGTCATTCTCCAACACGTGTTATACAGTTTAAGTAGGATTTCTTTTCCTTTCCTGCCAAGGTGTTTAATAAACTCTGGGTGGATCTTGTCAGGTCCTGGAGATTTTTTGTTCTGTAATTGTTCTATTGCTAAATCCAGTTCTGTTTCGTTAAAATCCTGACTAAAAATATAATTTCGTACACCTTTTGGCTTATTAGTTTTTCTGATAGTTTTTTGGATAGCCTTATCTTGTTTTTTATACATTTGGGGTATTCTTTGTGACTGAGCATAAAACTTGTTAAGGGATTCTGCTATTTCCCTATCTGTAGTTAAGCTTTTGTTATTATGTTTTAATGGTTCAGTTGTATTTTTTGATAATTTTGTTTTATTAAGGAATTTGGATATTTTATTTCCATCTTTCCTATAGTCCATATGTTCTACAAAATTTGCGAAACTGGCCCTCTTTGCTGTAATTAATTCTTTCTTAAAAATGGCTGCTTTTCTTCTCCAGTTTTGTACATCTTCTGGACACCTGGTTCTTTCGGCTTTGACTCTTGCTATATTTCTTTCGTGTTTTAACTTAGATAAAGATGGAGACCAAAAGTAGCTATATTTCTTTAACTTTCCTTTGGGGATATGTGTTTTAGCTGCTGTCAATAATATTTCACAAATTTTTTTATTCATTTCATCTGTTGACTTGAACTCTGACTCTAACAGTATATTACACTTCCCTTCTATCTCATTTTGGAAACTGGACCAATCTGCTTTTTTAAAATTCCAAGAAGTTTTAACTTTTGGTTTGTTACTTTTATTTATTAGACCTCTTATGGAGTTTATGGTGATTCTGTGGCCTGAACCTGGGTCTTCTATTATTTCTCTTTTTGTATTGTCAATTATGTCAGATGACACCATCAGAAGATCAGGATTTGTACCCGAACCATTATAATGAAGGTAAGTGGGTGGATCATTTGGATTAAATATTAATTCCATTGTTGATGAGTTTAATAGGTCTTCTATGACTCTTCCTGCTGACTTTATATCTCTGTAGCCCCACCTAGGGGAGTGTGCATTAAAATCACCTATTAAAATACTTTTGGGTTCTATGGGAATAGAATTTAGATCTAGTGTATTGTGTGGAGGATTGTAGATACTGTAAATTCTATAGTGGTAGTTACTTTTCCATACTTCAATTTTAACTATTTCTGATTTATCTTGTTCTTCCATTGTTTTTTGGATTTGGATAGTAGCTTTCATATTTCTTTTAATTCCTGTAAGAATACCACTTGCTATTTGACGAGCCTTTGGTAGTATATGTGTAGTGTACTGATCCATTTCAAAGTATATTTCCTGTTCTTGTGATATATTGGCTTCTTGTACTGTGAAGACATCTATATTTTGGTCTTTTAATATTTTGATTAGCTCTTGTTTTTTAGGCTGGGACATGCCTCCTGCATTCCATTGTAGAATTCTTAAAGTATTGGAATTGTTGTGTTGAAATTTGCCTAAAGATGTCCCCACCCGGAGATCCGATTGGGGGACAGTTTTAACTCCGGAATGTTTATCTTTAGGACCCATATTCATGTATGTGGCTTTCATGTAACTGTTTTCTTAACGGGCACCAGTTTTACAATGTTGCAGTTACATCACCCGACTTAAACCCCCATTTTGCAAGGGGGACCACACCTATCGTTGGTCAACGGGTCCATTGGACCTAGCCAGGAGGACTAAATAAGTGGTATTTAGATCCACCGACCTTCCCCTCATGTGCCTCTGAGGGACGCTGTTGTGCTGTGATAGGCCAGCACATATGTAAATGTTGTTGTTGTTGTTGTTTTCTAGTGCCTTGCATCTGGCAATGAAGCCATTAGCATTCGTGCTTTCCAATACTTTTGAACTGTAGTTTCTTCTGATCTTAATGGTTCACAGGTCTTCAAGTGTTCTTCATTCATTTCTGCTGGATCGTTACACAAGACACATATTGGTGAGGCTGAGATACCTATTCTGTAGAGATGACTTGCCAAGCAGTCATGATTTGTCAATAGTCAGAAAGCTGCAACCGCTGTTTTCCTTGGTCTCTGGGGGATTATAGCTGGATTGGAAAGTAGTGTAATCCATTTTTTATCTTTGGCATTTGTTTCTATTTCTTGTAGGTATGAATGACAAAAATTTTTAATGATCAAGCGTTTTATTGAGGAATATGAGAAATTGAATTTAGAATTTTGTGTTATTGTTGTGCCTTTCTTTGCAAGTGAGTCTGCAGCTTCGTTCCCCATGACTCCACAGTGTGCTGGAATCCATTGGAGATGAACAGTCTTATTAACTTTTTGGAGTTGTGTTAACATTTTGTAGCATTCTCTAATTTTTGTTGACTTCTTTGTAGTATTTGAACATATTCCCTGAATTGCAGCTTTAGAATCCGAAAGAATTACTGCCTTGTTAAATTTATTTAAGGGAAGATTTAATAATTGTCGGAGAGCAATGTATATAGCCTCTATTTCTCCATCATAATTTGTTGTGTCTCTGCCAACAGAATGATAAAAGGAAAAATGTGAACATGTAACTCCAGCTCCAGTAAGGTTTTCCTTCGAGGATCCATCAGTATATATGTGCAGCCATTCTTCTGTGGGATACCTAGTATTGATTGTTTCCAGAGCTAGAAGTTTTTGTATTTCTTTTGGTGTGTCTGATTTACTTATTTCTTCTATTAATTCCAAATTGAAGGTAGGTTGCAATAATTCCAATGGATTTTCTCTTATAAGTAGATTTTCTCTGGTGTTAGGAATGTTCAATTTGGATTTAATCTGTGTTACCTTTTCTAGGAAACTACTATGAGTTTTAAGGATTGAAGGGGGGAGGTTCTCTTCTGTCCACAGAATCACAGCGGTATAACTGTTTCATCTAAAATGGAGGAAATGTCATTTACATATGTGCTGGCCTATCACAGTACAACAGCGTCCCTCAGAGGCACATGAGGGGAAGGTCAGTGGATCTAAATATCATCTATTTAGTCCTCCCGGCTAGGTCCGATGGACCCGTTGACCAACGATAGGTGTGGTCCCCCTTGCAAAATGGGGGTTTAAGTCGGGTGATGTAACTGCCACATTGTAAAACTGGTGCCCGTTAAGAAAACAGTTACATGAAAGCCACATACATGAACATATGTAAATGACATTTCCTCCATTTTAGATGAAACAGTTATACCGCTGTGATTCGGTCCCCAGAGCCTCATCTTTTAAAAGCAGGGTGCACCACGGGCAGGATGAGGATGGGAATTGGGTAGGAGAGGCTATAGGAGGTGCATCACATAAAAAATATTAGTTACTTATAATAATACATTGTGTTAGCATGTTATAAAGCACTACAAGCCATGCTTGAAAAAATTTCCACGGAAGATTAAGTAGGAGAAAATGATTCTTCAAAGTTCAAATTCATTACTGAGAAACCTGGGAAGGAGAAACAAAGCAACCACATGTGTGCAAGCATATGTTTTCCAAAGACCGTGAATCATGCTATATATACATGTTCGACTACGTTTTGGCAGCTTCCTCAAGTAGCCTTTGACTGCCACGAGGTTTGGATATTCGGCATGCTGGAATTAGACAATGGATAACTATTACAACATTGTTGCTATTAATATAGTTTTCAATACAGTTTTAGTTCTTAATTTATTATTGAAATATTTATAAAACTTGAAAACAGAAAAGGACAAATGGGGATTCTCTCAGGCTGGGCAAAATGTTTTCCAGTACGGGCATTGCCTGATCTGGCCCCCCTCTGGCTATGGCCCTGTAAGGAGATCTTCAGATCTGGATACAATTGTCAATGCAACAACTCATGAAGCTTATTAAAGATAAGAACCATGAACAAGTAGAGCATCATGTGTATGTTTGATTGAATCAAATTACTAAAGTATAATGCATACATAAATTAGAACTTTAAATTATGTTAAATTTTAAACTATTATCATCGCCTCAAATGAAGTAAATGTTATGTAGACTTACTCCTCAATCATATATTGTGCCAACTAAAATAAAATATATAGCTCCATGCAAAATGGATTCTAGTTGCAGAATATCAAATGCAAATCTTTTTTGGCTTACCATATCCTTCTTGAGGACTCCATCACTCTTGCAGATAAGGAACGCTGACCATTGTTTGAAAAGCATTAAGACCAAAGCAATATGATATGATTTTAGATGAATAATGTAATATACACTGTGTAGGAGTGACACATTAGGATCCCCACTACGTGAGCTCTCTTATGGAGAGTCAGACCATCGGAGTTAGGCTTGTGACCTAATCTTCTTAAATAAGGAATAATATTCCTGTCTGCATGGAACACTTCAAATAACTCTTCCAACTTGACTTCAATGGAGAGACTTTTGTGTCTCTATACAGAGTTCCTTTCTAATGTATAATTACAATAAAATGAGCTTTCTATATTGCATTGGAATAAAAAAATACTTTTTTGCAAGCTAATGGTCTCATTCTATAGGCAGAATTGTTTACAAAATGTCTTATTTTTTTATATCTGAAATAAATGCTTTTCCCGTGTCACATTTATGTAGAAGCTATTTTTCCTCTTAGCTACAATGCACTTAATGTTATAAAATCTTTATAATAATTATATTCAGCACTATTTATTCATTAAGTTTACTTTTCTGTCTCACATGGACATTGGCAGACTTTTTTTCAGAGGAGCTACATGTTGGAACTTTGCAATCAAAGAATACAAGTATTAATTAATTATTTTACTGTCAAAAACTGCAAAAGATTAATTATAGTATTTGTTGGGGATAACCATATTAATTTGTGCTAAATAAAAATTATTGATTTGATTACATAATTTATATTACAGGTTTCTTGTTTTCAATCTCTGTCAGCAAGAACTCAAAGTTGTACTTCTTCAACTGTAAAAGTTTGTACAAAAATAAAAATCTTATAACTATCATTGTGACGTGGAACCAGTGTTGACAACAATAAATTAAAGAAGGAAATAATGAAGCTATTAATAGTGAAGCAACAAGAATCTAAAGTAAGAACAAATTAGAAACTAAAAGCTTCACTTATCTTAGTAATATTCCAAGTTGTTTGGTGCTAACACGTTTCAAGTTGACTCCAACTCATTCTCAAAGCTTTGTCAATGAGTTTTTGTCAATGAGCTTTGAGAATGACTTGGAGTCAACTTGTAATGTGTTAGCACCAAACAACTTGGAATATTACTACGATAAGTGAAGCTTTTAGTTTCCAATTTGTTCTTACTTTAGATTAATAAATTAAACATTTATAACTGTTGGTATGGAATTATTGTTAATGCCGATAATTAGTAAAAGTATGTTCCTTATTTACATTAAAAATGTGAATAACATCAAAGGCAAGATCATTTGTAACACAGGGGCTATGAAACAATGGAATATCTCTTTTGTACAAATTTCTTAAGGAAAAATTGTTCTTTCATCAAAATTAAAACAATAGTCCAATAGTCAGTAATTGGCCTTACATTAAATTTATTAATGTCCAGGAGGGCCTCACAATCCCTCCTTCCTCCTCTTCGTGATGCCAATACTATCCCCGAGGAGCAGAACACTCCTCATGTATTTCATAGAACATTGTTATTTCTAAGATCTGTCTAATATTATATACGAACAATACTGTAAGATGATTACCTTAGTTGTTAGTGGATCACAGTCATAGTAAGTTGCAAATATGAGCATCCCGCTGTAACTGCATAGCAGCACCAATCCCAATGCTCCAACAATAAAAGTTAACAATGCTCTGTAATCATTTTAGATGTTTATTTAAAACTCACTAATAAAATCTAAGTGCATATGATGGTTATTTGCTACCTTTTTCTATTATATTCAATTCAAAACTATTAAAATATATTAAAAAACTTTTTTAAGCTGTTGAGTAATTGTAATTCATTTTATTTTTTGGTATTATTAAGCTGTAAGTGGATATCAAACACTACGTTTTTTTTTCTAAATATCTTACCAGCCTCACGCTAAGGTACCTAAGTAATTTCAGAGAGCACAAAAAATTGCTACTTGAATGGTTATTTAAAATATTATTACTATAATTATATATACTGATAGGTAATATTTATTGGCAAATCATTGTTAAGTATGATCCATTCCTAAATTATTTTACTGATGAAAATTTTCTAAGTAACTTATTGTTTATATACACTTATACCATGGATTCAGAACATGGTTTTGTTCAAAATTGGTTTCTGAAATTGAGGTATTTAAACTTTTGAGTAATGCTGGTAACCAGATAACTATCCATCAGATAGATATTATGTTGATATTTCACTATTGTTGATGACAAAAAGTTTTTTAAAAGGAATTTTGTTAGATTTAGTTATATTGAATTACTAAACATTATCATCCAGCACTCTATTTATAGACCACTGAAGATTTTAATACGATTACAAAAAAGTAGTAAGCTGTGAGAATCTTTACTGTTATATATTTTGGTGATTTTTCAATTTATTAACATCAGTACAGCTTAGTATAAATAAAAAGTGACAATATAGAATTTTATTGATAATCTCTTTTTTTAAATTTAAATGCTAAATATACTCGTATATTCCACCATGATGCTTTAAGTTCTGTTGGCATAGGTACTGCTGCATACCAAAGCTTCTAAGGGGTCTCCATATTATGTCTTTTGGTTTAAAAAAAGTTTCAATTGAAAGTAAATAGGGAGTGAAAGGGTTAAACCAGGCCTGGGCAACTTGAGGCATAGCTTGAGCAATCCTCATGTTTTTTACTTGCTAAGCATACAGCTATCAGTGGAAGGCTGTGAATGGGTTATACTTAGAGAGCACCCGTTCCCCAGCCCTGGTTAAACAAACTTTAAAATGTTCTGCTTCAAAATTTACAAAAATACCAAGTGGAACTTTGAGATTCTGAATCCACAGTGTTGCCATAGTTTATGTATGCATATATTAAGGAAACTCAGTAGTTTTTCTTGACAGTAAGATATTTACATTCATTCACATAATGATCCAAGTAGTAAATGATAATTAGAGTTACATTGTATAACACAGGTGCATTAGTGACCAGATTTACTACTTATACACATACAGATGCCTTCAGTGAATAAGCATTTTCTTGTGAGTACCATGCAGATCATGATGGTCATCAGAGACTGGAAATTTGGCACAAAGGCTTTTTAAATGTGTTAAATCCAGCTTCAATTCGAGGGTGAATCTATATGAATTACAACTTTATGATTGAAATGCTGCAGTTTTATGTTGCCTATTTCTGACTTTTTAAATATAAATACCAAATTTATGAAATAAATGCTTTTTGTTGCTTTTATTTTCCTATTATTTATTACTTTATAATTAAAAATTGCTTATATATCTAGTTTAATGTATTTCTGTAACAGCTGCAATTAAAGAGACTGTAGTAAATCTATATTATTGCCTTCCAGTAAGTAAATATTCTCTTTATGAGCAACAAAGAGCACTACAGTGCAAGAATATAACAATAAGGATGTTAATTATTGCTTAAGTTTACACAACTACCATTGAACATTTTATTAGTGTTCTAAATTTCTCTTTATTTTACCTTGTATTGCAACATTGTTGTGCAAGGTAGCAAGAAACATGTCAAAATTCAGTGTTCCTTTAGCAAGTAAATTGCAAAGTTACAGAAGTCTTTTTGGATCCAATGTATTTTCTACTGATTATAAAATTCTTCTGTGCATCATATGTAGCAGTCAAAGGAGTATGAAAGAAAATATTTCACTTCTTAGCATTTCAGTACAACCAGACACAAAAATGCTCTTTCCAAGGCTACTGGAAAGTGCATGCTACATTAAGACATTTTTCGGAGAAGTACATAGAAGAATCTGTGTCGTATAAGAAAATGTTTAAAGACAAGACCAAAAATAATGTCTGGATTTCAATCAAATGAAGTGATTCTATGGGTCCCTTTATGGCCAATGTCTTTGTTGGACAATTAGATAATTCAGAGGATGAATCAATGCAAGCATTCCTGTTTACAAACGAATGTCTGGAAAAAGTTCACAATTCAATAATCACACAGTTATTCACCAATTCACTACAATTGCTCTGATCTGAAGAAATTCAACATGAAAATGTTACTTTTCATCATTAATGTTGCACCATAGATGGTCAGGATAACTTTAAATGTGGTATTTCCAAACATACTTCATGTGACCTGTATAGCACATGGTTTTCACAAGGAATCAGAAGAGGCATGGTGCTTGTACCTGATGATAAAAAACTTATTTCCAGCATTAAGAATATCTTTATAAAAACCCTGTCTATGAATTAAACATTTAAAAACATTCCACCAGATTACCTACTCAACCCATCATAATGAGATAGGAGACATGACTTTTAGCAGCAGTTAACTACCCTTCAAATTTCCCGAGCATAACTATGACAAATGCTCGGGAGGATGAAGCTTCTTTAATTGTTGCAGCTAAGAAACTTTTCAAATCTTTGGAAGTTAAAAAGATTTAACTTTCTTGAGACCAAGTTCAGTTTCAGGCCACAAGTGACTTGCCAGCTTGAAGAAACAGGACGGCCTTTGAAGAAATCTGAAAATTGTGGATGATTAGTGCAATTCTATTGCACTAGTAATGGAACCTGTGATAGTACTGTGTTTTAGATTTGTTCCAGTAGCTTCTTTAAATGCTGACAGTTCATTTTCTGTTATGAAATATATATTATCTCACAGGAAATTCACCATGGCTCCAGAAAATTGAAAAGAGCATTTGGTTGTTATGTGCAACAAATAAGCCAACAAGCCATCGTGATGCTTAAATCTTCAATAAACAATTTAATTTTTCTGTCAAGCACAACTAGCATTCTGTTTAAAACTAATAAGGTTACTTTAAAAATATAATATAATACGATGTTAACATAAATGTGCTGAGTGAGAGATTGAATAGTGCAACCTAGTAAATAAGTAGGCTTAATGCAAGATTTTCTTACATTGCCTTTTATTGCCTATTTTAGCTATTTATATTGACTTTTGGCCAGCTTATTTTAATGATTTACAATACCAAAACTTCCAGGTTCTGATGATCATTGTGTATTTGTTTCCATTGCTCTATTGCTTTCTATCGTCACCATAAAACGTGCAATATAGAAATGCAAACAGTTTGATAAATTCTCAACTGGGTGTGCAAAAGCAGTTAAGTCAACAAAACTTCATAATGAGAAAAAATAAATTAAAGGTTAAAATCAATTTCCCAAATCCCTTATGTGCCAAAACTCCACACATTTTACAAAAAAATATTTGTTGGTTAACACTGTAAATATACAAACCAGGTTGCCTTAATTCCTGTAAATCTTCATCCCTTATATAAGGATTATTTGATGGGTTGGAGGGTGGATGTGTGACTTACATGACCTTTCACAGTACATTTTGACATATTCACTTCCACACAAATGTTATATTAATGGTTTCAGTGGAAGATTTATTGTTTGTCCCTAGAATATACAATGAAGTTGTATTTTTAAACCTGTAGTCAATTCTTGTAGTTCCTATGGGGATAAAATACCACCATATTTTATACAGAATTCACATTTAGCAGAACTTGAACTTGAGAAAATGACAACGCAAAAATAGACAAGGATAATGAAACAAGTCATATCACTGTGGTAATAATAATACTCCAAGGCGCAACAGCCCTTACCGCCTAACCGCTGTGTTTGCCACCTCTAACTACAACAGGCATCAAGAGTGTGGTGCAGTATTGGTGCTCAGCACCCCGGTCTCTCCTGGCCAGTTATGCGGCCTACGCAACCAGGTCCACAACTTTTCAATCAAGTAGTTCCTCAGTGGGCCTCTCACGGACCTAACGAGGCTGAGACCTTGGTCTCTCGCTTGGTAAGCAGAAGCACTACCACTGTACTAAGGAGACGACCCCGATATCACAATAGTATTTGAAAATAATACCTTATAATCACATAGTAAATATTATATTCTTTAGCCTTCTATAAAAGGTTGACAATGTTAATCAACTTGGCAAAATATAACATAACACTAAGTAAAGAAACAACACTTTTATTATTATGGCTTTGTCATATACTTTCTTTAAATTCCCATGAAATTGTTTTCCCCATCCAAACTATAATGAATAATATAAACACATTCTTCACTCAACATTGTCATTGGTATAAGTATTTGGAAACGTACTAAGAGCACTTTCAGATATTTTAAATGCTCTAGAATTCCCTGGAATGTGGCCGATGGAAATGAAAGTAGGTCCGGCAAGTCCTATTTTTGCTAGGTTTACTGCATTTGGACCAGAATACTTCTTAAAGGTTTGATACCTGCAGATTTATTTGCTCTTCTGAGAAAACTAACAAATCTGAAATCATCTTTCCTTAACTTGTACTTGAGAAATAATTGCCGAAGGATATCATTTGAAAACAGGGCCACTGCATGTCCCTCCAATCATCTTTGTCCAGTTATGTCAACCTTTCCTAGCATGGGTTCTTTTCCCAACAATGCTGAAAAGTCATGAAGGTCCTCTTTAGACATTTCACTGACCACAAATGGCTTGTTCTTTCCAACAAGTTGCATCCAGTAATGAGAATGATGAATGGGAACACGATACTTCCATTTTTTTTCTATGATCGTATGCTCTCCATCACTCTCCATGTCAATAGATTGGAGGACTGAACCATATACATTATGGCAATGCGGCTGTTTTTGTTTTGTCCTTGGCAGGAATTGGAGTGCATAAGCTATTTTTTTTTTACATCTAGATGAAGTTGTTTAAATGAATTGTAAAGGCAAGATCCTATTCATTAGTCCCTCTTAAGACTTGTCTTTTGTACTACATGAAACAGTATTCTTGCTTATCATCACAGCAGTGAACGTTAAGTTTTAGCTCCATAGCTGTCTTTTATAGAAGGGAATGGAGCTACTGACTACTGGAGTTGTCAAGCATTTTTGTAAATCAAATGTTATGTCTTTCCTTGTAAGATAATTTCTTGAGAGTGATTTGCCAAGGCAACCTTTTCTTGGTGCATTTCTTACTCTCAAATTCTAGTATTTTTCACCTTCAGAAATCTCTCTCTTCAGCATCCACTTTTGGTTTCTGTAGTCAAAGATCATCAAAAATGGCTTCTTAGATCCTCCTACCAACACATTGTCCAAGAATAGCATTTAAATATTCTTTGTATAAGTAGTTAAAGTGACACGAGATGCTAAATGATTTCTCTGAATTTTTACTGAAATTATATACAGAGTTGCAATAATTTATTTTTTCATATGTATTGTTGACAAGCCAGAGTTAGTTGTTTTGCATTACTCAATCTTCATATTAGTGCAATGAAAATAAGTACTCAGTTATCAGAAAGGTGTAGTGTCAAGTTGGATAAGTTAATTAAATTTGTAGTGCATAGCAAGTTAAGTGAGCTCTATTACTGACTTAACCGATTTTGCACGGCTGGTTTGATGGTGTAAAATAAGTTAAGTCAAAAGTGAGTGACTTAAACATCTTTGCACATGCACAACTGATAAGTTCATGACATACCTCCTTTTGCACACTCATGTTACTCAGCTATTATAAGTGATATGACTTAACCGATTAGACACATGGGTAGAGCACACAAAATTACTTCAAACAGTGCAGAACTCATTTTCGATATTTTTTGACTTAACTGCTTTTGCACACCCAGTCGAGAATTGCAACATCACAAGGATTTAGCATGTACACTACCAGTATACATGGATAAAAAAATGTATTTACGTTAAACCCCAGTAACTCGACTCTTGATAACTCCACATTCTGTATAACTGGATGACCTTTTATTTTAATGTCTTTGTTTTTTACTTTTCTCATTAAACTTGACTGTAATTTCTATAATCCATAAGCAGTATAAACAGTATAGATACTATGTGCATATACAGACGTGTGCAAATTATTAGACTCATTCATGTTATTTTACTTTGCTTCAGTTTAACATTCAAAATAATAATTACTTACTGCCGTAACCTATTTTAATTTGTTGTAATTCTTTTCCTTGCTATAATATGAAGCATATTCAATGAAATTTCTCTATAATAATAGCTGGTGGATTTTTCTTTTTAATTATTGTAATATGGTGGTAGCTCTGAACCACAGCTCTGAACTAAGAGCAGCCATTTTCTTCATGTCTGTTTATCCAACTGTTTGGTGATATTGCTTTCATTTGGTGAATGTAGTAACTAAAGATTGTTAATATTTGCCTTTATTGTGTTTTATGGCTAATATATCCTCAATATTTATTATTAATTGATCTCAAGCCAGGTAGCATCATGTATCTTATCCTTAGCATTCACATTGATTCAAAAGTGAGGTTATGGGTAAAGCTGCTGACTTATCCCCAAGGAAAGTAGCTGTAACTGAGAGTCTTTTGAAGCAAACTCTTTATTCACAACGTGAAATAGCTAAGAAATTGTGTATTTCACAAAAATCTGTTAGTCGCATTAATCAAGCTTTAAAATTCGGTGAGATGTTGACCTTATAAAGGGATGGAAAATGCGGGAGGAAAAGAAAGCTATCACCAAGGATTCAAAGAAAACTTGTGCAGCTGGCAAAACAAAACAGAAGAGCAACCAGCATTGACCTCAGTAATCAACTAAAGCAGTACGGTACACAAATATCAGCCTCAGTAGTTCACAGAAGATTATGTGAAGCAGGTTTACCAGGATGCAGGCCTCATAAAAAGGCTAAACTGACACCTGCAATGGCAAAAAAACGTTTAGAATGGGCCAAAGAGATGCAGAAACATCCAGTGGAATTTTGGAGAAAGCTAAATAGTATGAAAATTGTATATAACATAAAATAAAAATATGTACGTGTAAATTTTATGCAAATGAAATAAACAACCTAAACATTGTTTCTCTCATTGCTGGTTTTGCTATACTGTTTAATGTTAATAGAGGTTTTTATTGTTTCAGGTAGTTTTCTCAGATGAATCCATGTTTTAAGTATGTGAAGAGAGCAGCCAATATATGAGAAGCACAGATAAAGAAGCATTTTCCCCTCAGTGTGTCGATCAAAGAATAAAACATCCAACATCAAAAAAGGTTTGGAGCTGTATGTCTGCCCATGGACCTGGAAGGGTTATACACAGTTGTGGGATATATGGAGAAAAAACAGTATAAAAGTGTATTAGAAACAAGACTATTTCTGCAAAGTAAAGAATGGTTTCCAAATGTTGATTTTGTGTTCATGCATGACAGTGCTCCCTGCCATAGAGCAAAATCTGTAACCCAGTTCCTCAAAGAAAGCAATGTAAAAGTACTACCATGGCTGGGGAATAGCCCTGATATAAATCCAATAGAGAATCTGTGGGGTATTGTTAAACAGAGACTGAAAACATTGAAAATAACAACAAAAGTTCAGCTTATTGAGAGCCTGATAAGCATTTGGCACAGAGATGAAGAAATAAAGGAAAAGTGTTCCACCCTTGTAGAGAGCATGCCTAAACGCATCAAAATGGTAGTAAAGGCTAAAGGAATGCACCCAAAATACTGTTGTTGTTTTCTAGTGCCTTGCATCTGGCAATGAAGCCATTAGCATTCGTGCTTTCCAATACTTTTGAACTGTAGTTTCTTCTGATCTTAATGCTTCACAGGTCTTCAAGTGGTCTTCATTCATTTCTGCTGGATCGTTACACAGGACACATATTGGTGAGGCTGAGATACCTATTCTGTAGAGATGACTTGCCAAGCAGTCATGATTTGTCAATAGTCGGAAGGCTGCAACAGCTGTTTTCCTTGGTCTCTGGGGGATTATATCTGGATTGGAAAGTAGTGTAATCCATTTTTTATCTTTGGCATTTGTTTCTATTTCTTGTAGGTATGAATGACAAAAATTTTTAATGATCAAGCGTTTTATTGAGGAATATGAGAAATTGAATTTAGACTTTTGTGTTATTGTTGTGGCTTTCTTTGCAAGTGAGTCTGCAGCTTCGTTCCCCATGACTCCACAGTGTGCTGGAATCCATTGGAGATGAACAGTCTTATTAACTTTTTGGAGTTGTGTTAACATTTTGTAGCATTCTCTAATTTTTGTTGACTTCTTTGTAGTATTTGAACATATTCCCTGAATTGCAGCTTTAGAATCCGAAAGAATTACTGCCTTGTTAAATTTATTTAAGGGAAGATTTAATAATTGTCGGAGAGCAATGTATATAGCCTCTATTTCTCCATCATAATTTGTTGTGTCTCTGCCAACAGAATGATAAAAGGAAAAATGTGAACATGTAACTCCAGCTCCAGTAAGGTTTTCCTTCGAGGATCCATCAGTATATATGTGCAGCCATTCTTCTGTGGGATACCTAGTATTGATTGTTTCCAGAGCTAGAAGTTTTTGTATTTCTTTTGGTGTGTCTGATTTACTTATTTCCTCTATTAATTCCAAATTGAAGGTAGGTTGCAATAATTCCAATGGATTTTCTCTAATAAGTAGATTTTCTCTGGTGTTAGGAATGTTCAATTTGGATTTAATCTGTGTTACCTTTTCTAGGAAACTACTATGAGTTTTAAGGATTGAAGGGGGGAGGTTCTCTTTTGTCCATTTAGAGTTTGGCAGTCGTAACATTTTCTCGTGTTGGAGCAATGCTTGTTCTTCTATTTTTGTTGTTATTGATGGGGTCCGTGTTAAGGCAAGCATGGCATCAATAGGTGTGGATTTAACTGCTCCAGTGATTAGGCGAAGAGCCTGATTTTGTATTTGTTCAAGTTTATTGATGTTAGCATTTGCTGCTGTTATTAAAGCTTCAGAACAGTACAAGAGGTTTGGTTTAATATACATTTTGTATGTTGTGTTAAGGACTCTCCTTGAGCAGCCCCATTTAGCACCAGCTAACCTTTTCAGGATTTGCAATTTCTTTTCAACCTTTTCTGAGATGTTTGTTATATGTTTTTTCCAACTTAGCTTTCTGTCGAAAGTGATGCCTAAGTATTTGGCATCATCAACTGCTTTGAGTGGTTTACCATTATAATTTATGCTAATATTAACTGGTTTGTATTTTAGTGTAAATAATTCATAATTTGTTTTTTCCACATTGATAGTCATGAGGTTTTTGGAGCTCCATTCATGTACTTTGTTTAGGGCTGTTTCTATTCTGTCTTTAATTAATTCAGGTTTTTTTGAAGAGCCTGAAGTCCAAATGACTACATCGTCAGCAAATAGAGCAATTTTGGTTTCTAAAGTTTTTATTATTGATGGAAGGTCATTTATATATATGTTAAAGAGTGTTGTGCTCAGAACAGCACCTTGTGGAAGTCCTCGGTGTGTTTGTTTATATTTGGAAATGTATGTATTATATTTTGTGACACAAAATCTTTGTGAAATAAACTGAGTTATCCACTTAAGCATGTTACTTTTCACACCTATTGATTGCAACTTCTCAACTAATTTATTTCTCCAGACTGAGTCATATGCTGATTTAAAATCAATGAATACTGCCAAGGTATCCTCCTTTCTATTGAAAGCTTCCTTGATGTCTTGGCTTAGTAGGAGTACATTTTCACTTGTACTATGATTCTGTCTGAAGCCGGTCTGTGAACTATTAATTAAGTTGTAATATTCTAGGAACCAGTTAAGTCTAGATGCCACCATTCTTTCCATCACTTTTGCAATAACACTGGTCAAAGATATTGGTCTGAAACTATTAATATTGTTTGAGGGTTTGTTTTTCTTTAAAATCGGAATGATAATGGCTTTTTTCCAGTCGGAAGGTACAGTCATTCTCCAACACGTGTTATACAGTTTAAGTAGGATTTCTTTTCCTTTCCTGCCAAGGTGTTTAATAAACTCTGGATGGATCTTGTCAGGTCCAGGAGATTTTTTGTTCTGTAATTGTTCTATTGCTAAATCCAGTTCTGTTTCATTAAAATCCTGAATAAAAATATCATTTCGTATACCTTTTGGCTTACTAGTTTCTCTGATAGTTTTTTGGATAGCCTTATCTAGTTTTTTTATACGCTTGGGGTACTCTTTGTGACTGAGCATAAAACTTGTTAAGGGATTCTGCTATTTCCCTATCTGTAGTTAAGCTTTTGTTATTATATTTTAATGGTTCAGTTGTATTTTTTGATAATTTTGTTTTATTAAGGAATTTGTATATTTTATTTCCATCTTTCCTATAGTCCATATGTTCTACAAAATTTGTGAAACTGGCCCTTTTTGCTGTAATTAATTCTTTCTTAAAAATGGCTGCTTTTCTTCTCCAGTTTTGTACATCTTCTGGACACTTGGTTCTTTCGGCTTTGACTCTTGCTATATTTCTTTCGTGTTTTAACTTAGATAAAGATGGAGACCAAAAGTAGCTATATTTCTTTAACTTTCCTTTGGGGATATGTGTTTTGGCTGCTGTCAATAATATTTCACAAATTTTTTTATTCATTTCATCTGTTGACTTGAACTCTGATTCTAACAGTATATTACACTTCCCTTCTATCTCATTTTGGAAACTGGACCAATCTGCTTTTTTAAAATTCCAAGAAGTTTTAACTTTTGGTTTGTTACTTTTATTTATTAGACCTCTTATGGAGTTTATGGTGATTCTGTGGCCTGAACCTGGGTCTTCTATTATTTCTCTTTTTGTATTGTCAATTATGTCAGATGACACCATCAGAAGGTCAGGATTTGTACCCGAACCATTATAATGAAGGTAAGTGGGTGGATCATTTGGATTAAATATTAATTCCATTGTTGACGAGTTTAATAGGTCTTCTATGACTCTTCCTGCTGAATTTATATCTCTGTAGCCCCACCTAGGGGAGTGTGCATTAAAATCACCTATTAAAATACTTTTGGGTTCTATGGGAATAGAATTTAGATCTAGTGTATTGTCTGGAGGATTGTAGATACTGTAAATTCTATAGTGGTAGTTACTTTTCTATACTTCAATTTTAACTATTTCTGATTTATCTTGTTTTTCCATTGTTTTTTGGATTTGGATAGTAGCTTTCATATTTCTTTTAATCCCTGTAAGAATACCACTTGCTATTTGACGAGCCTTTGGAAGTATATGTGTAGTGTACTGATCCATTTCAAAGTATACTTCCTGTTCTTGTGATATATTGGCTTCTTGTACTGTGAAGACATCTATATCTTGGTCTTTTAATATTTTCATTAGCTCTTGTTTTTTAGGCTGGGACATGCCTCCTGCATTCCATTGTAGAATTCTTAAAGTATTGGAACAATGATGAAATTTGCCTAAAGATGTCCCCACCCGGAGATCCGATTGGGGGACAGTTTTAACTCCGGAATGTTTATCTTTAGGACTCATATTCATGTATGTGGCTTTCATGTAACTGTTTTCTTAACGGGCACCAGTTTTAAAATGTGGCAGTTACATCACCCGACTTAAATCCCCATTTTGCAAGGGGGACCACACCTATCGTTGGTCAACGGGTCCATCGGACCTAGCCGGGAGGACTAAATAGATGATATTTAGATCCACCGACCTTCCCCTCATGTGCCTCTGAGGGACGCTGTTGTGCTGTGATAGGGCAGCACATATGTAAATGACATTTCCTCCATTTTAGATGAAACAGTTATACCGCTGTGATTCGGTCCCCAGAGCCTCATCTGTTAAAAGCAGGGTGCACCACGGGCAGGATGAGGATGGGAATTGGGTAGGAGAGGCTATAGGAGGCGCATCACTACCCCTTACTACCCCACAAAATACTAAGAGTTGAAAAAAATATGTTGTAATATTATTTCTCGTAAATAAATAGAAAATAAACATATATGTTAAAAATTTCACCATTGAGTCTAATAATTTGCACACTTCTGTACAATCCCACACTCTCCCTCACAGTAACAAAAGGGCTACTGTGTATTGATGTTTGATATCTAGTCAGAACATAAGTAGCCAGCTGACCATTGTCACAAAATCAAAAGCTTGCCACTAATAATGTGGATACATAGCACAAACACTTGTTTGGAAGGTTTGAAGGTTTATTGCTTTACCCAGTATGGTAAGCTAAACTTTCAGTTACATATTTCCGGTTACAGTACTATTTCTCAGATTTCAGGTTTGCTGTCGGTGTTGTGTTGTGTTTGTGGCAGTGAACATATTGAACGAGAAGAAAAGACAAGTTAACATGACAGTGGGAGTTAAATTGGATGTGTTAAAGAGACCGGAATAAAGGGAACATATTAATACATAATAAATTTTAAGATATGTTATACTTTTCTGTTTTCTATATTGTGCTAGAACATGCATTTGTATAATTTGCAGTATTATGTTATGAGTTGTGAATAATAGACTCCTTATTCTGTAAAACTAGATATTTCAGTAACTTGACATCCTCCCAGTACACGTTAGGTCCAGTTATCCGTATTCTACTGTATTTTAATTTTAACTAATGAAACCTTGAACTTCAGAGGACTATATTTTATGGTCATGCCACAATGCAATGCCAATGTGAGAAGCAGCGTACAGAATAAGAGAAAATATTTTGCTATATGTAGCTGGACCAGTTATCTATTCCTATAAGGAATCATATATCTGCTTAATGCTAACCATAGCTCAAAGGCATCAGTTTACAGATGCTAATGTTACCAGTAATAACTATCAGAACTGTAGGCTTTACTATTATTTGTTCAGCATTCTTATTTCTTCTTTCAGTTTATACCAATAGTTTCATTAATGTAAATAATACTGTTCACTTTGATGTATGAAGATCTGTTATACCATATTTATATGAATGCAATTATATTTTTGAAAATATTTTGAAACAATCTTTTGATTCATGTTCATTTTCAGAAAAGAAAAAATGACATCTCTTAATAATTAAGGAATTCTTATAACAAAGACCAGGTGCAAAACTGAATAAACTTTTATTCTTTATGCAATTTTCAATGGAAATATACATACATATAGATGTAACAGAAATGGTACTGTAAATATGCAAATTTTCAGAATCCTTCAGGTCTTCACACTAGTTTAAAATAACATTTATTATATGTGCCTAGTCACCAGCAGAACTGTAAGACAGACATTAACTTTTCAAAGTAATGCATTCTAATGAAGTACAACATCCCTGGAATAAGTATCTACATTAAATAAATATTAATGGCAATATGTTACGTTGGATCTATAGTCTCATCGATCAAAGATTTTGTGTAAGAAAATATGTTAACATAAATCTAAATACAAACAAATGAAAGTAGGATTTCCTCAAGGCTCAGTCATTAGCCCCACACTTTTTAACATAATTTTAAAGATTTACCAATAGAACTACACAAAAATTATAATATTAATTGTACACTTTATGCACACGATCTAACCATCTGGACATCTGCTCCTCGAAATACTGAGCATAAACTCAATTCACAAATGAATAATGCCATACAATCACTAGTGTAACGATAACTGCATAAAAATTAATACCAATGAAACATTAGCTGTTTTCCCTAACACATTCTGTACCTGAATTCTCCTTCAAAATAAATGGTCAAAACATTCAACAGCAAGATTATGTTAAATACTTGGCTATATACTGTGATAGAAAATTATCTTGGGAATATCATGTTAAAAATATAATAGAAAAAGTAAGCAAAAGGTGCAATATATTAAAGAGATTAACAGGAACAAAATAGGGTAGCTCTAAGGAAATACTAAATAACATCTACAAGACATACATTAAACCTATTCTACTATATGGTAGCAAAAATCTGATTACATCCAATAAAACATCCTTAAAAATTAGAAACAATTCAAAATAACTCTTTAAGATTGATAACAGGTGGTGTTAAATCTACTCCCATAATGACCAACTGAAAGCCCTCCAATAATCCATCAGATTAATAAACAAGCTTTAACTCAACATCAAAAATTAATAAGACGACCTCAAGACATTTATTGGCAAAAATATCAAAACAGAAAGAAACCTTAAAACTCAACAGGACTTCATACAGAAAGCTTATAAATTACAAGAACACCATAATCCAAATCAAAAGCCTGAGAGCTCCTCATACCAGTTTCACCAATAGACAATATAGATATTAACATGGAACATGTATTTAAAAGTTACAGGACTCCCTCTGAATCAAAACAAATTTCTCTGAAAACAATCCACAGTTTGTATCCCAAACCACTATGGCTACATATCTACACTGACGGTTCCAAATTAGAATAATGAAGATGGAGCAGGAGCTGGAATATAGTCAAAATTATTCAGCTATTATATAGCTGTGAGAAAAAATTCAGCCCATTTTGACGGACAAATCCAGGCTATACAGGCAGCACTAGCACATATTATATACAGAATAAATTCTTTTCATAATGCTGTTATTTTAATTGATTCAACATCAGCTATTTAGAATTAAGATATATTCTTCACCACTCTGTCCTCTATGTGATCTGCAAGAGGAAATTGACCGAGACCACCTTCAAATATGCCCAGCCACTTCTAGCGCCCCATCAGTGAAAAATATTGGAGAGGGTTAATGACTTCATTATCATAAATCCAGAATTAGTCAACATCAGCTATTCAAGCTATTGCATCAAATAATTCTCGCTCTTCCTCTAATGTGTTAGAAATAAAAAAGATGATAAAATATTAACAGAACAAAATAAAAATATGCAGCTCCAATGGATACCTTCTCATTGTGAGATATATGGGAATGAAGTTGCGGATCTTCTTGCAAAAAAAGAATCAAAATCTTGCAAAAACCAAATCAAACCTTACCGTACCACTCGGCAAAAATTATAATTAAAAGAAACTTCCAAAAAGAACTGAAGCAGTATTATAAAACTCAAAGTATTGATAAATCTTGGGCAACATTACTACAGAACATAAAGTTAATACATTGCAACATTTAGATTACTGACAGGCCTTTTAGTTGTGCACCTTCATACAATTGATATCCTCAATTCCCCAAATTGTGTATTATGTCAGGACGAGAACTCTATAATGAACAAGGATCATATCCCCCATTGTATGGCTCTCAAGATGTTAACCTCTGGATGACTAATGGAACTGTACTGCGAAGCAAGAAAGAAAATGGAATATATCCAAGCAACAGGGCATTAAACTACTACTACATTAAATAAACCCAAGGGTAGAATAGACATAGTATACTTTCTTTTAATGGGGTTAAGAAGATACATAGGTATTAAAGAATTAAGTTTAAAAGATATCAACATTCTCTGATGATATCATTGATACATTTCCAAGAAGGAATAACTGAATTAACTTGGTGTAGAAATTCTTTGAATTACGAGAGGTACACCATGTGTTGGTGGCAATGGCAATATATTTCAAATGTGTAACATTGAAAAACTACACATATTTTATATAAAAATGCTTATTTTCATAAGTACATATTGCATTATTAGAATTGCTTAACTCCTTTGCCACAAAGAAATCTCTGGCTGCTTTGCCAAATATTATTGTAATTTTAATAGTTTCCTTGCTGTATGCATACATACACTATGTATTGCTACTTAGACATGTGCTCTTCAAATTACTATACATGCATTAAGCTTATTCATGCTGCTATAGGAGTTACCTGCTTTTAAAAAGCATGCAAATCTTAACATGCTGCAAATTTCTATGGAAAAGTAAACATGCAATCTAAACATTACTTATAAACTTGAAAAATAAATATGAATATGTAGTTTAATTTTACATAAAGATTCATTAATAGTCTCTAATGTTTATGTCAGTGCTATGGCTTATCCATCTAAGAATGATATTTTTAAAGGTATACTATGTATAGACTTCCACATAGAATTAAGGTCCTAAACTAAATTCTATTAAACATTTTTGTCTTTCTGTCACAAAATTGTAAATTTAATACATAAACTTATACAATAAAATGTACAATGGTGCTTTCTGTGGATGTTTTAACAGGACACTTAAATTGCAGCTTATTTATGCTCATTAGAGCACACTTGTTTATTTAATTATTAATTTCTCTTTGTATTACAACTCATAAGAGATTCCACCTCCTTTGAAAATTATACCCTACAACATAGTAAATAAATTAAAGTATTACACTTGCAATTACATAATGCTGATAACAAATTCAGTTAAACGAAATTTTCCCATTGATCTTCAAAATTTAGCTCAGAACTGTAAAGAATTTTCAATTTACAATTATTGTGGTTTAGCTTTGAACAGAATTACAAATAATGCCCTTAAACTATTGAACATTAATGTTTTAAGTGATTCAAGGGGGGAAGAAGCAGAGAGAAGAAAAGTCAGATTTAGAAAGAGGTATTGTGTTTAATCTTTTTGACTTTGAGATCTAGAAATTCTAAAATGACAGCTTACTAGGTTTTATAATGAGCATTTGAGATCTTATCTGCAGGGTGACATGGTGTAATGTAAATTGCAAACCACATATCCATGGTTTGAGTCACAGTCAAAGTACTGCATTTTTCAGTCAGATTCACTTTCCATGCTACAATTTGTTTGCATCTCTAGCAGTGCATTATAATAATCATCTGGTCAGTTATGAAACTTTTACCCCTTGCATTTTTACTAAAATTTTGTCACAGACAATACCAATTAGCAATACCTTTGTATTTTAATTGCCTTAGATACATTGTATACAGACATAAGTAACCAGCAGTTTCCTAAACATAGAAACATTACGCCGTAGGAGGAGGAAGACGAGAAAGAGGAGGAGGAAGAAGAATAAGAAGAAGAGGAACAAGAGGAAGAGGAGGAGGAGGAGGATGAGGAGGAAAAGGAGGAAGAGGAGGAAGAAGAAGAGGACGAGGAGGAAGAGGAAGAAGAGGAGGACGAGGAGGAAGAAGAAGAGGACGAGGAGGAGGAGGAAGAGGAGGAAGAAGAAGAGGACGAGGAGGAGGAGGAAGAGGAGGAGGACGAGGAGGAAAAGGAGGAGGAAGAGGAGGAAGAAGAAGAGGAGGACGAGGAGGAAGAGGAGGAGGAAGAGGAGGAAGAAGAAGAGGAGGAGGAGGAAGAGGAGGAAGAAGAAGAGGAGGACGAGGAGGAAGAGGAGGAAGAAGAAGAGGACGAGGAGGAGGAGGAAAAGGAGGAGGAAGAGGAGGAAGAAGAAGAGGAGGAGGACGAGGAGGAAGAGGAGGAGGAAGAGGAGGAAGAAGAAGAGGACGAGGAGGAGGAGGAAGAGGAGGAAGAAGAAGAGGAGGAGGACGAGGAGGAAAAGGAGGAGGAAGAGGAGGAAGAAGAAGAGGAGGACGAGGAGGAAGAGGAGGAAGAAGAAGAGGACGAGGAGGAGGAGGAAGAAGAGGAGGAGGAAGAGGAGGACGAGGAGGAAGAGGAGGAGGAAGAGGAGGAAGAAGAAGAGGACGAGGAGGAGGAGGAAAAGGAGGAGGAAGAGGAGGAAGAAGAAGAGGAGGACGGGGAGGAAGAGGAGGAGGAAGAGGAGGAAGAAGAGGAAGAGGAGGAGGAAGAAGAAGAGGAAGAGGAAGAGGAGGAAGAAGAAGAAGAAGAAGAACAAGAACAAGAACAAGAACAAGAACAAGAAGAACAAGAAGAACAAGAAGAACAAGAAGAACAAGAAGAACAAGAAGAACAAGAAGAACAAGAAGAACAAGAAGAACAAGAAGAACAAGAAGAACAAGAAGAACAAGAAGAAGAAGAAGAAGAAGAAGAAGAAGAGGTGGAGGAGGAGGAGGAGGAGGAGGAGGAGCAAGCAAAAAGATAAAATACTTAACATGTGTACCACCAAATTTATGATATTAATACCTCTGCAAGTATTAAATACCCATATGATGTTCAATTTAGAAAAATAAACTAGTTTTATTGCCTTTGATGCAACTCACATTCTAGCACTTTGTAGAGTTGGAAGACTGAAGTATCGCTGACACATCTCCTGTCTGACAGCATTTAAGCCCAACCAGTAGACAAATGCTCCAACATTTAGACTCCAAAAGGAATGACGAATAGTAGGATATGTATCAAAACTAGGAGACAAATTTTCCAAAACTTTAGGTTCAATTCATAATTTAGAAGTACAATAAAGTTACTGTAGTTTTACATGTTATAAAATATTCTACAATATTTATGGTGATTAAAAGCAAATTGAGGCAGGGAAACAGTGTCCAGAAAAATTGTTAGTATGCCGTCCCATTATTTTGTAATTTCCACTAGAGATTAGACCTATTTAAAACTATCACTTTTCTTATATTTAAGAGTTTTTAAAAGCATTGTTCAATTTATCATTCAGTAGAAAACATGTTTCAAAGGCATGTTAACTAAATACTTATTTGGCTTAAGACTAAAGATTCCTTCTGTATCATTCAATTGAAATGGCTTTGTTCTTGTACTCTCTAGAAATAGGGAGATGAATATTTCTATGAGAATGTTTTGAGATAGCAATTTAAAACTGAAAATTGAAATCTTACATTGCATTATATGGATGGATGTTTTCCCATTCTGTCAATTTTGTTAGAAAAGATGGAATTTCATCTGTTTCATACCCTTTCATTCAGAAGTGGTTTGCGACAGCTAATTTTTCTATTTGTTTTTTATATATCTGTTATTTGCTCTGGTCTCTTTTTCCAATGTAAGCTGTTTCATAATCTCTGCAACTCATCTTATACATTCCTTATTATTTCAGGGCTGGTATTTTTCTTTGATGTATGTAATTGTTAAACTTGTAGTTAAAAATTTGATTGGAAGTAAATTAATTTTGTTTTGATAAATAAACTGATTGAAAGTCATAAACCATACATGGTGTGCCTATACAGTTCGCATGGTGCCAGCGTGCCTCGTCGTTGCTGGCGAGTGCTAGGTAGATATGCCAGTGGCGTTCCTTAATCTGCACTTCTGTTACCATTAAATAATTAAAGACAGGGTAGTAGTGAAGGAACAATTCAGAAGCTTTATAATACGTTATTTAATATCTCTCTGATACTTGTTATTAAATTATAGATAAAGCAACCCAATACCAGTAAGATTATTATAGCCTTCAGTCCTATACAACAATAAGAATGAAACAGTACTTTGTGGAAATTAGCACAATTTTGAACCTGAAACAATTGAAAAATATAAAATAACAAAATAATATTTACTATACAGTGCTAATATAGCACAGAATACTTCATATTAAATGAATATACACATTTCAATTAAGAATTTTATACATACATTTACACAGTTTTCGGTAGACACTCTTGCCTCCTGACATCTTTTGGTTTTCACAATATTCACCACATTTGGAGACAATGAAACACAACTCTGGACCCTTAATGCACACTTCAAGCTATGATCACTGATGTTGGCCCTCTAAGGGTTTTTAATGAGTTTCATAGCTGAAAATATGGATTCACATACATAGGTCGTACCAAACACTGCAACCATAGATGCCGCACGCCTGTGTAATCGAGGGAATCTTGATTTAGGAAATCTCCTGTAGAAATCTAGCAAACTTCCTCTGTTTCTGTAACTTTCAGCTAACTCAATGTCACATTTCAAGGTGATAAGCTCCAGTTGAACATCTTGAACATCATCAATATTCATGCTAAATGGTGTAGCGAATAAATAAAAATCCATCTTTAAGCCCGCAAGATCATGAAATCTTTCATCAAATGCACGGGAAACCATGTGCAGATTTTCAACATAACATCCCATTTCTAGGGAATCATAATCACGGATCACACTTTCCAACCTGGGAAAATAACAAGAATCACCATTTGACAGTTGACATTCCCTTAATGAGAGCATATTTTTAAAAGCTTCAATCCTACAGAACATGTCTGTGATTAATTTGTTTTTCCCTTGAAGTGAAACATTCAAAGAATTCAAATTTTCACTTATATCGGCCATAAATGCAAGATCACATTTCCACTTAACATATGCGCGTATCCTTGCATCTACCATACATTACCATGCCTGACTACAGCGAGAGGCTATTGAAATTTACAAGCACCCTAACAACTTTAATAAGAAGGAGGAGGCCTTAAGATTAAACAGCAACTGGCATCCGGTCATAGAACATCATAAGAAGCAGGATAGCAAGGTAAGCCAATCAGAAGAGACCAGCAGCATAAGAGAGATAGAACCCCCTCAACCAGCCACCACGCCTCTGGACGCCCCGGGCCAATCAGCGCACATTGCGCATGGTATAAATGGAGCCCCACAGACAGTCGACGCATCAGTCGCAGTGATACCTTCCACGAGGAGACTTCGACAACGCCACTCAGGATGTTTACCGCAGTTGTAAACGAAACGTCTGGAAGACAGATCTCCAGCAGACCACGGCATAACAGCCCGGAAGATACTTCATTCTACAATTTAGACGCCAGCCGTGAAAGCCTACGTAGCTTTACAAACTTTCTCAAATTACACACTCGAACGCTTTTTGCACATTAGCTTTCAATATGGCCATTTCAAAACTTCCTGTTTCTCACTGCATCCCTAGCAATCATGACATCATGTAAAGGAGCATTCTATTTTGGATGTACTCTGGACGCCCAGGGCCAATCAGCGCATGTTGCGCATGGTATAAATGGAACCCCACAGACAGTCAACGCATCAGTCGCAGTGATACCTTCCACGAGGAGACTTCGACAACGCCACTGAGGATGTTTACCGCAGTTGTAAATGAAACGTCTGGAACACAGATCTCCAGCAGACCACGGCATAACAGCCCGGAAGATACTTCATTCTACAATTTAGATGCCAGCCGTGAAAGCCTACGTAGCTTTACAAACTTTCTCAAATTACACACTCGAACTCTTTTTGCACATGAGCTTTCAATATGGCCATTTCAAAACTTCCTGTTTCTCACTGCATCCCTAGCAATCATGACATCATGTAAAGGAACATTCTATTTTGGATGTACTCTTCAAAGAGATTTTAAGCAATCTCACAATATATCTTGAGTGAAAGTTAACATACTTAAATTATATAACGTTTTATATGAATACTAAAATTATAATTTATATGTGTGAGTTTGATATTGATAATGCAAATCATATGAATTTATTACATTGCATCTTTTTTATTTATTTCTTCTCATGATCTTGTTACCAACAAAACCCAAACAGTTGGGTAGTGCATGCAACCAAGTATAGAATGCTTAATTTGAAACTGTTTCATGCAATATTTATTACGATAAAGGATCCTGGATAAAACAACCAGGTTTTATATTAATGTATTTTCACAGCGGCTGTGCCTCACAGAGGATTAAATGACAGCTGCCTCATACCACTGCCTTTGTAAGCACCAGCTGGCAAACAACATGCAACATGGGTGACTCAGAACAAATGCCATTATACACATAAGTTCATAAAAGATGTCAAGGACAGGAAAGAAAAAATAGCATACCTAACATATACAACATTAAAATATTAACAAATAATGCAGTCATAGCCAAAACGTTCAATAAATATTATGCTAATTCACATAAAGTAACAAGAAATAATAAAAAGGAACGTAAACAATTTAAGAAAGATTTGAAACAAAAAATAGAATGTGATTCTAATGCTCAGCACAATATCTTTTCTCAAAATTTTAATATGCAAGAACTAAAAATTGCAATTAATAATCTCAAAAACAAAAAGTCTCCTGAGCCAGGTCACATACATCCAGAATTCATAAAAAAACCTTGAAAAAACAGCCAAACAACAACTACTAAAATTCTATAATCTATCCTGGAAAACCACTGTACCTGCCGAATGGTGAAAAGCAATAATTGTTCCACTCTTGAAGAAAGATAAAACAGCATCAGGAATAAAAAATTATAGACTAATAGCTCTTACTAGCATAATAGCAAAAGTGATGGAAAGAATGGTGTCAAATAGGTTAAATTGGTTTCTAGAATCCCAAAATTTAATTTCCCCATGTCAAGCTGGATTCAGAGAGTTCCACTCCACAAATGAACAAGTCCTACTTCTCAGTCAATAAATCAAAGACTCCTTCAATAAAAAACAAGATAATGTATCAGTTTTTATTTATTTCCAAAGTGCATATGATTCTATATGCAGAACAAAACTGCTAAAGAAAGTAAAAAAAAAATAGGGATACAAGGTCCAATGTTTTCATGGCTATATCATTTCCTAACACAACGCGTTATTGCTACCAGACATGGAAGAAATATATCTAAATATAAACAAGTACACTGCTGCTTACCACAAGGCGCAGTGCCCAGCACTACACTTCTTAACATATTTATTAATGAACTGCCACAACAAATACAAGAATCAAGTGTGAAGCGTGCACTATTTGCTGATGACTTAGTAATGTGGACTTCAAAACCAAAAAACAAAAGTACATAATTAAAAAATACCATGCAACAATCCTTAAACAACCTATAAAAGTGGACCAAAGAAAATTTAATGACTTAATAAAAACAAAATCAAACTACCAAATCTTTTCACTAAGAAAAAAACCACTCAAAATAAAGCTAAATTTTGAGGGTCAACAATTACCAGAAACAAAGGAAGCAAAGTATTTGGGAGTTATATTTGATACCAAACTTACATGGACCAAACAAATAGAAAGTGTAATACAAAGAGCAGAGAGGCACCTTTTACCGTTAAAACGTCTTACAGGAGTGAAGTGGGGATGTTCCAGATCAACTCTTAACACGACATACAATGTATACATAAAGCCATTATTTACTTACTGCAGAGAAGTTCTTGTATCAGCAAATACAAAAAAATATTCAAATCTTTCAAAACCAAAGTCTGAGACCAACTACAGATGCTATCAAAACCACATCAATACCAGCTATGGAAATACCAGCCAACCAATACCCATTGGTAAAATCCCATGGTACATCGGTAATAAGTACATCTACCACGATTTAAACTCCCAACAATCAAAGAGGAAATCGCAACATACAGCCTGTACTACCAAAAGTGTCTCTACAGTCATCCCAATACACTGGCAATAAATCTACTTAACAACAGCAGCAGCACAACAAGCCGACTACAGAGAAACCAAGTCTTGGAATTGCAGTACAGATTTGCACCCAAATTATAAGCAAATTTATGGCCAATGGGCCATAGTTTGTTAAAGTAATGTGTTATCATTGTTACTTATTGTTCAACTATTGAACAGATTGTAATTTTGCAAATGTTTAAATAAAAAAAAATACCCCATTAAATATGAAATCGAAAATATAGCTCTTATTCAACATGAAAAGTTGATCAGACTCCTATTCAATACATTGAACAAGAGAAATTTTACACATAAACTAAAGACACAGGAGAGCTTTCTTTTCAAAATTCAAGACATCAAGAAGAATGTAGACCTTCCTAATTCAAAGGAAAACTTCATATAAAAAGTCAATCTGACACAAACATTAGGCATCACATATTATTTACACCTGACAGAAGAAGTTAAGAAAAGTGATACTCCAATTAGTGTTCTAAAATTATTGGCATTAGAAACAATCAGTACTAGATTTCCAGCACATGAATGGCTCCATATTTATACTGATGGATCACTGATACCAAAGCAAAATGGAGTCACATGTCACCTCTTTTCCTGTCACAAATCTTTAAGTTATGGAACTACAAACTTTGATGGAGAAATTGAAGCAATTCAAATGGCCCTACAAAATCTTTTGTACAGAATTTCACATTTTCAGCAAGCAGTTATTCTCTCAGATTCCAGGGCAGCAATTATAGCAATTACTTCCAAGTTGTCACCAAAAGACCAAACAATTATAGAGTATTGGAAAATCGTTATCCATAACAGCACTTCAAAAACACATAGTCTTCCAATGGATACCAGCTCACTGTGGACTGAGTGGTAATGACAAAGCTGATTTTCTTGCAAACAGAGGTACCAATAGTGTAGAGAAATCTATAGTTAATCTACTATTTTATGCAGCTAAAAGATTAGTCAACTCTGAATTCAAAAAAGGTATTGCAAAATATTACTATGAAAAAATAAAAAAATAAAAGATGAAAACTACCAAACATTCAAACAGTAATTCCTGAGTATCCTTGAAAAATGGCAGTTGCAATCTTCAGGTTGATTATGGGACATGATTGTCTGGCAAAACATTTGAACAGAATTGGGATATATTCTTCACCACTCTGTCCTCTATGTGATCTGCAAAAAGAAATGGACCAAGACCACCTTCAAATATGCCTGGCCCTTTCTAGCACCACATCCATCAGTGAAAAATACTGGAGAGCAAGAGGATTAATGACTTCATTATCATAAACCCAGCATTAGCCAACAACAACAACATTTTAAGAAGCTTTTGAGGTTGAGGGGGCTTTGTTTATGGTAAAAGCTGCAGGAACTTTAATTTTCAGAGAATTTGCATTAAGGTACCTAATACTAGACTATATAAGCAAGTCAGCATGTACCAAGGGTTAGTTAATAGTCAATTGTGAGTGAAGTTGGGTTGTTTATAAGAAGTTTATATTACCATAGCAGTGTCAAGGTTATAATACAATAGAACAGCTGTGAGTTACAAGGAGACAAATTGACAATTGAGATTCAGTTTTAGGAGAAATAAAGTGACATTAGAATTAACAGAACTTATCTTTTGTCACAGTGTGACATGTACGGGATGTATTTAGATTTCTAAAAATCAAGAAAGTCATTTGAATTTTATAACTAGTTGTTATTTAATTTATGTATAAATGAAACATACAAAGCATACATAATTAATCAAATTAAACATATATATATGAGGAGTATCGTTTCAAAATGCAAAAAGTCCACTCATGATCAAGAATTAGTTTGAAGCGAATTGCAACACTTTAGCGTTCCCTGCATCAGACTTATGTTCCTGTTTGCTTCAAAGCAAATTTCAAACCTCTTAAAATCGAGAACGAAAATGTGGGTTTGGTGCAAAATGCGTTATGTCCAGTGCCTTGACCAGATCAAAGTGCAAAGTGTCCACTTTCTTACGCACATTGCTGGACTTGTGCATGTCACAGCATCATAAAAACATGTTTCTCATTCTATCTCATTTTTTGACCAGATTGCACAGTCTACAGATTCTTGCTATTATTGTGAGTTTCGTAAGCAATTCATGTAGTTGTACCTATGAACATGGAAGAAAGGTAGTTGTAGGCGAGCGTTCTGAAGGTTCCAGAAGGAGGCAAAAGAGTATGACAAAAAGGAAAAGGGAACAAGAAGAAAGGTAAATACTATTTAAAATTTATAAGAATAATTATCGGTATTATTTAGCAAAAATAATTATACAGGAATGTATTCAGAACCACGTTGCGGTTAGTATAGTTCTTACCACATCATTCGTTGGTGTGTTTCAGGTATTCTGATAAAGATCCTAACATGCTGGAGTTCGAGTCTCCATGTGCACACACAGAGGGCAGATTTAAATGCTGTGCCATTCCTGCCTATCATTTCATTAGAGCAAGAAAATTAGTGCATCACTACAGGAACAAATCACAACAAGACAATCTGGCATCAATGATGTCTGTATCATCTCCCAAAAGGCACAGATCAAGAAAATCAGAACAGATTAATGCAGTAGTTATTAAATATCTACTTAGAGTAAACAATGAAACTATTTTGCTTTGTTCTAAGTTCTTTCGAGTTCCTTTTAGCATTGGCACAACAAGAGTAAACAACATAGCAGCTTCTCTAATAGCAGGTAAACCAATAATGGAAAGAAGTGGAGGTGACCGAAAAGCCAAACAGTATGCCCAAAAGAGGGAATCGGTAATTAGTTTTTTATCCAAGCTAAAAGCTAGAGAGAGTCATTATTCAAGACAAAAAAGCAAGCGGCTCCCTTCCTTCAGAGTTAAATGTGAACAAGTTATTCAAAATGTACAATGCTAGTGTGGCTGAATCACTAAAAGTAAAGAAGTAGTTTTTCCACACTAGTTTTTCTAATAAATTTAACTTGGGTTTTGGTGAACCAGCTGTAGGTGTTTGCAGTTACTGCAGTAGGACAAAACATGAACTGCAAGTCATGGAAAATTCCCATAGAAAGATTTACAAGCTGAACTCACTGCACATAAATTGAAAGCAAAGGCATTCAACAAAATGATGAGAGAAAAAGACTCAGCTACCATGTCCTTATGCTTCGATTTGCAGCAGGTGCAACCATTGCCTAAGCTTGTAATAGGTGAAGCCTATTATGCTCGCCAACTATCATTCTATGCTCTGTGCATCACTGATATAGAGAATAAATCACCAGCATTTTATTGCTGGGCTAAAAATCAAGCAGATCGTGGAGCTATTGAAGTTGCTTCTGCATTAACAAATTTTCTAAGCAAACAGCAATTTGAGGATGATGTATCATATTAAGGCTCTTTTCTGATGGCTGTGCTGGCCAAAATAGAAATGCCACGTGGTCCACGCACTCTATTGGTGACTTTTGAAAAAGTCTCCAGATTATCTTAAGAAAATATGCATGATATTTCCCGTGAGAGGCCATTCTTTCTTACCTGTGGACTGCATGTTTGGAGTTTTGGAAAAGGATCTTAGAAAACAGTCTGAGATATTAACTCCAGAGAAGTATGTTGAAACATATTCTAAGGTTGGTACTGTTTGCCAACTGGCCAAGGATTGGTATGTGCATGACTTTAAGATGCTTTGCAATTACTTAAAAAAGCCAGATGGTATAAGGGAAATGAAAAGGGTCACGTTAAAAAAGACACTTAAGGGGAATAAATTTTATGTTTCTCTGAAAATGTCGTATTGACTGAATGACGAATCCAAGAAATTCGTCTCCATGCTTAAATGAGGAATAGCAGTCGAACAACTAGCAGAGCCCCCAGTTCTGCCTTTGGAACAGCCCATCAAATTAGAAAAAAAGAATGATTTGCACAAGCTTTTAAAATAACGTTTTGGTGAAGACTGGTACAGTAATAATGAGCTAAAATGTTAGGTTAATTCAGCATGAAGATGATGCACAACAAATGGAGGAGAGAAGTGAGAGTGAAGACTGTGATTGTTTGGAAGAAGAATATGGTTTTAATTCAATTTGAGAACTGTCTCAAAGTTTATCATTAAACTAGTTTTGTTTCACCCTGATAATTACCAATCACAAGTGTCAGAAGTTCTAAGTGCACTCATAGAATGGAATAAGTTTTTCCTTTATGTTTGCTCAAATATAGTGTTGTTATAACACATTACTATTCAGAACACATGATCATTAATCAGGATTTTCTGCATGTCTGCTTCTAATATGCATAATTGTTACATTACAAAACGTGTATTGTGAATTACAATGACATGTAAGAGTTAAAAATCTGCAATAGAGTAATTGACTGAAATTAACATTGTTTATATGGAAGAATGGTTCAAAAAGCTTTGTGTCCATTTACTCGGTGCAAAACAAGATAACTCCAGCATTTTTCATATTTTAACCCGTGATTACAGCTTTGCATTAAGGCTGTGATTTTGACACTCATCGCCATGTTATACATTCATTTTTTAGATCACAACGACATAATTATATTTTAAAAGTATTGTTTACTTTAGGAGTTATTACATTTTCGGCTTTCCTGTAAAATTGTTATTTGCGGACTTATTGCGTTTTGAAACGATGCTCCTCATATATATATATATATATATACATATGTTTATATATATATATGTGTGTGTGTGTGTGTGTGTGTGTGTGTATAATAAGAGAAAAGTAATTACAGAAATAAACATGATACAAACAGATAATATTAAACTTTCTTCTTATAACACAAGCTTAATTACATTTTTAGTCAATATTCATTAAAAAAGGTTCCCTTTAATAGTTGTGAATATTTATTCCTACATGTTTACATTTCCTGCATGTACTAAGTTCTGGAACCTCAATCAGTAATTTTCTAACTTTTAGATGTTTCTTGTATTGAAAATGTTTCTTTGGACAATACATATATTTTATTCACAATGCACTCAGATATTGTATATGCTCATTAAGTGATCAGTTGTACTGTACAGAAACCACTGACTACACTGACCATAAGCATTGCTTTGGCACAATACTTTTCTAGCAGTACATGATGCTTCATACTGGACTGCAGGATTAAACTTGTGCTAATAAAGTATGTCAAGAATAAGTTATTCTTGCTGCCGCAAGTTACAGCTGGTTGAGTCCTTATTGAGATAGAATAGTTCTTCCAAAGAGGTGAATCTGGAAAGGTCCCCATGATACTTGTGTTTTCTTACTGCATGGTGGTACCTATTCATTATTGTAAATAATCAGCAGAACAAGGATCATTGGAAACTTTGTTAGAATTTGGCCAATTTCCTGAATGTGTTCTTTATCTTCCACACAGTCTGGCCCAAAGGTATCTATGGCAAAAACAAAAAAGTTGTAGTCTTTGATAATGTTGCTGTATTTCCTCTTTAGTGTCACAGTTAATTCAGCAGCAGCTTTAGCACACTGGAAAGTGGAGTGCAGAAGAGAGGGTGCTACAATATCCACACAAGTGGGATTTTATACCAAGGAATTGCTGTTCTTCCATGGTGTCATTAAACAGTCAGGGTGTCCGTCATCAGATCAATAAATTCCCCATGGTTCTATAATGGTTAGAATCTCAAAACAGGCTTGGCAAACTAGAGTGAAGGGAAGAAGACTAAGGGGAAGGCCTAGACATTCCTGGAAAGACTGGATTAAAAAGGATTTTGAAGGAAAAAGCACTGGATATAAATGGAGCAAAGAAGCTTGCTGTGTGAAATGGAAGGCTCTTTTAAAAACCTTGACATTGTATGGATTGAGAGGATTGACTAAGTAAAGTAAAGAGCTCTCTTTAGGTTGTCATTAATTGCATAATGTCTTCTGGACAATCTTTCTTAGCTTTTAAGGTAGCTCAGACCGCAGTATTCATACTCAACAGACACATATTTATGTAGCTGGCATATTTTAGATCCAAGTCATAAGGCTGTAGTAATCCTAAGTCACAAATTGTGCATGAGAGCACCAATATTGGTTGATGGCAAAACTGTTAACCAAGAACTTGACTCTTTTCTTGGATAGCGATATACATGCCCAATCCATTGGAGTCTGTGTAGATCTAATCAGAGAGCCTTGGATACATTTAGAATTGATCAGGTATCAGCTTTTCTATTCTCTGGTGACCATAGGGAATTGATGAATTCTTAAAAGTGAACCAGTCTTTAGAGCTTTCGACATATGATTAACTCAACTTCATCACTGTGTGTAATACAAACAGACTTGAAAGTCAATAACATGACAAGCCAAAGCTAGGAAGACTTAAACAAACATTGTTTGAGGTAAAAACTCCTAGACCATCAAAACTAACAGGTAAGCTTGTAAAATATGGTTAACATCCTCGAAAGGAGTACTCAAAATCAATTATAAGCAACTCCTAATTAAGTCATCAGCCTCAGGAAGAAGAGGAGATGAAAGCCATAAAGGGCAGGTGTGCATAAATAAGTGAATCTAGGAACTGAAAAATAATTTATTAAGAGAAAGAATGCTCTGTGAGATCTAGCAAAGTGTTGGTTAATATTTTCATTGCCTTAAATTTTTCATGGGTAGATGTTTCTACTGCTTCAAGGAAAATTGACAGTCCTAGTAGAGTTAGTTTAGAAAGAATTCAGAATGCCAATAAAGCATATTTTGGTTTATTAAAAAGTTTTAGGTCCACACTTCTTACAAGGGAAACAAAATGCAACCCTAGTGAAACCAGTGCTAGTATATGGCAGTGAAACATGTACTCTGACGAATGCTGATATGTCAAAGCTGAGATTATTTGAAACCAAGATGCTGAGGAAAATATATGGTCCACTATATGATGAGAATGAATGCCATATGAGATATAACTGTGAGCTTTATCAGTTTTATAAGTCTCCTAATGTCATTACAACAATAAAAATCTCAAGATTATGTTGGGCAGGGTATGTACAGAGAATGGCAGAACATGAAATACACAAGAAAGTTATGGGAGATAAGTTTGAAGAGAGAAAAAGTGTGGGTAGGCCAAGATTACGATGGATGGATGGACGGACGGACGGATGGACAGAGGGGCGGGTGGGCGGCAGGGTGTTTGGGCGGACGGATGGACGGACGGGCGGGTGGGCGGCAGGGCGGTTGGATGGACGGACGGGCGGGTGGGTGGGTAGGTGGCTGGGCCGGTGGGCGGACGGACGGACGGACGGATGGACGGATGGATGGAATTACGGAAGATTTGAGGAAGTTGGGAGTCAGAGGATAGTGGTTAGTCACCAGGAATAGAGGAGAGTGGAGGAAAATCCTGAAGGAGGCCGAGGTTCAGCATGGACTGTTGTGCCATATATCTTTAGTTGTTCATTATTCTTATACAAAAGAATGTTTGCTTAAGGAAATTCAAAATAATATTTTTTGCACATTTTTATGACATCATTTGTATTATTATTTATTTATGCCAACAAACTTACTGCTGGTGTTTTTAAACACACAAGCCGTGCATGGGCAATGTTTGAGAGATAGAATCGGAACTGAAAAATTCAATGCCATAGCCAGGATTTGAACTACAGATCTTCCACTTTACATACAGTTGCTCTAACCATTAAGCTGCTGTGACAACCTGCAAGTATAACATTTGAATCACAGACCTGCCACTTTATGTGCAGTTACTCTAACCATTAAGCCGTGGCATTAAATTATACAGTTCCAATTTTATCTCTCAATCATTTGCATATTTTTGTTTTGCTGATTATTTTGATGTGTGCATAATTATTGTTGTAATTGTAACTGTAGGGTCATTAAAATATACAGTAACACACTCACAGGTGCTCTCCACTGCACAAGAGAACCGAGAATCACCGGGGAAATGGTGCAGGCAGAGACACATTAAAATCCTTACCTCTCAAACAGGCAGCATATCTCTTATTGTTGCTTTAAACAAAATGCATCCTATTATTTTATCTGGGGCTTACAACACACTGCACTCCAATTTTCAGATCATACTATGGCATTTCACACAGTGACATAGATTTTCCTGAAGCCCAATATTTACTCTGTTCAAGTTAATTTGTTGAGCTAGTTTGTTTAGCAACTTTTGAGGCAATCCTCCAAACTGGCACTGCTTTCATTTAGTTTATTCTTGGTTAAAACTGATCTAAATTGTTTCATGTCTATCACCCAAACCCACAGTTTCAAAGCTTTTAATGAAGATTATAAAACACCTCCCTATGACCTGGAAATTGGAATTTGGTGTGTAATGAGTGGTAGAAAAATAATAGGACCCATTTTGTTCAATGAAACAATAAGAGATATGCTGCTTATTTGAGAGGTAAGGATTTTAGTGTGCCTCTGCCTGCACCATTTCCCCAGCAACTCTTGGTTCTCTCATGAAGTGGAGAGAGCTGCTAATCCATTACCATATATTTTAATGACCCTATATTTGCAAAGACTTTTTGAGGCTTATAGGGATGTTGCCGAATTTTTCTTTGTTCTTTTATGTTTAACTGCAGTATCTGAAACATTTTCCACACAAATGCTCCAGTGCATTACAAACTAGCGAGTATAAATCCTTGAAAATCTTACTTAATATTTTTGGCCATGTAGCAATTCAGTTAATGAAAGAGTTATACATTAGTTATAATTAATAATTCCATTTAGCAACAAGAAGAGTGACATTTCAGTAAAAAATATGGAAAGGGAAAGGTAGAAAAGGCTCTAATTCATTTTAATATATTATTAACATAAATGATCTCTTAGATTACCTGCAACAAAGATCTGACAAACCATAGCACTGTTAATATCATTATTGAGATTGCTTCAAGATTATGAAAAAATTACATGTTTCTTATAGATTTTACATTTATATTAAAGTTCCTTGGCCTTTTGGCTTACTTAAGCTAAATTATTATTAAGAAAGGAATATTTATTAAACAGTTTGAGCCTTCTTATCATTCAGAATTAAATTGACCCAAATGTTTAAATTGCATGGAAAAAAAAAAAGAAATTGCATAAAATTGTATTAATGCAGACCTTATAAATATACTGGGTACCAAATCAATTATAAGCTTCTGAAATATTCTTAGCTACCTGAGAAGTAAACTTACGCTCTAGCAGCATGCATTGTGGGAAGGGTGAGATATCGTTGAATCATGTTCTGGTTCACACAGTTTGTCTGAATCCAGAAGAATCCTCCACCTAGTACCACTGTCAGAAGTGAATGACGAATTGTTGGATCCATTGAGAGGCTATTAAGCAGGTGAAGAAACAGTCTATGCAATCCATGCATGTACTTAAAGCCTTATATGGAACATGTGTTTTTATAAACAAACATGAGCATATGATGGTTTATATTATATTCACTTTGGCTTACAGCTAAGCATGAAAGCTTTTCAACAGCAAAGGAAATATGAGTAATGCAGGTGAAGTTAGTGCATCCATTTTAATGGTAGAATACTGATTATAGAATACATACTACTTTTACTGCTGCTAAATCCTGTAATGAAAGTGCTAGGTCAATTATCAGAGATAAATTTTAGTAAGGAAGCAATTCAATCTAGTGTCAATATTATTTATAATTGAAGCTCTAAAATAAAAATGAGTGAAACTTCCATAAATGAATGGCATTCTCTGGAAGAAAAAGTAACATGGTGTATATCCTGTAAGTTCAAGAAGATAACTGACAGATCACATACCTGAAAGCCAAATATTTTAACAGTGGAAGAGAATCCTAACAAGATAGGTTGAGGAAAGTAGTCTGAGCAACACATGACTCATGATACTGATACGAAGGTTACTTTTTCTTCAACTTCTTCTGGTGCTCCAGGTGGCTCAAGTATCAATAGGAGGTGGGGGATTATATGGCATAATGACTGGCTGTCCCCTCATTACTCGGCCCCGGTTCGATCCCAGGGGCCCGCATGTGGTATTCGTGGTGGACGAAGCGGTGTCAGGGCGGGTTTTCTCCGGGTGCTCCGGTTTCCCCTGCCATCTCATTCCACCGACGCTCCATCTTCATTCCATGTGTCATCAGTGTCACCACCTGCAGTGCCGTAGTGGTAAAAGCGGGCGTTAAACACTACAACAACAACCCCTCATTACTATCAGTACCACTGACAAGGTGAACTGGTCAGTTAAAACCTGGTTATGGGCACTTGAAGATGTCCATTATCATAGGCTCCCCCATCAAATATGCAATGTTATGTTTCTACTCAAAGAGGGACATAATGTAGTGGAAATCCACCACAGAATGAGTTGTGTGTATGGTGAAAGCTGTATGAATGATGGCGTGGTTCAGGACATTTAGAGATAACTGAACAGATCCTCATGATGAAGATTGTCATGGCAGAAATGTCCCTACAGCCCAGACTTAGCAGATATGAAAAGGTTTCAATCTCTCATAAGTTTGCTCATTTTGCTCGCAAGTTCCATCTATAGTATCTGAAAACCCTGAACCCTCTGTACACACAAGGTATCATAGTTGCTTAACCACCCCTACGACTTAGAGGTCAACAACCAGACTTGCTATTGGATATGTCAGCATGTGTTTGTGACATGTTGGATGGAACAGCATGAACTTGTGTATACAAACTATGGAAAGCAAAAAGGAACATTTCCTTGTTTTACTGTCATAAGGGCAAAACTGCTTCACAATGCCTGTAGAAAATTTGTGCTGTCTATGGGGAAGATTCAGTAAGCAAAGCATGTCAAAAGTGGTTTAGTCAATTTCAAGCTGGGAATTTCTCCTCAAAACAGAAAGTTTGGCAACTACTGTATTGTAGCTGTTCTGCGGGTGAGCTGTGTTCCCAGGTGTTCTTAGTTATTGAAATGTAACAAGAAATGAACAAACTTATGAGACAACCTTATAGCTTATGGTATAGTGAACTTTGGTCGATAAAACCATTTTGCTATTCACATTGGTTTTGATTTCATGTCCTTAGGAGGTTGAAATAAAAAGTAGCCCTCATATTATTATGTGACTAAATGATTAAAAAAGGAATGTTTTACTTGCCAAACAATTCATCACATGGTGGTGTGAAATCTATGTGCGTGTATAGTAAAATTCATTGGAAAAATGATAGATACTGTAACATTTGAAACAAACCATCCAAATGACTGATACCGAAATTTAGATTTCCAATCGAATGGGCTTGATAAAGACACGTTTTAATTTAATTGCCGGATGTGAGATTTGCGATAAGTGTTGAGTAATAACATACATAGATAATAGAGCAGGAAGTGTTGTAAGGTGAGCAAGATATGAGTAAATAATAGTCGTTAAATTTGTAGGATAAACGCATTATTGGTTTGAAATTAACGAGTCATGACGTCATACTACATAGTTTAAATACACGTTCGAAAGTCAAGTCTACCAACCTTAAAAGTCGCGCGATATATTTAATAAAATATAAAGTAAACATCGTTTAATCCTAAAAAGGTAATTATATATTCGAAATTCATAAAAGAACATGCTATAATAGAAAGGGACATTTATAAATTGCGGGAAAAGGAAATAGCATTTTGGATACGAGGCTTTCTTGGATGACGTCATGACCTTTAAAATTAGAGAACGGTTTTCCTAGCGTGGGTACGCGAGAAAAGCGTCTGGTCACCACTCAACCCCAGACCAGTGCTGCAGGTTGTGCTGTGCGGACGTGAGTGCGATTCCTCTACATATACAATCGGCATAGCTCCCGAAAATATCTAAAATGCAATAAACAATATATAAAAGGTTTCCTTGGGTAGTCTATTCGAAAACATCTGCGCGTACCCGAGATAAAGAGATCTCAAGCAGAGCTAGAGGGAAAGAACCAAATCAACGGGCGAAAAGATGCAATAAACACTAATAGCTTCAAATGGCGACCCAACGTGTGGCGTCGAAAGAATAGACCAACCCCAAGACGACCAAGCCAGCATAGAACCAGCAAACAAGAAGGTGACCCAACGTGTGGCGTCGAAAGAATGGACCAACCCCAAGACGACCAGATCAGCATCGAGCCAGCAGACAAGAAGGTGCCCAGCGTGTCAACATCTGTGAAACGTGTAGTGAACAAGTTTAAGTGCAGTTAAAAAAAAAAAAAAAAAAATAGTGAAAATAATAGTGAAAATAATAGTGAAAATAATAGTGAAAATATTGGTGAGTAGAAAAACACATGTAAATAGCTTAGAAATGGAAGACAGTGATAGCGATTTTCTAGGTTTTGAGAGTCCGGAAATTGAGAAAAGTGTAGTTAGGATGGAAGAATATAATCAAACTATAATCGATAGCAGAATATGCCAAGAAGTAGAAGATCAGAACGTTAGAGAAACACCTAGAGGTAGCTCAGAAATGTTTAGTACTAATTCAGAAAGGCCAGCGGTTATGTCAGAAATAGAGAATATGTTTCAAAAGATAATGAAAAAGATGAGTACAGAGTTAAGTCAAAAGATAGATGAAACTAGTAAAGAATTAAGAACAGAGTTAGGACAGAAATTAGAGAAGGGACAGCAGGAATTGGGAATGCAATTGGAAAATCAGAAGAGAGCTTTAGAAACCTTTAGGGAAGAAGTTAGGGAGGAAATTAATAAAGTCAGTAGTGAAGTAAAAGAAAATAGAGAACAGGTTAAGGGAGAATTAGAGACAATAAGGCAAGAAGTAAAGAATTCTGAAAAGAAATTAGGTCAACAAGTTAGTGAAAAATTAGATAAAGAAAGGGAAAGAGTAACATATAAATTAGACAAACTAAGGGAAGAGGTAGTACAAAGGTTAGATAAAGACAGGGAAGAAATTAGAGAAGAGCTACAGGGGTGTAAAGTTAGAATGGAAAGATCTGATGTAGAAAGTGAAAGGCAGGCTAGAAATTTGGAGGATGTTACAGACCAAATAAAAGGGGTAGTAACAGAAATTACTCAGGTAAAAGAGGCCTTAGAAAATTTGAAATTAAATGAAAATGCATGTAATCACAACAATCTTAGTAATGAAGTTGTAAGAAACGGGGCAATACCAGGTGTATCAGCTGACATTTCGATGCAAAATAGAGGTAACAGTAATTCTCATTCTGATCTCAGAAATAGTGCAGGGACAGGTGACAATTCAAATTTACATTGGCCTAACCATGTCTTAAATGAAATGACACCTCCAGTTTTTGAAAATGAAGATTCAGATGATCCTAAAGCCTTTTTAGAAGGGTTACAAGAGTACTTCACGGTGAAACGTATACCAGAGGAGTACAAGATGGTGATAGTAAGAAAATGCCTAAAGGGTAATGCTGCCAATTGGCTAGGCCTTTCTATGGGTAACAATAATGATTACAGGACCTTTAGGAACATCTTTTTAACCAGATATTGGGGAGCTAGTAGGCAGGCTAATATTAGAGTTGAATTAAGCAATGGAAAATTTAATCCTAGATCGGAGGAATCGATGGTCAACTATTTTATGAGAATAGCGAGAAAATCGAAGATGTTGGATCCTCCCTTAGATGAAAAAGATCTAATAAATATAGTTACTCCACATTTTCCGGAAACGCTTCAACACTACCTAATCATAGCCCGACCCGATAGCATTGCAGCTATGATCGAATTATTATCAGCCTTAGAAGTCAATAAGCCAAAACACGCATTTGGAAATAAATATGAAGAAAAAGAAACTAAATTCTTTCGGGCAAGGGGCACAGTATTATCAGAATAGAAGTGAGATTAGGGAAAGATATAAAGGACCAGTACCAAGGATGGAATCATTCCGGTGGGAAAATCAAGGTAGATATAACCAGGAAGGGCATCACCAAAATAGAAATGGTAATCAAAGGGGAAGAAATATAAGGGTGAATTATATGAATACAAATAGATTTGATCGAGGTAGACGGGGTCGTTATTTTGGACATAGTAGAAATTCAAATGATGGGTATTGGACAAACGGAGATAATGAGTTTAGACCGAGGTCACCAAGACAGGGAGAAAGGTATTCTAATGGACGAAATTCCCCCGAAAATGCGGAAATGGTTGAGGCCATTAACACGGTCAAAAACATGGTAGGAAGTAACCCCGATTTAATGCAGGAAAACAGAAGTAACAATTCGGGAAATAGTACAGGAGCAATACCCAAAAATCAGGGAAACGCCAGACCCGGTCAAACGCGCCTTCAGTGAGAACTGGGTATCCTAGTAATGATTGTGATAAGTACTCGGAAATAAATAGTCCTGGAAGGCAAATGATGATACAAAAGAAAAGAGAATGGAAAAATAGAATTGACGAAAACGAAAAAGTAGGAGATCCACCTAAAATCAAAATTGGAGTAAATGGAAAACAATACAATGCAATTATAGATACGGGATCAAATAGCACAGTATGCTCACAAAATTTTTATGATAATTTACAAAGTAGTGGTTTTAAAGTAATGTCTTTACCAGTTAATGGGATATATTGCTCGCTAGCTGTGGGAAAACGAAAAGAGAGAGTAAAATTTCAAGCAATGATAAATATTGAAATAAATGGGAGAATACTAGGAATTTTATTTCTGATTGTAGGAAGACTTGTGACAGATATTATAATAGGTTGTGATTGTCTTTATGCCTGGGAAGCTGTGGTGAATTTTAGAAACATGATTGTAGAAATGAAAGTTGAAGATGAGACCATTATAGTGCCTTTTGTGGAAGATAGTAGTTCAGAAACTATTGTACGAGAAAAAGAGGAAGAAGAAATCCAAGGGGATACATTCTTTGTAGAATATGTTAAAGTAGGAGCTATGGAATTAACTGAAGTAAATGTCAAACAGTACAGTATCGATAATAAAGAAAATGTAGAATGGGATAAAAATGATTTCATAGACAATTTGAGGTTTTCTGATGCAACTAGGTACTATGATAGGGAGAGTAGTGAAGACTTAGAAGAATTGTTGAGGGAAAAAGTAACTCAGGCTGATCAACTAAATGAACAACAGAGGGATAAACTGTTTGAAATATTAATCCGAAATAAAGAAGTATTCTCTGAGAAACCTGGTAAATGTAATATTTATACTCATTCGTTTGAGATGATACCCATCAAACCTTTTACACATAAAGCGAGAGCTATCCCTAGTACAATAAGAGAAGAGGTAGATGCAGTTATAAAGTCAATGTTAGAAGATGAGGTTATTGAGATTTCGAATTCAGAATTTGTGAATCCCCTATGTATTGTAAATAAGGCCAATGGAAAGATTAGGGTGACATTAGACGCGAGAAAACTAAATTATTGTTCCTCATACTTTCCATCAGGGAATCCAACAGAACGTGTCCTCCGAGATATAGGAATTTATTTACGTGTACTTACACATCATAATCACAAGGATTGGGTGAAATATTGTCCATTGATAGAAAAGATTATCAATCACACCATTAATGTAACTACTGGGTTTGCACCAATAAAATTAATGTTAGGAATTGAACCAGAACCAATATTGATCGGGGTACCAAAAACACTGAAAATTAATGACATTCAGTTAAGTGAAGAAGAAAGAGCGAAAATTGCTTTTGAACGAATCAAGAAAAAGGCAGAGAAGCGAAAATTAAAGAAAAAGAGTAGAAAACATAAATGGGAACCTAAGATAGGCGATTGGGTACTAGTTAAAGACCATAAGTTATCAAGTGCCTTGCGAGGTAGGAACAAAAGGATGGAATTGTTATATAAAGGTCCTGCAGAAATTATATCAAAATTTGGTTATCATACCTATGAATTAAAAGATGTTAAAAATGAAAAATGTCTGGGAAGATGGCATAAACAACTCCTTCGACCATACAAGAAACCGTGTGGTGCCTTGGAACCTTGACTTCATGTAAAATTTGAAGTGTCATTGTATATTGGCGCCCAATCAGCTTTGAGATAAAATTTAAATGTTAGCTTACTTGAAAACTATATATTGGTCAGGTACTTACATATTCATGAAAAATGCAGAATGTGAATTGCTATATACTACAAAGAGCTTAAAAATATATTGTATAGAGCTCACAATAACAGCTTCAGAAAGATTGTTAAATTGTTCATCTCCGCATAGAGAGAAAACAGAATATTTACTTTGTAAACATTTGTTAAAATATTTAGATGTATAGATAGTTATCACAGCAAGACAAAGAAAGAACTTGTCTGAAGAGTGTAATGGATTTATATAAATATATGTACCTTTTAGTGCTTAAAGGATATAGTACAGATATGTGTTACAATAACAAAAGTGAAAAATCACAGTGCAAGTGATAGTGAGAGCGAAGTGAGCAAACATGAACTAAAAGAAGGAAGTATAAAGAAAGACTCTTGAAATTTAACCTTTATATAAAAGCTTCACAGAAGAAACCATAACATATTGTAATTAGTATTTAAGGATTAATGTTTAGTCAAGTGTACAATTGTTTGTCATGTTAAAAGGATTAATGAGAAAATGTGTTAATAACCAATTTTAAAAACAATGTAATTGAAAATTGTATACAATGGGAGTGTTGCCGATTATTCAAAATACAGGAGTAATTTTTAATTTTTCTTTCGGGCAAGACATTTACATTATTTTATTATAAAATAATAAAATAACATAAATGGGGGCATTTGATACCGAAATTTAGATTTCCAATCGAATGGGCTTGATAAAGACACGTTTTAATTTAATTGCCGGATGTGAGATTTGCGATAAGTGTTGAGTAATAACATACATAGATAATAGAGCAGGAAGTGTTGTAAGGTGAGCAAGATATGAGTAAATAATAGTCGTTAAATTTGTAGGATAAACGCATTATTGGTTTGAAATTAACGAGTCATGACGTCATACTACATAGTTTAAATACACGTTCGAAAGTCAAGTCTACCAACCTTAAAAGTCGCGCGATATATTTAATAAAATATAAAGTAAACATCGTTTAATCCTAAAAAGGTAATTATATATTCGAAATTCATAAAAGAACATGCTATAATAGAAAGGGACATTTATAAATTGCGGGAAAAGGAAATAGCATTTTGGATACGAGGCTTTCTTGGATGACGTCATGACCTTTAAAATTAGAGAACGGTTTTCCTAGCGTGGGTACGCGAGAAAAGCGTCTGGTCACCACTCAACCCCAGACCAGTGCTGCAGGTTGTGCTGTGCGGACGTGAGTACGATTCCTCTACATATACAATCGGCATAGCTCCCGAAAATATCTAAAATGCAATAAACAATATATAAAAGGTTTCCTTGGGTAGTCTATTCGAAAACATCTGCGCGTACCCGAGATAAAGAGATCTCAAGCAGAGCTAGAGGGAAAGAACCAAATCAACGGGCGACACAACGACAACGAGAAGCGAGCAACGACTAAATAGCTTCATGACTTTGTCAAAGGTATTCAAGTGATATCTACTAATGTAATACGTAGTATTTTTGTATTTTGGTACATGAATTAGTCTGAGTAAATTTACCAAACTGTGTATTAGAGATCCACTATGGGCTTATAGTTAATTTGTTTTTTTGTTCTTTTTTTCTTATATAATTTTCAACTTATTTTTGCAAACAATTAAAACTTTGGTATATGCATCCCAGATTTCTATTCTCTTTCCATTTATTTGCTATACCTGCAAGATTGTATCATCTACAGTTTATAAACTTTCATTCAAAAATGTATACTTTCAGTTGTGTTCTCTAATTACATCCTTTACCACGTACAGCCAAGGAAAAAATGATTGACCCATTAAGAGAGCATATTATTTTTAAGTTCTACGTCATGTGGCAGTGCAGTTTATACAACAGTCTCTGTTCCATATGTTATCGTAAAGGGGATACTCAAGTAGCTTGTGTCTTGAATCACCACTTGCATATGTATACATACTCGTTAATGCTAATGCAAGTGGTGATTCCAGACACAGCCTATTTGAGTGTCCAATAGACAATAATATATGAATCAGAGACTATAAATAAACTCAGCTGTATGTTGTAATATCAACTTGAGTAAACTGCACTGCCACACTGCTGAACATAATAGATACAGAAGGTATTGCATTCTACCCAAAAATTCAATATAGAGATTTCATCAGAAATATATGTTTTGAGGTCTTCTATTCCACCTACCTCCCCCTCCAAAAGCATTTTTAGCAAAAGGTCTGTGTGTATGTGTGTTTGTCTGTGTGTGTGTTTGTGAATAAAATAACTCAAACACAAACGTTGGACGAATACTAAATTTGGTATTTAAATCTGCTATCTTCCAAGGATGCAATATGGTTTTCATGAGAATCCCCCAAGTCCAAACTACCCTTTACATCTCAATTAAAATGAAGTAGTTGAAAAAGTAAGTTTTCACTATAATACTTTGTATACCCATTAATAAATGAAAGATGGTAGAGAAAGTCATGTGAATATAACACATCTGATTTTTCTTTTTTGGTATGAGAACACAACTCGTTTCAGAAGGTTACAATGACCACTAAATGTTCCTCTCTATCTTCATAATACCTAATGTGGTAGTTTCTGTGCTTTTATTTCGTACCCTGGTAGTTGTGATACTGTGTTATTAATTTGTTTCTGCAAATTAAGTTTTGTGTTCTATCATGATTGTACATTTTTAATTTGAGAAAAGGTAATACTTTATCTCAGTTCTATTAAATACCGCAGATTGGATGAATGCTTAGTAGATAAGTCCTATTAATTTAAAGTTTTACTGAACAGAAAAATATTTTAAGAACCTTGGGCAAATGCACCTTTTGTCTATACTCTTTACTAATTTCCTTTTCTGTCAAAGTCATAACTATTATTTTAAAGTTTATCAGGTCACACAGCATTCTACTGTTTAATATTATAGTCATGAAGTCACGAACTGCAGCCAAATGGATTAATAATCAGTATTCATAAAGAATTTTATGAATGCATGCATGCATGCTGTTTATTCCCAAGTTATGCTCAGAGGTGCAAGATAATTTATATTCTAAATCACTCACAGCCTGGCAGAATGTAATGAAGGAAGTGTGAGATATCGCTGAACTTGATTCTGGTTCACTGCATTGGACTGAAGCCAAAGCATAAGCCCACCAATAACTAAGACCCAAACGGTGTGGCGAGTCTGTGGGTTTATGTCCCAGCTAATGACATAAATTACCACAAAATGACATAAATTACCATAAGTACACAGCACTCAAGCATCACATTCTATTTTATAAAAAGTTAATACTAATATACTTAATGTAATGTAACGTGTACCTACACACTGCAAAAATCTTAGACATCTTCAGTGAGCATAAATATTTAATGGCAATTCAATATCCATGACAGCTGTTATGAATAGTTCTATAAAGAAATTGCAGCATAGATATTTGGAAAAATATACTGTGAAGAAATGAAGTTGTATATTTTCATTACAGTTGTGGTTAATAGTTCTCAAATTAGTTCCTATACTAACGTAAGGAAAAACAGTTATGGTACTTATAGATAGGCAGTTATCATTAACATAAAAATCAAAGTATACTAACATTAATACAAAACATTCTAATGCAACAAAACAGAAGTAACAGAAGGCACGATCTCCTTTAAGAAAAATCTAAGTGAATGTATTTCTTTTTTAGACATTTACTCACTCTTACTTTGACAGAACATGTTACCTGGTAATGATCTTTTGACATATAACTTTTTTTAATTTTGGCACTGTTTTGTGTATTTTTCTGGGGGCTGTAAGAGAGCAATGTAACCCCCAAAACAAAAATATGGTGCTCTCTAAAAAGTGGTTACTATTATTGCTATTGTTCTCTTCAATATCAAATTATGAAATATGACTCAAGAGGTAAAATGCTCCGAAGTTGAGATAGTCCCCCATTCGGATCTCCAGGTGGGGACTACATCTCGAGAACCAAAACATTTTATGGAAGATATAACATCAGAATTATTCAATGGAATGCAAGTGGTCTTTGATAGAGGAATGAAGCAGATAGAGGAGTCTGTCCTCTATGTGATCTGCAAGAGTAAATGGACCGAGACCACCTTCAAATATGCCCACCCACTTCTAGCACCCCATCCATCAGTGAAAAATATTAGAGAGTAAGAGGATTAATAACTTCATTGTCAGAAATCCAGCATTAGCCAACAACAACAAATATTAAAATCTACACTAGCATCCAAAATGTAAGTATAATCCAATATGTACTTACCAATGCATCACATATGATCTGGAATGAATAGAGGGAGAATCAGCAGCCAATTTTGGCCTCAGGATGTATTTTTACACAAGTACAAATTATAACAATCACCCCCATAGTGACAATGATAGTGATGAGCGGTTAATATGGGGCATGGTGACCCCTCATGGCTACACAGGCCTCCTAACACCATGGAATGCTCTCTATAAGGTGGTTCAAGAGCTCTGCAGGCAGCTGTTCCCATTTTTGAGCTCTGGAAGTGACCTTGGTGGAGGCTGATGGGCTGCAACTCATCTTCCTAATGCATTTCAGGCATGCTCTATAGAGTTCATACCCAGGGACATTGCTGGCCAGTTCATGTGCTGGATATCTTCCCTCTCTAGATACTCATCTACCAGGTGGGCTATGTGCAGACGTGCAATATCACCCATAAAGATGAAACATGTGCTAACTGCACCTCTCAAAAGTTGCACATGTAGTTCCAGTACTTCATTTCTGCACCATGGTGAAAAGTGTACAGATCTGTACATCCATTGAACTTCACACCTGCCCACTCGAGTATGTCTCCACCACCAAATAAAAATGTTTCCACAATGTTTGTGGGATGAAACTGGGTTCCACATTCTGTCCAGATTATTATGTAATAGGAATAATTGTTCAAACTGAATCTAGACTCATCTGTAAAGAGCATATTACTCCATTCAATCAAGGTCCAATGTTAATGTTGCTTACTCCAATGTAAAACGGACCATATGCGTACTTGAATGAAGGAGGCACAGTCTGCTGGATGTCTGGCATAGAGAATGACTGCCCTGAGACTCCAATATACAGTTTGCCATGAAACTCAGACATCTGAGGCTGCTACAAGCTTGGAAGACAGTTGTCGTGCACATATCCTCCAATGTCATTGTGCTGTTATGGACAAATATTGGTTGTTGTGGCATTGTGATCTGTGGGTGATCAGGTACAAGCATCCAACAAACATCTCTTGTTTCTGGGAACCATCACTAAACCCTGGAAATGATATTTTGTGCCATGTTGAGGGCCCAGGGACTGCGGTCTGTGTCTGATCTGTCTCTAGTTGTCTGATTATCCTACCCTTCAAAACAGGGTCCAACTGAGATCTTTATGGCATGTTGCTACTGTCCTGTAACTTTGCAAAGAAACAACCCTCTGTTCAGAATAGGAGAACAACAATGAATGAGCCACACATTGGGTCTAATCTAATATTGGTTTGCTTCTTTGATTTGGTTGACCTTTGAAACACATACCCCATTAGCTATCACGGGCCACAAGTAATGGAAGGCACACACTGTGATAACGTTCAATGACACTGGCTCTCCGTTTATACTTTCAGTTCTCTGTTTTCTGAATTATGCTTAGCTTTTGGACACTACTGTGTATCATGGTCCTGCACTACCCCTATAGGCACAGGAATTACTTGTTGGTGTTTTTTTTGTCAACTTGTAGTATATTTCAGTCAGTCATAGGTGACAGTTTCTTAATTTCAATATAGGTGCAATCTAATGCACCTATTACAGTTGGTAGCTTAAATCACCTTTGCCAATTAAATGTTGTATTATTCGTTCCTTACACTGTACTAGAGAATTTAATCAACTGTTAAGCTACCAACAAAGTAATTAACATTTTTGCATACTATCCAGCAGTCCACTTCATAAACTTCTGACACTCTACTCTAAAACCCAGCATTCTTAAGAATATTTCTGTCTGATTTCTTGGGGTTAGTGCTTTTTCTTGAATTTCATTACTATCGGGCAGAACTGTGATGTTAGAAAATCAATGCTTTCATTCTCAAAATGCATCAGCTCCTTATGTCTACTCAAGACTTTCTTTTCCCATAATTTTTCTCTCCCATACAACTATAAATATCACCATTACAAAGTAAACTTTTAATTGACAGAAGTTGAGTGTACTCTCTCTCAGACAGCAAAAAACTGTTATAGCTACACCTAAATTGTGGTGCTTTTGTTTTATTCATATCAAAAGTGAAGTTAAAACTACTGATTCTGAAAAACTGAGTTACAACTATATGGGATAGTTATTGGTGTCTTTTATTCACCCCAACAAAGATATAACTTAGAAGTACAATATGGTAGTATTATCTATATTTTATTCACTTCACCCACTGTCCTCTTAGAATAAATGTTCCAAATATGTGAATTATTAATTTAAAAGCATGCTTTAGTTTCAAATGATAGTAACACATACTGAAATAAAAAAGGCAAACTAACTTTGGAGGCTCCAATCGGCCACTATTGTAGTTTCGCTCCCAAACCACATCAAAACCACCAACATCCAGTGTTCCTTTCACAATGACAAGGATCATTGCTCCAAACATGATGATAGTTTGCACTACATCTGTCCAAACTACTGCTTTTAGTCCTCCCTGAAACAATAAATTTGATGCACAAAAGTGCTTAACCTGTTATTGACATATAGTACAGAATTTATACACTTTCAGCCAAATAATCTGTGCTTTACATATAATATGTAAACCATCAAAAATTAATTTTAAGTTTTATTGCTGTTAATGTTCAGTGATTATTCTTGGGCACTAATTCCGGAGAAACTAAGTTTGGCAATATTAGTAAATATAATCAGAAATGCTACCTGAGATGCAGGCATAATCAGGCAACATGGGGTATAATTAATTAACACAAACTGGTTTCATGTTCAAGCTTCTAGATCAATGTGTTCCAGCCAAGCTGCTCACTAGAGAGCAGCAGCATAGTCGCTGCCTTGCGTGAGTAAGCCTGCAACATGCAGTAGAGCTCTGCTCTGGGATAAGTTGCTGTCACAGCACAGTGGGTACTGGCGGAAGCCTACGATGGGAATGATTGGGGTTGCTATGACCTCCTCCCAGTGATGTATCGGCTATTGTCCTCCACTGGCACTTCCTCTATAGCCATGCTCTGCTGTAATGCTGCTACATAGTCCCATGTACTCATTCTCAAACTCATCAATTTGGAACAGGCTGTTCTAGATTATATGTAAACATAATGATTGTTGAAGCTGGGTTCTCTCACAGCTGTTCATTAATGCTATTTGTTAATATCAGATGAGATTTATGCTAATATATCAACATATATTTGATTTAACAAAGTAAAACAATTATAATGGAAGTGTGAATATGCTATCTGCTATCCTTAACCAGAAGTAGAAGCTCAGGTAGTACAAATGTCATTATATGACTGGAACTTCTAGCACTATTTTCTCTACACTACCTAGAGCAAGAAGATATTGAATTTTACCAAAATTTGAGATCAGTGTTTCATAAAAAAAACACTCATTTTGAGCCTACTGAATCCAAAACAAAACTTTTTTGAGAAAAAGGCTTTTGTGTATATTGTGTCTGATAGGCAGACAGACAGGCAGCAGACAGGTAGATAAAGACAGGTGGGCAAGTGGGCAGAAGGATGGATGGACAGATTGGTAGACAGACATACAAATCGACAGACAGGCAGGTAAATAGGGAGCAAAGATTGTAACTAAACACCAAAATTCAAATAGAAGCCAAGTAAGCTGTAATCTCATAAGTCAGATATCTTTTAAGATGTAAGGTAGAGACTTTTCAGCAATTTGCCACATTCTTTACAAGAGAGGATTTTTGTTGTTTCTATTTTTTCAAAACTGCCTAATGAAAGGAACTGGAACTGGAACTTAAAAATTCAATGCCACAACTGGGATTTGAACCACAGACCTTCCGCTTACCGGGCGGCTGCTCTACCACTGAGCTATTGTAACAAACTGCCAGAATGGGATCAATACGAAATACGAACTGGTTTGAGAATTTGATGCCATTCTGGCAGTTTGTTACAATAGCTCAGTGGTAGAGCAGCCGCCCGGTAAGCGGAAGGTCTGTGGTTCAAATCCCAGTTGTGGCATTGAATTTTTAAGTTCCAGTTCTACCTCTCAAACTTTGCCCACACACGGCTTGTGTGTTTAAAAACACCAACAGTAAGTTTGTTGGCATAAATAAATAATAATTACCATTTGAAGGTTATTTAATCCTGGGATATAAAGTACTTACAATAGTAAGTCACCATTGGGGTAATTTGTCTCTGATGTGAGACTGCCTTTGTGGTTTACCAGGAGAAATACGAACTGGTTTGAGAATTTGATGCCATTCTGGCAGTTTGTTACAATAGCTCAGTGGTAGAGCAGCCGCCCGGTAAGCGGAAGGTCTGTGGTTCATATCCCAGTTGTGGCATTGAATTTTTAAGTTCCAGTTCTACCTCTCAAACTTTGCCCACACACGGCTTGTGTGTTTAAAAACACCAACAGTAAGTTTGTTGGCATAAATAAATAATAACTGCCTAATGATTTTGATTAAAATTTCATATATTTGAGGTATTGAGAAGACAAATAAAATATATTATTTGAATTTTCTTTAAATAATTTCTGAAGTGCTCTTCTTTTTTAGCCAATAGTATATAACTGGCGAACCATAGGTGAGAGATAAACATCTACTGAAGAAAAAGGCAGATTTTGTGGGCAGTTGAGCAGTGTTTGTTATGATAGAGCAGAACAGCTGAGAGTTGCAAGGTCAGAAGTTGTGAATTGTGATTAAATTTTAAGGGAAATAAAGTGACATAAAAAGTGGGCTTGTCATTTGTCACAGTGCATTAAAATGTACCCAAAAGACCTGCTCAAGTTTAACATGACTAAGATTTCCCATGTAGTGGGTTTATTAACAGGACATTATCCTGTAAGGCTTTAACTCACACAAGAGCTCAGGCCTTCTGAAACTGTTTTCCAAAACTGGATGAGCTACCTACTGCTTCAGTGAGTAGTTCTTTGCAGTTCTTCTTTAACAGCAAACTGCTTTTCTGAGAGATATTAGAACAGGGTTACACAATAGATTTTTAGATAGGTTGCAGTGTAAGGGTTTTTTAAAAAGCCCCCAGATCAAAATTCCATTTAATCCACTAAATGTATACAGAGCGCAAATGAATAACACCCAACTCACCCAAGAGCTCAGGCCTTCTGAAACCATTTTCCAAAACTGGATGAGCTACCTACTGCTTCAGTCAGTAGTTCTTTGCAGTTCTTTTTTAACAGCAAACTGCTTATGTGAGAGATAATAGAACAGGGTCACACAATAGATCTTCAGATAGGTTGCAGTGTAAGGTTTTTTAAAAAGCCCCCAGATCAAAATTCCATTTAATCCACTGAATGTATACAGGGTGCAAATGAATAACACTCCATGAATTTTACTGGTAATAGAGGCTTCATAGACAATCAATTTGAGAGAGGAAGCCAATGGTCTACGATGTCAAGTTAATAAGTCATACACATTCAAAGTAATGAGTAATTGTGACCAATAAAGCATAAACAGAACGAAATATGTCAATATTATTCACTGGAATTGAAACAATGCTTATTAGAGACTTAGTAAAGCCTGTCTGCTGTCTCTCCAAAGAAGCATTTCTAAATTGTAGCATTACCAAAAGTGCTTAAATTGGAGACTTAACATGTGGCTGCATGCCACTGCAATGGATAACAGGTTGTGGCGAGTGGCTACACAAATATAGGGCAGTGCACAAATGTGTGCTTTGGCCCACAGTTATGACAACTAACTGTGGACCTAATGAACCCCAGAAATTGGGTTCAAACCCGGAAATGGGTAAACTTTTTTTCCCCTTTCGTTTCCATTTTGAGAGCAATGTTGTGTTTATGCTTTAAAATAGCAAAATACCACCATCATATGCAATACACATACTATTGTTTACTTCTATTAGGTAATTTATTTCCTGATTGGTTTTCACTCTCCAATTCTGCACACCACAATGTACGGGTCCAAACATTTGTCTGACTATTCTTCTCTCGAAAGTTTGCAAAGCATTTTCATTGTTCCTTGTGGTAGACCAAACCTTAGACCCAAAGGTTACTACTGGCCTTATTAATGTTTTATAAACTTTGAGTTTAGTATTTCTGGTTACTATTTGATTAGAAAAAAATCTTTTTATTTGCATAAGCTCATTCCCTCCCTTTATTCTTTCTCTTATTCCAGCACTCAATTTATTATCAGATTTAATTAAGGTACCTTGATATGAAACCTACACTTATTCATTATTTATTTCCTTACCTTTGCCCTGCTTGTTTCTACCTATTGTATTGTAATGTTAATATCAATTCAACTTGTTTTTATAATAATTCAATCGTATGTAGCTCTTTCAAGTGCTTATCAATTATTTACTTGTTTCTAAGATGCTAGTTAGGCTTGATCCATCTCATTTAAATGAAAACAAAGTACTCAGTATGTACCTACTATTTAGGTCATGCCAGAGTAAATAATAGTTCAATAAACTTGAAACAAAAAGTTTAAACATTAGTTAAGAATGTTTTTTTAAGAAAGAGAGAAAGAAAGGAAGGAAGGAAGGGAGGGAGGGAGGGGGGAGGAAGGGAGGAAGGGAGGAAGGGAGGAAGGGAGGGAGGGCGGAAGGAAGGAAGGAAGGGAGGGAGGAAGGAAGGAAGGAAGGGAGGGAGGGAGGGAGAGACGGAGGGAGGGAGAGAGAAAGAAAAAGAGAAAGAAAGAAAAAGAGAAAGAAAGAACATAAAGAAATATGGGCTTATGGTTATTTGAACCTGCACTTTTAATATGTAGCACCATATGCATTACGCAAAACAGACAGACTATGGAGTTGGCCCACTTGTTCTCTCATAGATTTTATTGTCATTAGGCCTGTTACAGCAATAGACAACGTCAGTGTAGTTTACATGTTATATATAACAAATAGATTCTAGCAAAATTATATATACATACATATTTACAAATATCAGTTATAAAAATAATGCTACCGATATTCACTATGACCTACTATATATTACTTTTAGTACAATCAGTTCTCTTATAGAGCCAAGTATGGAGCGTATATGGATATATCCATTTGTTGAATGGCAATGCACATTTCAAAGATAAGTTACAATAACAGTGGTATTTACAGCTGAGTTGAATTTTCAAAATATTCTTGTAGAGAGTAGTACGGATTGTTTAATAATCTGTCATAAAGTCTACGTTCAAATCTATTATACGTCAGTTGAGTTACCTCATTTGATAGTGCGTTATACATTTTTATACCTAATGCTTCAAAGCTATTTTGTGATTTTGACAGTCTATTATAAGCTGTATCAATTTGGTTTGTATTTCTTGTGTTATAGTTATGGATATCCTGTCTATAGTGAAAATCAGATATATTCTTTTTTATATAAATGAGGACTGTATAGATATACAAGTTCACTACTGTCATTATTCTTAGTTGTACAAATATTGGCTTACAGTGTGCCAATTTATCTGCATCCGATATTATTCGAATGGTCTTCTTTTGCAATAGTAGGATATTAGTGATATATTTACTATTACCCCAAAGTATAATACCATATGTTATAATGCTATGAAAGAAAGCAAAATAAGCAGTTCTGATGTAAGTGTCAGGTACAATCATGCATACCCTCAAACAATTTTAAGGAACAGTTCTGTGATTTGTAATCCTAGACCATAGGCTTCCTATCTCAAACTGATTGCCTATGAACCATCTATCACCAGTAAAATTCATGCTGTGTTATTCATTTACAACCAGTATATATGATCTTTTATAACTCCATTGTGTTCATATTCAAGTACAAGGATCTTATAAATCCTTTTTAATCTTTTAGTAATTTATGAAATTAAATTAGGTGTGTTTACCAACCATGTCCATGACAAAGAATAGGTTTTTCAGTGTTGAAAAAATTTCAAAATAAGCTGAATGATTTTTGAGATTATCCTACATACCACAAACACAAATTTTGTCTCTCTAAAATATAAATAGGCAGAGCTGTATATGCAGGGGGAAACTGTAGAAGTTGGCAACATTTCTTGAAAACTATACAATAAAGCATAGGTATTAAGGCAATGTATCTGTGAAATATAGTGAAAATTGCTGAAAATTTTGAAATTTACTTTTTGCATTTTTTATTATACTTAAACTTTACACTTTAATGGCAAACTTTAGTTTTCTCAATACCAGCCATTTTTAAAGCTCCAGGAGAGCATTTAAGTGTTCCAATGCTGGTGGGCATTTCTCACTAAACTTCATCGCTACAGTTTTGAAATGCATTTTTCATTTTCACTGGCTTTGATTTTGGTTCCCTGCAGGGAATTTTGCTTCAGAAAGGTTGTGAGTTGGCTGTGCTGAAATGAATTTGATATATTGAACTGAAATGCTGTGAATCTGAGACATGTTTTGCTTCCAAACAGAGAAATGCTGTTAGTGTTCTGTAATTCTGTAATCTTGCCAGGTTATTTCAGTGTTCCAGTTATATATTAGGCATTGTTTAGGTAGTCAATTGATTTTAAGTTATTCATTAGTCTATAGTAGAGCTGCAACAAGCACATATTTTATGAATTTTATGTATAAATTTTCAAAAGTGCATAGTGTAGAGGTTAGTTAAGAAAAATAAATTTATAAATTTTGTGAACAATGCGAAGGCAAAAGGAAAGTTTTCACATTAAGAAACAACCAAGCAAACTTAAAATTCTCAAGAAATGCTACTGAGGCCAAGAAGAAAGCAGCAGAGGGTCCCACATGTGGTGCTAGTGAATTTTAGTATGATTGGATTTAGGTAAAATACAAAATCATACTGCTAAACTTTAAAATTAATTTTTCTCAGTGCTTTTTTTTATAAGTGTTTTTCACTATTCAAAATGCTCCTTGAACCCTAGTTTATAAGTTATTAGCAGAGCTAGCAAGTTCATACCATTCGCCGATTGGCTGATTTCATTATTTACATAGACACATTATGGCAATACCCAAGCAATTATAACCTGGATTTTAATATTCCCTGATCGAATGTAAAATAATATCCAAATAATCAAATTAATTTCTTAAATATCTGAAGACTCTTACTAGACAAAATACCAAAGCAGGAATTTTACTAAATATTTACTAATCTGTGGCCATATTACTAAAAACTAATGTATCTCTGAAGCCTTTCAAATGAAAAACTCATTCTACGTTCTGTCAAACAAGATTTATAATGCAAAAATGTTCGTTGGACCTGACATGATGTGATCAGGGTATATTTGAAATATTTTATCAGTTCTGTATCAGTATCATACAGAACTGTTAAAGTGCATCTAAAAGTGCATCTTGTATGTGGTACATCGCACCAAACCCTGCATTCTTTTTTATTATACTTTTCATTTTCTTCTTTATTTCAGGTAAAATGCTTGTGGATTGGTAAATCTGTTTTGACAGTTCTTCTACATGCCGCACAGATTCAGTCAGCTCCATACCTCTGGACTGTGACAGTGTGATAGTTGTGGGTAACTCTTTGAACAAATTTGCAATCAATAATATATTTCTAAGAAGCTGTTCTGTTACTCGACATTTGGCAGTTTGTAAGCTAAACTGCCATCGGTTTCTAAATTGGCTAATACCAAAACAATTTTGTCATAATGTTCAGCATAGTAGATTACAGCTTCTAGCCAAGTTCCCCATCTGGTTACAACTGTCTGAAGTGGTAGTGGTATATCTGGTGCTAACTCTTTGAACTTTATAATCCTACAAGGCAGTGTTTCTCAAACTATGGGTCCCAACACACTTGTGGGTCATGGGCGATATTTTGGTGGGTCGCAGTACAACAAAACGCTTGCTGAATTAGAATATGATGGTATTTTTAATTAACATGCATATAATCATACTATATTTACTTTTCATGAGTGGTTAGCATGTATTAATTTATAATCATACTATATTTACTTTTTCATAAGTGGTTAGCATGTATTAATTTAACTTATGGGTCATATGAAGTTTAATATCCTTCAAGGTGGGTCCCGGACTTAAAAAGTTTGAGAACCACTGCTGTAAGGTGTTTTTAAAAATATATCTTTTTCATGTGAGCTACAAAGCTGTCTACATCTGCATAACTACATTTGATTGATTCAACCATATGGTGTAAAGCATGTGCTAAACATGTAATATGTATTAGTTTAGGATACAAGTTACAGACCTGTTTGGCAGCTTTTCCATGTATGTCGCACCTCAGATATGAACAGAAGAACATACATACACATACATACATTTATTTGCATTCCACAGATCCTACAATTTGCCTTGGCAACAGGATGTGGAACATGTCAATATGTTATACAATATTTACAATAAACAGGATTAATATTATAAACATAAAATGATCTAATGGTTACATTAGACGTTGTTAAATTCATTTATGGTATAGCATGAATGCTTAAGAAGATATTCCTTTAGCTTAATTTTGAATACCTTATCATTACAGGTCCTTAACCCATTAGGTAGCATATTAAATATTTTTATACATTGGTAATGCACTCCTTTTTGGACACATGTGAGGTTAGTTGATGGTATATGAAGTTCAGATCTAGATCTTGTATTGATATTGTGGATGTCAGAATTAGTAGTGAAGTAGTTTTTATTTTTTATGTAGAAGTTCATCAGTGAATATATGTATTCTCCGGTAAGGGTTAATATTTCTAGGTTTTTGAAAATGCTTCTACACGATGTTCTTGGATGAGAGTGTGATATAATTCTGATGGCCTTTTTTTGTAAGATGAAAATTCTCTTTGAATTTGTTGAACCTCCCCAAAAGAGTATACCATATTTCATTACCGAGTGGAAGTACGCAAAGTAAGCTAATTTTAATGTATGAGCATCACTGAAGGAGGACAGAAGTCGTAATGCATAGCATGCAGAGCTCAGTTTAGGGGCAATTTCATCTATGCGGGTTTTCCAATTTAGGTGCTTGTCAATTTGTATACCTAAAAATTTAGAAGCATTTGAATCTTGAACAGAGTTACCATGTATGTCTATTGCAAAGTTATGCTGTGCGGCATTAATGGTAGTAAATTTTACAATATTTGTTTTATTAACATTTAGTTGCAAACCATTTGCATTGAACTAAGATTGCATTAATGTTGTTATGTGATGCGAGGTTTCTTTAAGTCCATCTAAACTTTTATGCGAAATTAATAGTGTTGTATCATCAGCAAATAGAAATTCTTGTGCCAACTTGTTTAAGCTTGGTGCAAGATCATTTATAAAAACTAAGAAAAGTAATGGTCCTAAAATAGAACCTTGGGGAACTCCTTGTTTTATAACTTTACTCCTTGAATAATCAGGTATATTTGAATTAGGTTTCAATATTTTCACTTTTTGTACCCTGTTTGTTAAGTATGAGTGAAACCATGTTAATGGAGTTCTCTGAATGCCATAATATTTTAATTTGTCTAGCAGGATTTGGTGGTCTACACAATCGAAAGCCTTAGATAAATCGCAGAATACCCCGTTTACATGTTTTCTTTGATTTAATGATTCTAATAACCCATTAGTGAATTTATAGATAGCATTATCAACTGATATTTCCTTTCTAAATCCGAATTGTTCAGGGACTAGAATATTATTTGATTCTAGGTGCTGCTGTAGCCGGTTATACATAATTCGTTCAAAAATGTTTGAGAATGTGGGTAGTAGAGATATTGGTCGATAATTATCTATTTTGGTCTTTTCTTTTCATTATCTTTAACTCAATCAGGCCATAAGAGGGTCATTGCTCTTTCAAATGTTGATATGATTGTCGTGCGATTTACCTTTTGAATTACTTCTGCCATCATGAGGAAACTCCTACCAGGATGATCTGCAGAAAGAATCCTGATAACTACATTTACCATTAAGCGTCCTGTGGAGCTGCAGTTTCATCCAAGGATACCCGTATCTTGTTATCCACAACTGAGTACCTTATGTCATGCAAGCATCTATCATACACCAGCTGCAGATATGTTTTCCAAAGAGTTGTTTGCAATGGCAGTTTCATACCTGTATATTTTTCCATAAATGTCCTAAAAACGTTATTTTCTACTTTCTGAAATGGAATATTGCAGCACGCCAACATTAAGCACAACTGGTAAAAGAATGCAGACTGTCTGCTTGTTAACGGTGCATTCTCTGGAGCCTCTTTGTCATCTGGATTCATATTTCGCAACAATGCAAGATGTGCAAGATGTTTTTGTGTGGCACAGTGTCGTTTAATTAGCGATGGATTAGCAGGTTTGATTTCCACATGATATGCATGATGCATGACAGTGAATTGTGTATCTGTTAGTTGATAGATAATCTGTTGCAAATTTGTTACTGATTTCAGTTAATTTAGTTTCTCGATCTGGCCTCTCTTTTTCCATGTTTGCTGAAGTATCCCAATGAAATGTAAATGCAAATAATGAAGTAAATGACATGAATAAGTACACTGCTAGAAAACATACTATGATTTTACAGCAAATATAGTTGCTCACATTTGAAGCACAACAAAGATGTTATTTGAATGTCTTCCTTCCTACCAACATGCTCTGTATTTTGCAGTGACAGCTGTTTTGCAGTAATGGGTTGCATTCTGTGAGGAACCTTGCCCTTGCAAATAGTGCTGCATGGTATAGCCATGTCTGGCTGCTCGACACTGCTCAAGGAAATCGATACAAACTTCCTAGCTCTGGTTATTAGCTTGAAATTTTTAGGAGACCTTCAGAGATTAAGGTATTAAAATTTGTCGTATGCTAGTTAAAAATATTAAATAATTGAGCTGAAATTAAATATTTTTCATAACTCATATTGAAAAAATTGAAAATATTGATAAATAGTGTACAAAACATGTTTTTTTTCTTAAACTAATTAAATCTAACCAATTTTGGTATGACAATTTCTTCATATTTGTATACTGAACTCAAATTAAAAATTTAAGAGAGATACAATAAACTGTAGGGTCCAAGGGCGATTTCATATGAGCATATCAAAAAGTGATTTATTATTAATAAATATATTAATAATTTAAAAATGGTTTGACATATGACATTGAAATTTTGTATATAGTATTTAATTTATGTTCTGAGTGTGTGGAAAATAATTCAAAGCAATCACAAGAAAACTGTAGATTTTTTAATTTTCATAGATACATTACCTTAAATGTCAACTTCTAAAATTTAATCTCCAGCCTGCAGGGGAATTGGCAATGATGATTAGTTTCTGTGCCAGGCACATATAGTGGTGATTGCTGATGATATAAAGAAATACTCTACAATGGGGAGAAAAAGTTTACACAGGTTACACATCAAGATGTGTATTTTGTTAGTCATTATTTTTCTAAATATTACTTGCAAAGGTAATAAATGTCTATTTCATAGTGTGATTGGTAATGTTATAGTTATGTTAGAATGGCATTAAGTGGTGTTGTGATTTTGCAAATATGTTTGAAGTATTTAAAGTTTTTATTTATCTATCATATTTTGTTTCATTTTCTCAATTTCAGTTGTGATAGTTACTGAAAAACATGACTCAATGGGGTTCAATATCAGTCTTTGGTGAAGAAAAAGCAAAGAAAAAGAGAAGCACTGAAAAAAGTTTTGTCCTTAAACCTTTTTATAAAATCAACCTAAACATCCTCCCCAAATGAAATTGTTGGAGATCAGAAGGAAATTTTCCCCTCAAACTTAAAGATGATGAAGAAAAAATACTTCTAGCAAAGAAAAGTGAAGATTCATCATTATTTAAAAACTTCTCATACTCAGTGCTGATTTTTTACTTTGACACTGGAGTATGTTTCAATGGTTGGGATAAAACAGGGCAAAGAAAGTTACTTTATAACAGGGGTATTTACTCAATATATGCTTTAGAAGCACTGCTTACCTATAAAATTATGGAAAACCAATTGTGTAACACTTTTTAAAATTATTCACGCCATCTACAATTTCGCGCTATATTTTAGTTTCAATCATAGCTGTTCCTGCTATTAAATCTTGGCTGGTGTTATCCCTTCCTTTCACCATTGCCACTATGTTTCATGGGCGCTTGGTGTTCTGAAAGTATCCGAACCCTGGTTGTGGAAGTGAACTTCCATGGAAGGGAATAAATGAGCATGCTAGTTTAGATCTAGTTGATTATGTGTGTGTGATTGTTTCATGCATTGATAATTTGTTTAACATCTCTTTGAGTGTAAATCAGTGGTATATATTGTCTGCTATCAAAGCTATCACCAAAGCCCACATCTAAAGCAAACTAGAAATTAATATGCAATATTAATAATAATTGCAATACCAGCCAGTTTCCCTCATGAAGAGTTACCATTGGACAGAGGAAACTAGGGCTTCAGATGCCTGCTGCTGTAGCCTTCACTACAATGTGGGAAGAGAGAGGTGAGACAGGGGAATGCAGGAATAAGCATGCCAAGGCTTTGGAATCCTGCATGGCTATACTCACACGAAGGTCTTTGAAATGTGTCGTGTAAACCTGACTGGGTTGTAGTTAGCAAGAATGCTCGGTTTTTAATATTGTATGATTGTTACAATCCTCAACAGCTGTATTAGTACTACTATTACTTATTTCACAGTGTACAGTGTAGCAAGACAGTTGCTAGTACTAATTCTTCAAAATGGATGAACAATGTATAATAAAACAATTTGTAAAATGACCATTCTCGCAGTTCAAATACACAGACTAATTAGTGATAGTAAAACAGGAAAGGTCTACTGCAGCTCTTGCACACTTGCAGTGTGAGCAGAACAAAAAAATAAAAAAAAAAAAAAATATATATATATAGAATCCTTTGAAAAGATATTTTAATATAAACAAATATGATAAGTATTTGTAGTAACTGGTTCATGCAAATTAAATAAACTTTATTGCTGGCCAACTTTATTTGTAACTGAGAAAATGCCCTGAAATATGACAGCTTTTGCAATTTTAGCATATTTACTTACAGCTTTGGATAAACAGAAGAGATCAACAATTAGAAACATAAGTTTGAAGAACTATGGTCAGAAACTTGAAGCTGTAATATAGCTTCCTAGTTATTACCTCGCCATTTGAAACTGCAGTCGTTGGTGACGTGATGTTGTTGGTCACGTTGATGTGGTTTGGTGTGTTGTCTCCGGCTAGCTGAGCTTAATCTCTTTATCTCGGGTTTGCGTGAGTGTAAAGGACAACCCAAGAACAACTTTGCAGATCATTTATTGCATCTGTAAATGTTTTCGGGAGTTATGCCGATTCTATATGTGTATCTGTAGAAGCATCTCAATCACATTGGCGCAGCACGAACTGCACGAACTCCCGTACTGCTCTCTGGTTGAGTACTGACTAGACGCTTCTCTCTTACCCACGCCAAGAAGACCGTTCGCTTCCAATTTGAATGTCATGACGTCATCCAAGAAAGCCTCGTATCCAAAATGTTATTTCCTTTTCCCGCAATTTAGAAATGTCCCTTTCTATTATAACATGTTCTTTTATGAATTTTGAATATATAATTACCTTTTTAGGATTAAACGATGTTTACTTTATATTTTATTAGATATATCGCGCGACTTTTAAGGTTTGTAGAACTGACTTTCGAACGTATATTTTAAACTATGTGGTATGACGTCATGACTCGTTAATTTCAAACCAATAATGCGTTTATTCTACAAATTTAACGACTATTATTTACTCATATCTTGCTCACCTTACAACACTTGCTACTCTATTATCTATTTATGTTATTACTCAATATTTATCGCAAATCTCAGATCCGGCAATTAAATTAAAACGTATCTTTTTCAAAAGCCCATTCGATCGGAAATCTAAATTTCGGTATCAAATGCCCCCATTTATATTATTTTATTATTTCATAATAAAATAATGTAAATGTCTTGCCCGAAAGAAAAATTAAAATTACTCCTGTATTTTGAATAATCGGCAACACTCCCATTATATACAATTTTCAATTACACTGTTTTTGAAATTGGTTATTAACACATTTTCTCATTAATCTTTTTAACATGACAAACAATTGTACACTTGACTAAACATTAATCCTTAAATACTAATTACAATATGTTATGGTTTCTTCTATGAAGCTTCTATATAAAGGTTAAATTTCAAGAGTCTTTCTTTATACTTCCTTCTTTTAGTTCATGTTTGCTCACTTCGCTCTCACTATCACTTGCACTGTGATTTTTCACTTTTGTTATTGTAACACATATCTGTACTAGATCCTTTAAGCACTAAAATGTACATATATTCCTATAAATCCATTGCACTCTTTAGACAAGTTCTTTCTTTGTCTTTCTATTATAACTATCTATACATCTAAATATTTTAACAAATGTTTACAAAGTAAATATTCTGTTTTCTCTCTATGCGGAGATGAACATTTTAACAATCTTTCTGAAGCTGTTTTTGTGAGCTCTATACAATATATTTTTAAGCTCTTGGTGGTAGATAGCAATTCACATTCTGCATTTTTCATGAATATGTAAGTACCTGACCAATATATGATTTTCAAGTAAGCTAACATTTACATTTTATCTCAAAGCTGATTGGGCGCCAATAGACAAATGACACTTCCAATTTTTCTTTTACATTAAATCAAGGTTCCAAGGCACCACACGGTTTCTTGTATGGTCGAAGGAGTTGTTTATGCCATCTTCCCAGACATTTTTCATTTTTAACATCTTTTAATTCATAGGTATGATGACCAAATTTGGATATAATTTCTGCAGGACCTTTATATAACAATTCCATCCTTTTGTTCCTACCTCTCAAGGCACTTGATAACTTATGGTCTTTAACTAGTACCCAATCGCCTATCTTAGGTTCCCATTTATGTTTTCTACTCTTTTTCTTTAATTTTCGCTTCTCTGCCTTTTTCTTGATTCGTTCAAAAGCAATTTTCGCTCTTTCTTCCTCACTTAACTGAATGTCATTAATTTTCAGTGTTTTTGGTTCCCCTATCAATATTGGTTCTGGTTCAATTCCTAACATTAATTTTATTGGTGCAAACCCAGTAGTTACATTAATGGTGTGATTGATAATCTTTTCTATCAATGGACAATATTTCACCCAATCCTTGTGATTATGATGTGTAAGTACACGTAAATAAATTCCTATATCTCGGAGGACACGTTCTGTTGGATTCCCTGATGGAAAGTATGATGAACAATGATATAACTTTATCTCGAGTCTAATGTCACCCTAATCTTTCTATTGGCCTTATTTACAATACATAGGGGATTCACAAATTCTGAATTCGAAATTTCAATAACCTCATCTTCTAACATTGACTTTATAACTGCATCTACCTCTTCTCTTATTGTACTAGGGATAGCTCTCGCTTTATGTGTAAAAGGTTTGATGGGTATCATTTCAAACGAATGAGTATAGATATTACATTTACCAGGTTTCTCAGAGAATACTTCTTTATTTCGGATTAATATTTCAAACAGTTTATCCCTCTGTTGTTCATTTAGTTGATCAGCCTGAGTTACTTTTTCCCTCAACAATTCTTCTAAGTCTTCACTACTCTCCCTATCATAGTACCTAGTTGCATCAGAAACCCTCAAATTGTCTATGAAATCATTTTTATCCCATTCTACATTTTCTTCATTATCGACACTGTACTCTTTGACATTTACTTCAGTTAATTCCATAGCTCCTACTTTAACATATTCTACAAAGAATGTATCCCCTTGGATTTCTTCTTCCTCTTTTTCTCTTACAATAGTTTCTGAACTACTATCTTCCACAAAAGGCACTATAATGGTCTCATCTTCAACTTTCATTTCTACAATCATGTTTTTAAAATTCACCACAGCTTCCCAGGCATAAAGACAATCACAACCTATTATAATATCTGTCACAAGTCTTCCTACAATCAGAAATAAAATTCCAAGTATTCTCCCATTTATTTCAATATTTATCATTGCTTGAAATTTTACTCTCTCTTTTCGTTTTCCCACAGCTAGCGAGCAATATATCCCATTAACTGGTAAAGACATTACTTTAAAGCCACTACTTTGTAAATTATCATAAAAATTTTGTGAGCATACTGTGCTGTTTGATCCCGTATCTATAATTGCATTGTATTGTTTTCCATTTACTCCAATTTTGATTTTAGGTGGATCTCCTACTTTTTTCGTTTTCGTCAATTCTATTTTTCCATTCTCTTTTCTTTTGTATCATCATTTGCCTTCCAGGACTATTTATTTCCGAGTACTTATCACAATCATTACTAGGATACCCAGTTCTCACTGAAGGCGCGTTTGACCGGGTCTGGCGTTTCCCTGATTTTTATGTATTGCTCCTGTACTATTTCCCGAATTGTTACTTCTGTTTTCCTGCATTAAATCGGGGTTACTTCCTACCATGTTTTTGACCGTGTTAATGGCCTCGACCATTTCCGCATTTTCGGGGGAATTTCGTCCACTAGAATACCTTTCTCCCTGTCTTGGTGACCTCGGTCTAAACTCGTTATCTCCATTTGTCCAATACCCATCATTTGAATTTCTACTATGTCCAAAATAACGTCCCCGTCTACCTCGATCAAATCTATTTGTATTCATATAATTCACCCTTATATTTCTTCCCCTTAGATTACCATTTCTATTTTGGTGATACCCTTCCTGGTTATATCTACCTTGATTTTCCCACCGGAATGATTCCATCCTTGGTACTGGTCCTTTATATCTTTCCCTAACCTCACTTCTATTCTGATAATACTGTGCCCCTTGCCCGAAAGAATTGACAGTTTCTTTTCCTTCATATGTATTTCCAAATGCGTGTTTTGGCTTATTGACTTCTAAGGCGGATAATAATTCTATCATAGCTGCAATGCTATCGGGTCGGGCTATGATTAGGTAATGTTGAAGTGTTTCCGGAAAATGTGGAGTAACTATATTTATTAGATCTTTTTCATCCAAGGGAGGGTCCAACATCTTCGATTTTCTCGCTATTCTCATAAAATAGTTTACCATCGATTCCTCCGATCTAGGATTAAATTTTCCATTGCTTAATTCAACTCTAATATTAGCCTGCCTACTAGCTCCCCAATATCTGGTTAAAAAGATGTTCCTAAAGGTCCTGTAGTCATTATTGTTACCCATAGAAAGGCCTAGCCAATTAGCAGCATTACCCTTTAGACATTTTCTTACTATCACCATCTTGTACTCCTCTGGTATACGTTTCACCGTGAAGTACTCTTGTAACCCTTCTAAAAAGGCTTTAGGATCATCTGAATCTTCATTTTCAAAAACTGGAGGTGTCATTTCATTTAAGACATGGTTAGGCCAATGTAAATTTGAATTGTCACCTATCCCTGAGCTATTTCCGAGATCAGAATGGGAATTACTGTTACCCCTATTTTGCATCGAAATGTCAGCTGATACACCTGGTATTGCCTCGTTTCTTGCAACTTCATTACTAAGATTGTTGTGATTACATGCATTTTCATTTAATTTCAAATTTTCTAAGGCCTCTTTTACCTGAGTAATTTCTGTTACTACTCCTTTTATTTTGTCTGTAACATCCTCCAAATTTCTAGCCTGCCTTTCACTTTCTACATCAGATCTTTCTATTCTAACTTTACACCCCTGTAACTCTTCTCTAATTTCTTCCCTTTGTTTGTCTAATCTATATGTTACTTTTTCCTTTTCTTTATCTAATTTTTCACTCACTTGTTGACCTAATTTCTTTTCAGAATTCTTTACTTCTTGCCTTATTGTCTCTAATTCTCCCTTAACCTGTTCTCTATTTTCTTTTACTTCACTACTAACTTTATTAATTTCCTCCCTAACTTCTTCCCTAAAGGTTTCGAAAACTCTCCTCTGATTCTCCAATTGCATTCCCAATTCCTGTTGTCCCTTTTCTAATTTCTGTCCTAACTCTATACTAGTTTCGTCTATCTTACTCATCTTTTGGCTTAACTCTGTTCTTAATTCTTTACTATTTTCATCTATCTTTTGACTTAACTCTGTTCTTAATTCTTTACTATTTTCATCTATCTTTTTACTTAACTCTGTATTCATCTTTTCCACTGTTCTTAATTCTTTACTATTTTCATCTATCTTTCGACTTAACTCTGTACTCATCTCTTTCATTATCGTTTGAAACATATTCTCTATTTCTGACATAAATGCTGGCCTTTCTGAATTACTACTAAACATTTCTGAACTACCTCTAGGTGTTTCTCTAACGTTCTGATCTTCTAATTCTTGGCATATTCTGCTACCAATTACATTCCGATTAAATTCTTCCATTCTACTTATACTTTCCCGAATTTCCGGACTTTCAAAACCTCTAAACTCACTATCACTGTCTTCCATTTCTAAGCTATTTATATGTGTTTTTCTACTCACCAAAATTTTCAATATTTTCACTATTTCACTTTAACTGCACTTAAACTTGTTCACTACACGTTTCACAGATGTTGACGCGCTGGGCACCTTCTTGTCTGCTGGTTCGATGCTGGTCTGGTCGTCTTGGGGGTTTGGTCCATTCTTTCGGCGCCACACGTTGGGAAGCCAATTTGAAGCTGTAATATAGCTTCCTAGTTATTACCTCGCCATTTGAAACTGCAGTCGTTGGTGACGTGATGTTGTTGGTCACGTTGATGTGGTTTGGTGTGTTGTCTCCGGCTAGCTGAGCTTAATCTCTTTATCTCGGGTTTGCGTGAGTGTAAAGGACAACCCAAGAACAACTTTGCAGATCATTTATTGCATCTGTAAATGTTTTCGGGAGTTATGCCGATTCTATATGTGTATCTGTAGAAGCATCTCAATCACATCGGCGCAGCACGAACTGCACGAACTCCCGTACTGCTCTCTGGTTGAGTACTGACTAGACGCTTCTCTCTTACCCACGCCAAGAAGACCGTTCGCTTCCAATTTGAATGTCATGACGTCATCCAAGAAAGCCTCGTATCCAAAATGTTATTTCCTTTTCCCGCAATTTAGAAATGTCCCTTTCTATTATAACATGTTCTTTTATGAATTTTGAATATATAATTACCTTTTTAGGATTAAACGATGTTTACTTTATATTTTATTAGATATATCGCGCGACTTTTAAGGTTTGTAGAACTGACTTTCGAACGTATATTTTAAACTATGTGGTATGACGTCATGACTCGTTAATTTCAAACCAATAATGCGTTTATTCTACAAATTTAACGACTATTATTTACTCATATCTTGCTCACCTTACAACACTTGCTACTCTATTATCTATTTATGTTATTACTCAATATTTATCGCAAATCTCAGATCCGGCAATTAAATTAAAACGTATCTTTTTCAAAAGCCCATTCGATCGGAAATCTAAATTTCGGTATCAAACTATGAGAATTGCTAATGAAGAGGATGAAGAAAGGCCTAGAAAGACAAATTGTCATGAAAATGAAACCCATTCTTTGTACTTAGGGATATTCTGTGAAACCCTGGACATATTAATGATTCAAACTAAATTAAGATTTAAATCATAGAAACAGTTGAAATTTCTGGCCTTACTGGATTCTAAACATTTTGCAAGTTATGATAAAAGTTTCCCAACAAATGTATTATGTGAACAGAGAGAACCGTATGTCTCCTATTTTGATATACTGTCTTTGAAAAATTAAATGAAATGTTATATTCAGCTCATTTTTTATTGTTCCATTTATATTCCACCTTTAACTACAGAGGTCATATCGGTGGCCTCTCTCATGGAACATGTTATCCATTGGTAATGGTGTTACTTTACTGAATTTGTATCCAGTTCAGGACATGGTGGCCAAGACCTGACAGATACAGTAATTCACTTGCTGGAGAGACATGGATTTGACATAAATAACTGCAGAGGAGAGACTTCAGAGCACACTCTGAATTTGATGGGTTTAAGATGTTGTAGCCAAGCAACTTCTTTTTTTGACATTTTCCAAGAATTTTTGTTTGTTCCTTTTTTTTTTTTTTGTGCTTCTTGTCATCTATGAAATTACTTAAACACATTTTTCAGTAAAGAGAACTTTAGTGTCAAATCCCTCTATAAGACACTGGTTTGCAGAAGCTTGAACAAAGAAGGCAGGGTAATCATCAGAGCACTATTGTCAGTCATAGGAAATGAAGGTGAGCAATCTTTGATAAAAACTGAAGCCAGAGGTATACACTGAAAAAATTATATAGTCTTGAGACATCTTTTATGACTGCAGTTTGGAATTTTACTCTTGAAAGATTCAATTTTGTAAGTAAGCAATTACAAACAGAACTGCTATCAATTTGTATAGGTCTATAGTTGATCTCTTGGAAGAAATGAAGATTGAATATGAAATTTTCAAGAATATACACCAGAAAAAATTTGAATCTCTTTGTGATATTAGGTGAATATCAGGAAAAGAAACACATTACAAAAGAGAAAATACTCTTTAATGGATTTGATTTCAGATGTTGAAGAAACTGATGAATTAGATGATATGCACCTTCATTTTGATTTTGAATAAATTGCTTGAAGAACTGAAGAAGAGTTTCTTCTTACAAGGACTTCAGTGAACCATTTAGTTTTTTGTCAAACATGAAGAACTTGAAATATAAGAAAAGTTATCCAGATTTCAATAAGTCTACAGTTCAGTTCTTAAAGACTCAGCATTTGAACTCATACTTGCAATGCTTAGTCTTCAAAAACTACATCTCTATGTAAATAATGAAAATGTGTCACACTCTCTTTCACAGGTCTGGAAGGTAATAACAGGTAAAAGCCTAGAGAGTATTTACTAGAACATGGCTCTACAATATACTTACTACTGCTTCCAACTGTTCAACAGAAAGGTGTATAGGTCATTTTAAGGACATCACAAAGTCATATTGGTGTCCTTGCTATTGAATCTGGCTGGACTACAAAGAAATCATAAATTTGTTTGAAAATGTCAGGACAAGTACGAAGTCCTTATTACATTGGATAACAGCCAAAAATTTTTCAGCATGAAATTGGGTGTTTATTATGTGGATTTTAATGCTGAATTCAATGGTGCAAACAGTTTTTCTCTGGCACCCACAGTATAAAAAAAAGTATGTTTTCTGAATTAGCACTGGCTGTAAATGCTTAAATTTCTGTTATAGTGATTGACATAGTAAACAAGATCTAATAGTGATAATAATATTTATTTTTTATTATTTTACTGCTTTAGTTAGTAAGGACTGTGGTGTTATGATAGTTTTACCTTTGACAATTTATTTCCTGTTTTTGTGTCTCCTAATAGTGAATAAATTATTACATTTCCAAATGTCTCATGTGTTTATTTTTGAATCCCTACACTAAAAGTTATCTTATCTTGAGACGGGAACTTCCATGTATATATATTTGTAATTATAGAACCAGAATGTAAACATAAGACTCATAGGTATAAGTATAATTTTTGTATTATGAATTGTGAAAGAAGTTGCCTCTTGAAAGTATGTTCACCTGAGTGCATTTCTGAAGGCTAGATATCGACAGAGGACAAACATCTTTTTGTAATTTTGTGCCGAGGGACAGTTTGCCTTAAAAGTCCAAGGACACAGTTGGGGAAAATATTCCCCATAACGGGACTAGAGAAAAAGCATGGGTGAGATACATAAATAGGGGAAATTCAATAGAACGAGTCTGTCTCTTGTGTTGTGGCTACCAGGGTGAACCTGTATATGTCTAGTTTTGCGCCAAAAACATTGCTGTGTGAAAAGCGACAGTGATTATTGTAAGGTGGAAGTAAATAGTGATATTAAAACACAATACTAGAAACTCGCCCAGGTTTGTACTTCGAGGCATTGATGTGGAGGAAAATAAAATCAGAAAACGTCAGTGCTGTGTACTTTGTCATCTAACCTTGCACCTGAGAAATATCTTACTCATGCCTACCTAAATCCCGGTACCTAATCCCATACAAAATTGACGTAGTGGCGTACAGCGCAGAGGCAGCTACTGCACCAGATGAACTACCGAGGCATCGAACCCTAAGTGAGTCCTCACCAAACCGGGCGACCAGCCGGACCCGTCACAAAAGTTGTGCCCAACCCTGTTACAAAAGTCGGCGTAACCAACGTGGGTCATTACAATCTTAATATTTACTTGAAGGAGTTTCATCCATGGCAGATTCATGTTTATTCTTCAACCTCTATACTTAGGGTTATCTTATGTTTACTTGAAGGTGAATCCCCAATTTCATCCATTAGCAGAATCATCTGTTTATATTTTTCAATCCCTACTCCTATATTAGTAATCTTCTTCCTGCCTTATCTTATGGCTACTTGATGGTGAATACCAGTTCCATCCATAGCATAATTAGTCATTTGTAAGTTTTATTAGCAAAAAGTTGTGTGTGATTCATATAAAATACTAATATAGCAGCAAATATATCGCCAATGTGTATTAATCACCCTGATAATTTCTGTTACATGTGCAGTGAACATACAATTAAATCTAATAGACAGAAAATAACACCACTAATAGAAAAAGCTTTGAATTATATTTTGATCTCAAACTTGGTGATCAAAACTGCAGTTGGGCTTCCCATGTGGTTTGTAGAAATTGTGCAAGCCAGTTAAGAGGGTGGTTAAAGAATAAATGGAAAGTTTCTATGCCTTTTGCAATTCCGATGGTATGGAGGGAACCAATGAACCATATTGATGATTGCTATTTTAGTATGACTAAAATTACAGGACTTAAGGGAAAAGACAAAACGACAATTGAATATCCAAACATTCCATCAGCTATTAGACCTGTTGCTCACAGTGATGAGATACCCATTCCTGTTCCTCCTGAATCCTGGACATTAGAAGATGAGTCTGAAAAAAGTGATAACCCAGTAGTTCAATCAAGCTCAGGGTCAGAATTTGAAGACCCAGATCCCAACATGCATCATGAGGTAACTCAGGGAGAGTTAAACGATTTGGTCCGAGACTTAAATCTTTCCAAAGCCCAAGCAGAATTTTTAGGTTCTAGGCTAAAGAATGCAATTTCTTACACAGAGATACATCCGTATAAATTTTTTTGATGAGAACAGCACCTGATTAAATATTTCAGAATGCAAGAGTATTTGAGTTATTGTTGTGATTGATGGTTTGATGAATGCTCTTGGTAAAATTCACAACCCAGATGAATGGAGGCTTTTCATAGATGCTCCAAAATTAAATTTGAAAGCTGTGCTTTTACATAATGGTGATACACAAACTTTGGTGCCCATTGGTTATGTGGTACAAATGAAAGAAAGTTACAAAAATATGCAGCTAATATTACAAAAAGTGCATTATAAAAGCACAACTGGTTCATTTGTATCGATTTCAAAATGATTGGAATACTGTTAGGATTGCAAAGTGGATATACGAAATATTGCTTCTTTTTGTCCAAATGGGATAGCCGTGATAGATCCAAACATCGCGACACTAAAATATGGCCTCCCCAGAAGAGTTTTGTCCCTGGAGAAAAGAATATCTCAGCTGAACCATTGGTTGATAGATCAAACATTTTATTGCCTCCACTTCATATAAAATTAGGCCTAATGAAGAATTTTGTCAAGGCATTCTGGAGCAGGTTTCAAATACCTAGAAGAAAAATTTCCAAGAATCAGTGCTTCTAAGTTGAAGGAAGGCATTTTTGTTGGGCCTCAGATTCAAGAACTAATGAAAGATCAGCTGTTTGAAAGTAAATTGAATCATGTGGAACTTGAAACATGGATATCATTCAAGACCATTTGCGAACAGTTCTTAGGTAATACTAGAGCACAAAATTATGAACAATTAATTGAGAAATTACTAAGAGCCTATAGAAATCTAGGTTACAACATGTCTCTCAGAATGCACTTCCTGCATTCCCATTTGGACTTTTTCCCTGTAAATCTAGGACAAGTTAGTGATGAACATGGAGAAAGATTCTACCAAGATGTTTCCCAAATGGAGAAAAGGTATCAATGAATATGGAATCCCAATATGCTTGCAGATTACTGCTGGAACCTCATAAGAGAAACCACAGGAAAGTACAGAAGAAGCAGCAAACAGCAGAAATTCAACTGACAGCAGTAGAGGATGGACTTGAAAACAAGTTGGCAATGCTTCCAGGTATGTTAATTGGTTACTTTTACAAAATTAGATGTAATTTTATTATGAAGGATTCTTCTACATATTACCAGTTAGCCTTTGATATTATGGTGACTTTACATTTTATTTATAAATACTAGAAGTGTAAGTACACAATTTACTGAAAAACTGAGACCGCTAGACAAAAACAAAGGCCATATTTGAATGAAGCACATCAAAATGCATAAGAAATATTATATGTTTTGTGTAAAAATTTTTTTTGAAGGTCAGTTTTGTTGTCCAGTGTTATTTAAATAATAATTATTGGTGTTTTGGCCCTTCATTGTAAATGATATTGTTTAAAATTGTATATAAATTCTTGCTGCTAAGCCGTTTTCTGTTTATAATTTTAGTAAATTCACATTGTTTGTCATTCATAGTTAAGTACACAAGCAGTTAAAGAAACAGTCCCATATGTTAAGGAAACTTCAATAAATATACATATTTCAAGTCAGCCACAGCAAAGATTCTTTTTGGTTCATCTAGAGGCATCAGGAGACCTAAACACAGGCCTGAGTATAGCTATAGAATATAGGACTGTCTGAAAAAATTAAGGAATATAGAATTAGAATAAGCACTGAAGGCCATAAAATTTCAAAGAATCAAGCACTGTTTATGCATACAAACTTGAGAAGTGGTTGTCACAAAGCAGATTATGAAATGCTAAACTTTCACCATAAGCTAAAACTCCATGTTATAACACCAGCAACATGTCACAGGAGTATTAGCTTTATTAGGGAAAGTTAACATGTTTGAGTATAAAAAGTCAATGTAATTCAGCTTCCTCATTTGGCTCATTTGTTTTTTTGGACTACTTTCTGTTTAGATTTTGTTTGGTCCTTCCTTTGACCTCTTTATTTTGATGGGACATGTTCTCATAAGCACGGGTTCTTTCCTTGGAATCTTCATGTATATAAAGTCATCATCCCTTAAGGGATTTAGCTCAATAGCAATTGGCCATCATGTCCCTATAGGCTTCACTCTAACTACTTCAGATTCTGTTGGAATCTTTTTCCTTGTTCTTTGTTGTGGCTTATAAATTTGTAGGAAGGCAATCTGTATGAACTATTAAAAACTGATGCTTTAGGCTCATGTTGCAACTTTAATTTGTCCAACATTTTTCATACAGTTTATTTTTGCTCTCATACTACCAAAAATATTCTTCACGTCTTTGAATGTGTTCCATGCAATTTCTTCTGTTTTGTTAATCTTGAGACTGTTGTTCATGAGCTAGCTACTTAAGTTTTCTCAACATCCACAAAATCAAACCCCAAATATTTTCTTGGGCCCCCTCCATTATTTACACAGACTTGATAGCATTACAGGGAGGATTCAAAACTAATTAATCCCTAACTTAAAAATTCTGATGCTCAGTACTTAGCCAATTGAGCTACAATGCTAAGAAAATATTGCAAAACCTTTCAGATTCACAAATAGTAATGACATGCTATCAAAAAAACCTTTGGCAAAAACAAATTTGGGCTGAAATGTTAATAATCAATGTTGTTACGGAGTTGAATGTTTAATATAATGTAGTACCATCAGAAAAAAGTTTGCATGCCGAAATTTAAAAGCATTTAGCAAAATTTAAATAAAAATTGCATTTATAATTATATTATCTGTTTTGAAAAAAATGTTCAAACTTTTCTTTCTCTTTCTTCAAACATAGCCTGCATGGGTTACATATTCAAATAGAATATTACTTCAAAAACAAGGTCTAGAATAGCATGTGTATCTAATTTAACTTACATATTCTTTGTTATTTTTGTATGTGGTCATACTACAAATCAAAGCATAACCATTAATGTATAACTTATCAAAATTTATGATAACAATTAATTTGCTGTGCTTCAAACATGCATTTTTTACTGGCTCTCATATAAATACTCTGTTACACAGGAAAGGAAAATTTTATGCCTTGTTGAGTATACACAGATTACAGCAGATTTGGCTGCTAGAACTATGTAACTATAAGTGATAAAAATAATTTAGTAAAGCATTTAAAATTAAAAAAGGTTATAATAAAAATTAAAGCCAACTCACAAGGACATATCTTCATTTCATCACTCACCACACAAGTATAGAAGATGCACACAAGACACACTGCTGGAGTAATAATGTGGACATTGATTCCAGTCACTGAAAAAAATAATTTATTTGTGATTTACCATAATTATGTATACTAAGTTTGCATGAGCTAAATTTATTCATGTAAAAGTAGTTCTACAAATTTGAAGTTTCCTGTTAAGAATCACTAAATAATGTTTGTTTTGTTGTTTTTGTTTGTCTCTGAGAAGCTTGGTTTATAAATCCTGGTAAATCAGTATGCAGCAAGGCTGCACTTGGATTCAAGTTCACATGATGCTCTTTAAAACTAAGAGGTAACTGATTCATGTTAATTACTTTCCTTCACAGTTCCTCATATATAATCTCTATAATAACATAATTACTATAACAGTAAATAATTATCAGTGCTTTGTTTATTATCTTCTCATCACTCTTCCACATGGCATTGGCTTATTAAGGTAACTAAAGTACGAGATTCAAACAGTCGTCAGATAAAATAAAGTACAATAGTAGTTACCCTTGGTTGGCACATCACTTTATATTATCTTTATATAGTTTTATGCTCAAGCTTGCCTAAATATAGTAATTTATGTCTAGTAGCTGTACTTTAATGGACCTCATTAAAATGCACCTCTTCAGTGCAGGTTTCCACCAGTCAGAAGAAAGTGCAACTATTGATTATTATTCTCATATGTTCATTGAAGAACAACTAGTGCGAGTTTAAAAAGGTAAAAATGTTGGACATGAATGATGGCGAGGTTCAACATATACTGCTGGAAATTTCTGCAAAGGCATATAACTTATTGCCATAAAAATTAAGAAACATGTGTGAAAAATTTGATGCACATGGACTGAATAAACTCAAAATGCATAATCTCATTTTCACAAAATGTACTGCTTCATAGAATTGTTGCAAGGTATGAAACCATCGACCTTGTGGACTTACTACTCTATTTTGAAATCATATGTTCAAGGTTGAGATCAGAATAAAATCAATACTTTCGCATCTACACATATATCACAACGCTGCTGTCTGTTTCACTGCATATGGTAAGGTCAATGCAATTATTGACTCAGGTAAGCATAACATATTAAAAACAATTTATAAATATTTTAATGACTGACACATGCTCAAGCAGAAATAGTCATATGAAACTTGGCTATATTTGCAATTAAGATGATTGTATCAAAATTATGAAACTCACTGCACTTGTTTCATGAACATACTGGCATCTTAATACTACTATTATAGTCTCATTGCATAATGTACTATTAAAGATGTTGTGTGAGTTTAATTTTCAGTTAGTTGGTTAATTATTCAGTTTAATATAAATGGAAGATGACTTTAACCCAATATATAAGTGATAATATAGCTTTGAAGCTTTGAGATACCTTTCAATAAACAGCACTCATGTATCCCTTACATTAAACTTATCTAGGTTAATATTTAAAAATCTGATATGTTGCACTCACATGACTTTCTCTACTCTTGTACTAACCATTCTTACAAACTCTAATTCCTATATCTTCTTCATGTTAGTCGAGATAAACATTTGCAGAAATTATCTTACTGCTTGTTTCCTTGTAGGTGCAAGGGGAATGAGAGAATAAGTATGAGTGATAGTAAAATATTTTAAAGCTTTGAGATCCTGTTCTCTTTGCACACTTAACATATAACAAAATGAAGAACAGTGTTCCATTTCACGAAAGTTTTGTTTTCCAAAACTGATAAATAACAAGGAACATCTCCAAAATGGTTCACTCTCCAAAAAATGTATTTAGACATAAATTGTGTGTTTTAGCGATCTATATTTTTTGTATATTAAGATTTTGACTATCCCTTACAGTTTACGGGTTATTAAAAAATCATCCAGAATAAACAGGACTATATAGGCTATAGCCAGAAAATTCAAAATATACATTTATTTGTCATACTTAAAAACATATGGCATTTATCTTAAACATATGGCATTTTAATCAAAATCGTTTGAGCCATTTTCAAGAGAATCAAAGTTTTTGAAAAATTTTCCATGCAAAGGGTAGTTTAGTGTGGGGCTATTTTGTTCAAAATCTTCATGTCGCATCCTTGAAAGACATTAAAATTAAATTCCAACTTTGGTTTTTACCGATTTTTCATTTTTGAGTTATGCTGTCCACAGACTGACACACAGACACACACACACACACACACACACACACACACACACACACACACACACACACACACACACACACAGAGAAGCCTTTTTCTAAAAATGCTTTTTTTTTTGGTTTGGGGGTCTCAAAACATATATTTCCAGTGAAATTTCAGCACTGAATTTTTCGGTGGAATACAATACTTCCTCTGCTTGCCAGTAGCAAAACTAAAAATGATGCAAGGTGAGTTGGAGGCAGAGGGCAAGACAAGGCAAGATGAGGTGAGATGACACAACAAGACAAGTCAATATGGAATGTGAATTATTGTACCTTTACAATTGTTTCATAGAAGTTTGAAATTGATTTTTGTTATAATGGCCTTGTAAAACTAACAGACCTCATCTGAAAATGTGTTTAAAATTGTTAGATGTAGTGTGCCAGATCATGTACCATAGTTCAGTATGAGATTTCTTTCTCTTTGTTCTCTTTGTTAGTATTATTACTTACATATTTGATTTTAAGTTTTATTCAATACTCTAAATAAGTATACTCAAGGCATTTATTACAAAGAGAATTACAGTTACACATTACAGGGCACAAAAACCCTATAGGCACAAATTCTTCATTATAATGGCATTAAATTATACAATAAACTACCTCCATTTTTAAATAAATCAATACACTCAGCAAACTTTAAGAAAGAATTGAAGAAACTCTTAATACAAGGTTGTTTTTATTCAGTGTACCAATACATATTTTGAAATGATATATTTCTAAGATTTATTATTTAATATGTACTCTGTATTATGTTTCTATTTGTCAATATTCAATTTTTGGTTATTTCATCTAGAACCTTGTAGTTAATTAGGACATTTTTTGTCTATTCACTATTATCTATTGTTAAAGCCTGTCCATCTATATATGTAACTTTATTAATTATGTATGTTCTTAATTATTGTGTTACTTATTTTGACAAAGCCAGTATTTCTGTATGGAAGATCATATGTTGAATAAAATTGAATGACAACCATTTTCGCTTATGTGATGGCAAAGCGCAACAGACCAGCGCAGCAAAACTGTAAAATGGGAATAAGCTTATGTTAGAGTACACTTAAAACTCCATAAACTATCTAAATTCATTAAATCTTAAGACAATATAGGGAAAGATAATTATGAATTTGCTAGTGTGTTGGTGCGGTTTTCTAAAGAATCATGGCTATGAAGAATCGTATGCTTTTTCAGGGCATGGTACAGGACAAGGCATACTATTGAACTCCGTTTTAAACTTGCTGAGACATTTATTTGCACCTTCATAAAACGACATGATTACTGAATCATTATACAATTCTTTTATTGTCGGAACGATGCCGTGAAATTGTGTCTATCTTCCTTGCACCCATCGATTGAAACTTACTGAAAATTCATATGTTGCTATGACAATAGTGTTCGGATATTGTCTCTTAACAATACTTGTCAGTCTGAGTGGTTCAGTTGGATAGATGCTGGCCTACTGATACTAAGGTCGCGGGTTCAAATCCGGCTCAAACCGATGGTTTTTAAGTGTGCTTAAAAACAACAGCTCCATGTCAGTAGATTTACTGGCATATAAAAGAACTCCTGTGGGAGGAAATTCTGGCACACTAGCGATGCTGATGTGATTTTAGCAATTGACAGTGTCGTTAAACAGCAATATAATTTAAAAAATTTTTAAGAATACTTTCCTATGAAGTTGTCTGATGACCTCATATTTTGCGTATTATATTTGATTTTATAATGATCTCAGACATGCCAAGAAATTAAGTCAATTTATATTTTTAACACTTCTAATGTGATTTTGCACAAAATAATCTTTGATCATACAAACATAATTGAGATATAGAAATGGACGATAATCATCATCTCAATAAAATAATATTCCATGTAACAAAAGAATAATGCTGAATAAACAAAGTCAAGTTCATGTTTGTTTTAAATATTTCTGGGGACACATACAATAACTGTTTCAATGTATATAAAAACGTAGCAATTAAGTCAAAAGTGGGATATGTTAAGTAGTTAAAAAGCTGCAGAATTGAAAGTAAAAACAAAAAGAGGATTGCAATTAACAGGATTAGTAAGAGTGTGTGAACAAGAGGAAAGATTGTATACCTCCGCCACCCTTACTGTAAACTGCAATGTAAACAACAGCATGTGGTAATACTTCATCAGTTGATCAAACTGCACAACTTCCATGCCAGCAGGCGTAAATGAAAATATGGTCTATTATAATGCAAAATAGCATTACATTTAAAACAACTACAAGAATTATTTGTAAAAACAGTTTGAAAATGTTATACTAACAATAAATGGAATACATTATTATTAACAGTAATACTAAATGCATGCGGAGGAATACAATTTTGCACTTTGTTTACATTATAGTTTAAAGTGAGGCCAGCAAAGGTATAGTATTACATTCATTGTAATGGGATACGGTGCCAATAAATTATTTAATAAAGAATACAAAATTCATATTTGCACACACAACATTTTTCTATGAACGCTTACTTTTTCTTTTCTTTCTTTTAACCTCAGGGTATATCATTACATTTATGATGAAATTTTATTATAAAATGTTTGGATGGAATGTGTTAAGTACTACTTCTATTTGCTGTAGGGAGATAGTAGAGAAAGTCATAATTCCTTGATGACAATGTCTTTAAGGGCAGAGTGTGACAAATGGGTAGTTATTCCCTACTATGAGATGCAGAACTCCAAAATTAATCACTGTGCTGTAAGTTTGATTTAATCTACAGAGTAACAGTTAAGAATCAAGATTTGTATCAATATGTATAAACTCTCATAGTAATTGAATAAGAATGAATTACTGATTCACTATTGCGTAGAATTCTCTTCCTTGGTTTCAAATTTTTGGTGACAAAATCCATTTTACTAGGTTCAGTAAACTTATCACTTATTACAATGTTGGTTCTTCACAATGAGTAATCTCTTGGCTAATACTGTAATTTTTTGTTGCCTCTGAACAATTTTGCTTTTTCCTTAAGGCTGTTTCCTTAAAGTTATTTTTTGACAAGACTGACTGAATTTTGTATCTTGGCTCCTTTTTGTCTTCTTTCATTTCCTTTAAGATGAATTTTGGCTCCTCCTTTTGCTTCTAAAATGTTTCTGATATTCAATTTATTTGCTGGAGTATTTATACTGGTTAATATGCCACTAAATAAAAGATTTGGTCAACAAGAAAAACTACATTTTGAAAAGCCAAAAATAAACACAGAATATCAGAATTTTAGCCAATGGAATCAAGGAAAGAATTCAAGAAATACATACCATCCAGGGGTAACAAACAAATTTAAGAGTATTTTCAAAGAAATGCACCACAGCCTCCAGTAAATAAATCTAGTAACAGAAATCTTTTAGGAACAAGAACAAAAGGTAAAGTTCATGCCAGCAACAAATTAGCTGCAAAACATAATTTGATGAGATTCAGTCATTTGTATTTTGTTCCTCTATTTCCATGCTAAGATATTTACTGAGATGTCAGAATTTTGTTGTCAAGGAGCAAATTAGCCTTCAGTATTAGTGGCAGCTAAAACGAATGCAGTGGTAGTGCCAAAAACACTTTCCCAAAATAATTTGTTTTATAATGCACAATGATAACTATGATGACTACTACCACTATGACCACTACTACCACTACCACTCAGTTCATTCAGGAGATAATGATAGGAAGAAGCTTGAGACACGATGATCTATGATCAATATTCTTATTTTCTGCTACTTTGTCCAGAATGACAATAAGCTCTGCTTTATTTTCATACAATGTGTTCACATGCAAGAATGAAACCTCCATCTTGTTTTAGGTGGTCTGGGTAATCTTTTTTGCATTATTTCCTCAAGTAATTGTGTTTTCTGTGGAGAGTTAAAAGAAATGCTGCACAGATTCCAGATAAGTTGTCAAACATGCAAGTCTGACTATTTATTGGGGATGCCTTGACCATTATAAGAGTCATTTGATGAGCATAACAATGTATGATATTTGCATATGGATATTTGTGCCAAACAATTGCCACAACTAATACACCATCATATCTTTGTGCTATTAATGTGAGCTAAATCCACCGACCTTTTCTTAAACAATTGTTATCGCCACCAAATAGGATGCATGGAAAGCATGATAAAGCATTTTTGACCTCACATCCACATATCCATTTGTTTTTTGTGCAAATGACACTATTGAATATTGTAATGTTACACTTTTTTGTTCTCTGATTATGTACAGATCAGATGTAGTCTTCCCATGCGTTTTACTTTTGATTTGTCTTCTAACGCTAATGCAGAAAATGGGCTACTTAGTAAAGAACTCACTTTATTCACCTTACTTAAACAAAGAAAACTGCACACTGCAGATGTAATTACTCATGCTCTCGACGGTGTGTTTACAGCTCTAACAACCTCTCTTTCAAATGTGTAGTGTTACTGGCAGTGCAGGCAGCATTATATATGAATTCATATAGTTTCAAGTATAAATAATGAAAAATGAATGACCATAATGATATAATAAAATACAATTTTCTGCTTTTACACTACAGTAGTGATAGATGGCTTATTTCTCATTTCTCTATATGGCACAATTTGCTAAGTGTGCGATAATGTTGGTACAAATAATGTAATCATGGTGTGTACAAACAATATATTATGTATTTCTTTATTTTATTAAGGTAGTGCCATGGCACGGAGGCACAACCCTTGGAGATGCCCCTGATCAGAATGCCATATTTCTATTAAGTTGCCACATACATTTACATACTCACTCATACATCCAGGCTCTAAGGAGAATGTGGAATAAAGGCTTAAGAAAAATTTTCATCCTCCAGCTGGAAATTGAACCCAAGACCTCTGGTTTTGGGAGTTAGTATGATAACTCATAACTGTCACAGAGGCAATCAAGAAGTCCTTCAACTTTAAGTATATTGTGAATGCGTGGATGTCATTGATATGATGTGAGGTTTCTTGCTCTATCTGAGAGATATATTCTAGTCTACAGAGATTCCACAAAAGAACTCTGGAGTTTTAAGGTTCCATATTTGTATTAAATCACAATCTGAGTTTAATGTGTTATACATTACTATAAAGCTAATATACTCAAGTGTTTATTACCATTTAGTATGTTTCAACGTGAGCTCCAATAGTGGCACGTGTCATATCCAAATGATATTCTACCTCTCGCCAGGTCCATTCCAGTATGTCTGGGATAATGATTGCTGTGCAAGCAATTATCTATAGTCTGAAATGGGTTAGATCTCAAATTTTCTCTGAATACACAAGGTTCTTCACATGTCCCCAGAAGAAGAAGTCGCAGGGTGTTAAATCTGGGCTTCTTGGAGGCCAAGGAGTAGGCCCTTCCCATCCAAACCACCTGTTGCCAAATCGAGTATTGAGTGCTTCTCACACATGCAAACTAAAGTGAGGCAGTGCACCATCTTGCTGAAAGTAGAGAAAATCCTTCTCTGCCTCAATATCATCCAAGTGAGGGAAAACATACTCTTCTAACATGTCACAATAGACATCACCACTTATTGACTTTTCAACAAAACTGAAGAGACCTATAACTCTGTCATGCATAAATCTGCACCAAATGTTTACTTTGGGTGAGTCACATTGATACCCAATGATCTCATGAGGCAGCTGTGCACCCCATATTCTGCAACTATGTCAATTCATAGTACCATTCACATGAAAGGTAGCTTCATCTGTGAAGGTTACATTGTTTAGAAAGTCATTATTGTTGTCAATTTTGTTTAACATGTTAGTAGCAAATTGAAATCTCTTTTTCTTATCTGTTAGCTTAATTTCATGCAACAGTTGTAACTTGTAAGCAGGTAAACAAAGTCTTTTGTTAACTACCTTATGAACAGTTGATCTTGGTATCCCCAACTCAAGACTATGTCATGTCAAGGACTTTTTAGGGCTTTGTAGGCATGATGTCCAGATTCTGTCAACATTCCCTTCAGACACATGCAGCCTACCAGGTGACTTTTGTTTGCACACACTTCCTGTTTCTTGAAACGCAAGTAGCCATTGCCAAATGCTTTTATCTGTAGGCGTAGCACCACCATAAATGCATTAATAGTTCTTCTGTACCATGACAACCAAGTGAGTTTCTATGAGCCAAATAGTACATTGAGCTTTTTGTTGAGACATTACCATTGCACTGCACTAGCTGAGAATGAACTGCACTTACTGAGAACTAAACGATAACTGTATTGACAGACATACTGCATTAATGTCTGCTTTGGTATTGCAAGGTTAACACTCCTCAGTGCTGCCAACTGTTGCAATAGACACGCTGAGTGAGCATTTGTACAGTAGCATATCATTTGGATGTATCCCATGTCACTATTGGGGCCCACATTGAAATGTACTAAGTGGTAATAAGCACTTGAGAATATTACCTTCAAAATCATGTATAACACATTAAACTCAGATTATGATTTAACAAAAATATTGAATCTCAAAACCCTGAAGCTCTTTTGTGGAACCCCATTATAAAAATCCCAATTTTTAAAATAAACTTTTGGGTATATTACCCAAAGTCAACTTGACTAAACAGCTTAAAACAGCACTTTTCTGTACCTATACACATAATTCATTTTACATAAATATATGCATGGTATTCTTTTTATAACTTGGTACCTAATAGATTTGAATTTTTATGAGTTTTGTTGTTAATTTGCCTTAGATTAAACATAACAGAATTTTAGCATTATAAAAATGTTTATTTCTTCCTTACTTTCTGTTGAGGTTCTAAAAATACATACCTTGATTAAAAGCCAGGGCAGGAACATAGATTACTATTGGCATCCACGTAATCTGTTACATTGAAAATAATAATGCATTAGAAGATAAAATTATTGAACTACTACATCAATTTCTATTTTTTAAGGGAGTAGCAGTGCTTTAGGTTGAAATGTTTGCCAAATACAAAAAACTAATAGAAAATGGGAATATTCAGCATTGATTTTCTATTATTGTATTTAAGTGATCAATTTGTTGCTCTGAAGTGCAAGTTAAATAATGGAATATCATTTGCATATACCCAATATTTGTCCTAAATGATGCTTATTTTTTTTGCAATAAATAATAAGCAGGACACATTAGACAGTAAAGCACAAGTATATTATCATATAATTTAACCTATCTATATGCATAATAAAATTGCAAGAGAAAATTTTATGATATTTTCTAGATTTTGGAAAATAATTACTATTAATACCTATGATGAGCAACTTTGGAGGCAATAACTACATTTTCAAGAGAGAGAGAGTATGCATGTATTTACATACATACAAGTGTGTGTGTGCATGCATGCATGCACCTGCATGGGCATGCTCACATGTTGTCAACTCTTTTTTATTTGTTTATTTATTTTATTTATTTCTATTTTTATTTACTTATGTGTGTGTGTCCATGTGCGTGTTTGTATTTGTTGATTGATTGATTGATCTATTTATTTTCTTTTTTTAAAGAAGTTTCTGAAGTAGTTTTTTGAACAGTACTTGGGTCAATCCACGTCAAATCGCACACCCGTAAAACACGACTTTTTGTAGGAGGTTCAAATTTTTTTTTATGAATAATAGGCATCAAATAAGGAGACCCGAATTTTTTTATTTCCGTATTTTTAAATTATTTGCTCAGTTATGGCTATTAGAAACTAAGCAATTTCTGCGCACACCGTAATATAAAATTACTTGTTACTCTAAGGCCATATAGAGTTGAGAGTTGGGGTTTGGAAAGGGTAAATACAACACTTTTAACAACTTTCAATCAATCATTATTATATACAAATTTTGGACTGTTTTTTGATGCTATATTTTGTAAAACCAAAAATAGAATTTAAATCAATGTGTTAAAAATCTAAAAAAAATATACACGTATTCCCCGACATTTTATCTATAAAATAAGACATTAAAAACTATGGAGTGAGCGTAAGTGCATTTGCTACAATTTTTTTCTGGAGGCCTGCAAGCGCTCATGGATGACATGAAGTAGAGATCCGTTTGTACAGCTGGATTCGCCGTTCTTGGCTCCTGGAGGAAGTACGAGATGTAAAGCTTGAAAGCGAGTACCAAGCCAGGTGACTGCAGACAGCATGCAAATTGGTGCGTCAGCTTCATGTGCTACTCACATAACTTCTTCTTACTAAGGCAGTAAAGTCCATGTAGAAAAATGTCTCCACAATGCACTTTCTTTCTGATACTCCTGTGGCATCTGATAAGCACTTTTGAACTTTTTGAATTTTTTTGAAAACATATGATGTAAGCAGTTCTTTGCATTAAGCTTCATTCTTCATGTATGCCCATTGATTTGAAACAGTTTCTCTGCTCTGTCTGTGTAATGTTTTGGTCCCTAATTTAGAATGTACAGGTGGCATAATTGATTTACGCTATGATCAATTTCTCACAAATTCACTATATTCACTCTTTATCACAAAGATCTATGTCTTCAACTGCATGCTGCAGTAAAAAGCACCTGTGAATTAGCAAGGACTATCTCAGAGCATGCAGATATCGTTACCTCCCCCCCCCCCCCCCTCCCCATGTTGTGCATGGTTTCATTCGCAGAATTATACAACATGAGCTTATGAAAGAGACAAAAGCCATGTGTTCGCCTACAGGACTTCCAGTCAAGGTCACGGGCCAAGAACGATGGGTCCAGCCATGCTTTAAAATTACACTCCTTCATTCCTTTGTCAAAAACTGAAGGTTTAGTGAAACAATTTTATTTCGAAGAAGGAGGTAGACGAGTAGAAATTTAAAGTTTTGTTTTGTATGGAAACATTAGTTTAAAATGCATACTTTAAAAACAGTTTGAAGATGCTAATAGTGTACATATAATAGTGTCAGCTAGCAATGTTCTCCTTACTGTACTGTTGTAATGTTCATGGAACCTCAAGCAATGAACAGTTGCCGCAATGGAAGGTGCCAATTGTGCGAGGTTACAGTAGCCGTCACCACTGCCACACTGGTCTGCTGCACTGATTTGTAAAGTTAATTACAACTGAACTATTAGAGACTCCATTCTGATTTTTTCTGGGAATATTGAATAAACTTCTGTGTATTTTTAGTTTTTTTTTCTTCAGATTTTTAAATGGTTGAGTTTGTTTTATTATCTAACTTTAAAACTTCAATCGTATAAAATATAATATTAATAATAATTAATAAAATTTTCTAATAAATACCTCACAAAATACTGCAATTTATCTTTAATTTGAACCAAAGATCAAGTAATTTGCTTGATTACAATCGGAGGTATGATTGATCGAAGGGTGCAGAGCGCGCAATTTTTGGGACATTTCAAAAATTAATATCTGCCAAAATAAATTTTTTTTATAAAATGAAGAAACACAGGTCAAATGTATTTTTCCAAAACACCAAAAAAATTTTCAAGAAAATCTGAGATATTAAGGTCAATTTTTACCATATTTTGTGCAATTTGACGTGGAATGACTCATTTATAGATGCTATATGTAACCATTTTTCTGTCTTTTTCTCAATAATATATGACAAGTTAAATAAAAATCTACAGCATGGATGTTTGTTCATGTGATGGATGTCCTTATGCCATGAATATCTACCACAGGAAGAATATTGAGGAATCTAAGACACTGATAAGTATGAAAGTGGCAATTACCTTATTGAATGCAGTGACCATCCAGTACATGCCCTTGTTTCCCACAAAAAGAAAAAAAAAAAGGAAGAGAGAGAGGAGACTATGACTTCAGATGTGATGGTGATATTTTCATGTGTAGATGGAATTATAGTTGTCATCTTAGCATCCAACTACTACACACACTTTCCAGTAAATTGGTACTCTCCACAATGAAAGAAGATGGTTGATGTTCCTGAACCTTACATAGTATACAAATACAACAAAGAAATGGGAGGCATCAATATTTTTGACCAGCTGTGTCCAACTACAGACCCAGTTAAATGGAAAAAAGTGGTTATGGAATTTGTGAATATAACAATTGTTGTGCCTGAAAAATATGCAGAGAACTTCATGGCAAGAATGCAAAGAACCATTTGAATTCCTGGAGAGAAGTATCTACTCTCTTTATTCATAAAAATACACAAATGTCTTCAAGACAAGGACCAGGAAGAAATGGCATGTTCAATGAGAAAAACTTATGCACATTTTCTAGTTGAGGCAAGTCAAGATAAATTGTGCATTCTGTAAAAGAACACTCTCTGTAATGCCATGAGTGTGCAAGGAATATGCATTTACATTGCTTCCCAGCTTTATGGCCTACTACCAGTTTAGTAATTTTGTGCATTGTTGTACACTTTCTATTGAGATATGCAAATGTATGAGTATTATGATCTATTGGGAGAAATGTGTACTGTTGATTTTCAATAACTTGTACCTTTTTCATTAATAAAATGATAAAAATGTTTAATATTCGCATCATTTTATAGTAGGTAATGTAATAATTGTAATTTGAAGTTGTAAAGATAAAATTCACCACTCTGAAGCATGTACATGAAATTTTACCTATAATATGCTTAATATAATAAAACAGCAAATTTAGTTGAGATGACTGAGTATTTGCAATTACAGACATTTCTAATTACACATCATATCAACCATCACTCCCAATAAGCAACACATCAGTTTACATAAGTACACAGAAAATAAAATACTATAGCATTTTCTCATTCTAGCATAAACCTAGCAGACTAAAATTAATGATAGCTACCATATTTTTAAGTTATGTGACAATTTGGTGTGTGAAACGTTGAAATGAAATTAAATAGTAATGACAATACAAGTGGTACTGACCAAGGGCAAGTATTTATTAAAGGTGCCATGGGCTAATTTTGCTTTTGCAGTTAAATCTTTCACATTTCCTATGGAACAAAGTTAGAAATTGTACCACAGTTCTGTGAACAAGTCTCACAGACTTCAAATAATGCTCCTGATGATGATCATAATCTTCATCTGTTGCATGACAGTCCATGAAGCCCAAGGTATGTCAAGTGCTCAGAGGTGGGCAATTATAAATTGGGTTGAGGTGCTGTGGTCAGCATCACACATCCACCCCTGGTAATTTGTTTTTTTCTGATCCATAAAAGCTGTTAATCATAGCTCCTCATATTCCTTGCAATGCTGAAGAGCACAGACTCATGTATGCACCAAACAATTTGTGTTCTTATGTGCTTGAACTCAGTTACATTCTGAGGCTAGGAACCAGAGCATTGTGTTCCAACCCACTGCATTGCAGTGCAGGTCAATATTACTACAATTTTATAATTACAGAAAACTTGCATAGCAAGCAAAACTTCTAAAGTAGGAATCCACTAAGCATTTTCATACAGATTGGTATTTTTATATACTCACCAGTGCAATAGAGAAAAGTAATGAACCAAACAGACGAACATTGTTGTTAAATCTCCTCTCCAGATACTGAAAATAATAAGTTTTTTATATTTTATAGTAAACATACTTAAATTCAAATTCAAAAGCAGAACATTGCATAAAGCAGTGCCTACCTCATAGGTAGAGGTAAGCTGAAGATCATGGAAGACTGGCAAGTATAAATAGCTCATTACTAGACCCATTATGGCCACACCTCCTACAATGTAAACGTACTGTGTACCATAAACATAGATTTCAGTTGGAGTCCCCAGCAGTGTAATACCTGAAATGAAACTGAGCAAATAAATAAATAATTATGTAATAAAAATAAACTTAGTGCCTTCAGAAAATTGTTGATAATAAATATAGAATAATATACAATATGCTTGTGGACCAAATAAATTCACTCTGAGTGATACGAGCATTATTATGTTGGGAGATGAAGACTAGGATATCCATGGAAATTAGAGAGGTACCTAGCAATTTTAAGGAGGTAGAATATGCCTTCATGGTTAACATTGATGATGATTATGGTGAGAGAATTGACATTAAAAACACACATTAGTAATACTGTACTCATTTTTCTCCCAGTTTCTTCACAGAAAGAAACGCTAACAGTGAGCAAAATTCATTGAGACAAAATCTCCACTCCAATCATGTCCCTTGTCCTTACCAACCAGGGAGGCAGCAATTTTGTGCTGCGGAACGGTCATTAATTTAACACAGATGTCAGAAACATTGAACTGAAGCTACAAAACTGGGTGATCAGCATAGAGCAGAACAAGTTTTGCAGCTCTCAAACAACCAGTGGTGCTAGTTGCTATGCACACTGAGCGGGTGACAGCACGTCTGCATTAAATATACTATTTTGTTGTGTAAGTTATTTATAACAAAGAAACAAAAAGCAAACACTTAAAACTAAAAGTATTCACATGTATCAGGCTATGAAATGTTGGAAGTTCCTCCCTTCATTTTTTAAAAATTTCTGGCACCTGCTTAGGAAATTGACCATTAGATGCTCCAATTCCCAAGTTGGCCATGGCAGCTTAGAGGTCAAAGCAGCTACTCGATGCGGAAGATCTGTCGTTGAAATCCCAGCTATGGCATTGAGTTTTTCAATCCTGATTCCACCTCTTAAACATTGTGCACACACAGCTTCTGTGTTTAAAAACACCAGCAGTAAGTTTGCTGGCATAAACAAATCATATGTAATTGAGAATTTTTTTATTACAGTTTCATGGGCGATCAGCCGTGTGAGGTTTAAAAATATTGAGCTTTCGGCCATTCTAAACTCCATGGCCTTCGTCAGAATGAAAAATGATTCTGACGAAGGCCATGGAGTTTAGAATGGCCGAAAGCTCAATATTTTTAAACCTCACACGGCTGATCGCCCGTGAAACTGTAATAAATAACGTGCGCCGTGAAAGCTTTAAATCTTACATGAGAATTTTTTCTTCATTTCTGGACATTTCTTGGAGTCTACATATAGAATTCTAGCACATTTTGATAATTCCAAAGCTTCTTCAAACAGCAGCCATTTCTGAACAGAAAAGTTAGTTGTGCATGGAAAGAAAGTGGAGAGATCAGTGGGTCATCTATTCTATTTTTCTTGTGCAATGAAATGCCCTTAAAATGCAGAATTCTAGTTGTCTTAAGTGCTTGTGAAGAGTAAGGTCTTGGAACAGATTTCTGCTTTTCACAAACATCAACAAGGCACTCAATCTTGTTATGTGCTTCATACACATCAATACTGTTAGCTCAGGCAGTTCTTAAATAGCATTACAAAACAACACTAGATATAAAATTCATTCAATAGATCTAATCTTCCTATACAGACTTCTATAATGTACACTGCTCTTTTTTGTCCCAACCACTTTTTATTTTACCCCTTTCAAAATGAAAGTACAACCCACCTCACTGAGGGAATGGTTCAGGGGGTAACATCTGTGGCTCACATTCGGGAGGTCGCAGGTTTGACCCATGTGGCCACGCACTCTGACATAGATTTTTCCGTGGTTTCTCCATGTCACTTAGGCAAATTCTGGGGTGTATTAACTCCATGGATTCCTTTCCCTTCATTTCTCATTTCCCTCCTTTGTTATCTTTCAGGTTTGATTGGTGCCGTGGTATGTTCCAGCGAATGTGGACAGATGGCACAGTTACTGGAGCTCTGAAGCCCCTTTCCTGGCCCTCCCTGGAACTTGCTGCCTGGGCCGCAAGGGTCACATCCTCGCCCTCTTCCTGGGTAGAGTAAACACTTCAGTTATGCACCAGGGATCAATATCTATAACTGTTAGGGACTTCTGTGCATCTCTGGGCTTTGCTGGTTCCACTCTCTGACAACTCTATGGTCTCACTTTGCCTATTCTTTCCTCCTGAAGGAGGGGTGGTAGCCCACAAAAGATCCATGTTGGGATCACAGTGGGTTGAAGTGTCTCCCCTCTGTTACTACACACACGCACGTGCGCACACGTGTGGGCACACACACAGACACACTCACAATCCTCCTCAACCCAGCATTGAATGAAGTTAACCTGTAATTGTTGGAGATGCATGATACATAGCATTATAACTTGTTCATGAATCTCCTGTTTTGATGGCACTTCATGCGCTGATAATTGCAGACTATGGCTATCACAAAGGCATAAGACAACAGCATGGAATCTATCTCTTAAAAGTTTTGCAACTCCTCCTTGTGATCCAAACATCACTGTATTATCATATGTCACTAAACTATTTTATTTTATTTCATCCTTAAACCTCCTAAATGAATACAGAGATATGCATACCATTTTATGTATACCATTTGCACTTACATCTTCTAACTCAATTAAGTCTATGAAAAGATTTACAGGTTCCTGCATATCTCTTTTTGGATATGAGTACAAATATATAAATATTACAACTGAATTGTGACTAACTGTAGAGAATTCATAAAAAATAACAGAGAATTTGATTTTTGAATCTATCTTCTCTCATTAATGTTTTCACTTCATTGTAAATGTGACTTACAATACTTCATACATCAAGCTTTTCTTTTTACATTTTTTCCCTTCTTCATATCTTTTAGTTCCTGTTTTATGACCTGCACTATCTTTATGGTGAACAATATCTTTTTTAGTAATTTTAACTGCAGTGAAATAACATCATAAGATTTTATTCTACAATTTATCTGTTCTTTTTATAGTCATGTAACCACCTCTTCTCTGTCCCTAAATGTCCAACAATGTTTTAGATTTTGCAACCTAACTTACCATCATAACCACCTGGGATGGATTGCGCGCTGGATCTCTTTTTGTGTGTATCCATTGGACTGGAATCCGGTGCACAATTCATCCCAGGCGACCAACAACAAAAAAGGAACAACGCGGCAAAATAGCAACAGCCTTTCTCCCCTACATCAGGAACGTCTCCAACCAGATAGGCAAGCTTCTGCGCTCACATGGAGTTGATACTGTCTACAAACCAACAAACAAGATCAAAGAGCTACTGAGATCGGCCAAAGACAAATGCCACCCACACACCTCTGCAGGTGTATATAAAGTTCCCTGCAGTTGCGGCAAAGTATATATAGGCACTACCATGTGCAGTGTGGCCACCAGATTAAAAGAACATGAGCATCACACCAGATTGGGACATACGGATAAATCGTCTGTGGCAGAGCAGGCCTTATTATTCGGCCATGATGTCAACCTTAAGAAACCCGAGTCCTGTCTTCTACAGTTAACTGCTATGCCCGACTACAAAGGGAAGCCATAGAAATCTGTAAACACAAAGACAACTTTAATCACAAGGAAGAAATACTACGTGTACATAAAGCATGGATACCGGTCTTAGATAAACTTTCAGACACGCACTATAGTTGTAATAAAACCCCACCTACAACTAGCCAATCACTACTGTAGCCAGCACAACAATGTCCTGCCCACCCCCACCCATATAGATAATCGTAATGGACGCTAACAGTCTTTACTTCCACTACTTCTCTGCTTCCACATTCAAACTCTGACCAGTGCAGACGGAGGATCGTGTTACCCTGATGATGCCAAGCGCAGTACTTGGCAAAATGTTGGTATCTACCATGCCTTCTAGACCACGGCCTACAAGCCTGGAAGAACTAAACATTACTAATAGTCAAGACACCGGTTGTGAAAGCCTAAGTACATATATTCTACAGAATGGATTTTTGGTGACAATCTGCAAGGATCTCAAGGAGAGACAAAATCAGAAATACAGTTATAGGGGAAAAAATGAAAAATGTTCATTGGTAGAAGAAATTAAAACAGAATGATTAAGATGGTTTGGGCACATGAAAAGGATGGATGAGAACAGACTGCCAAAGAAGAAACCTGACTGGATTCCAGAGAGACATAGGAAGAGGGGAAGAGCTAAATTTACATGGAAACAAGGAATAACACTAACAATGAAAGAAAGGAGATTAGAAGCTGGATCCTGGGAAGACAGGGAAGAGTGGAGAAAAGTTATATGTAGTTCCTAAATGAGCTCAGGAAGATGTCAATGACGTTATAAATCTGGAATAAACAAATATCAGGCCAGGTGCTTTGACAATTTGCTATTAGAAGGAGCAATTGAACATTCTGTGTTATGTACATGATAATCTTATGTGTTAGAGTTGGCAATTTTATTGTACTTCCCAGCGTGCTGACTTCCCCCTTCCCTGGCTTCCATTTTCTTCATTTGTGTGTCTACTGTACAAGCATGTGTGTGTGTGTGTGTAACCTTGTGCTACACAGTGGCGTAAGCTATCAGACTCGGATATGTAACTTAACACATATTTATAATTTGTTAAAATATGAGCCAACTTAAACTGAATTGCCCTTCAGAGTTTTCATCTTTTATCATTCTCTCTCATGCATTGAGGGCATGATTCAAAAGAGAATCTGCTTTTCTGTCAGAACTTATATCTGTATATCAAATAAACCTCTCTTCAATATTTCCGTCAACATTTATGTGATTAACAGTACAGAGTGTTCTTCAGTATTAGTGTCAGAAGTTTCATCTAATATTACTTAAACAAACATAGTGTCAGAAATTTCTTTCTTAATTCCAAGTGTCATAATGGTACTCACACTTGAAATTAAGTCATTCTGAATATAAGGTGAAGTTGCACGAAAAACAGTAGATTTTTCCAAGTGCTATTACAGAGAGGTGGCATATATTGTTAATTCATTTAAATGTTCAATATTATTGCCTCTATTTGAGGAGTCTTCATTCTCAATGCAACCATGGAAAACAAGCACTTGTTTTCCTAGAAATCACAAAACAAGAAAATAAAGCTTTGTTCTTTTTTATTTCATTGTTATGCTGTTCAATTGAGAGCTTACTTATACTGACTATGCCAGGGGGGCCTCTTCCCGCTTCCCGCGCAATTGCTCTTCCTAGAGCTGTCTGCTGATGACGTCACACGGGAGTCATGTAGTACCAATACTCACACGTGCAGCTTACATTTTACGATATAATTCAAATCCCATCGTACTATCTAAGTATCTCTACTCTAGTTTCCTTGTTTTCTGACATGAAATGTCAATGCAGGCATTTTAATTGAACAAAAACAAAGCTCTCATTGTGTAATATTTCGTAAAACAGAAATGAAAATTATCTGTAGGAGGAAGGAACAACAGTGTGCCACATAATCGTGCAATTATTACTTTGTTAAGAGCTTTCAACACGCTTTTTTCACTTTCTTTAGGATTTAGGTTATAATTGCAACGTAGCCCTTATTAAAAGGCCTTTTAATAATGTGATAAACGAAAACAGAATGTGATACTGACATTCTTTCCCTATTAAGACAGTATTTTATTGACTGAACTGTTCTTCTAAGAATAGCTGTGTGGCCACTCTTTTTCAACAATATGAAAATGCAGCGCAGAGGAAAATGAAATAAATAACACAATTAGACAGCTATCATTTTTGAAAATAGCAATATATTTGATACGAAGAGAGAGAGAGAGAGAGAGGGGGGGGGAGAAGGTTTGTCTATCGCTTTCACCTATGAATCCTTTATAATGTATAATGAAATTTTATCTCTGTTAACATGAATATATAGAAGGATAAGCCCTGGTAAGAATACTTTGTGCAAGAGTGAGCAAAGAAAATCATTTGTGTATAGCACATCAGATTTTTATCATTGAAATATATGCTGTGCATATTTTAATACATTAAACAACTATAAATAATTTTAGTTATACATATTGCGCGTTTTCATAGATGACCTCAGTGATCAGAACTAGAGAAAATCTGATTTGAGGCTGTAAAATAATGTGATTAATTGCAAATTACGTTTATTTGTGAAATATCATCAAAGTATTGTACAATTGCAAAGTAATTCCAGCACGGGCCGATTGCTCCTTTTCTTTAAAATGGGAAAGAAAATATTGTCCGTATTTCCCGAATGTGAAAGAAGCACTGCATAGCTATACAGGAAGGGTCATTAGTCTTTCGTTCATGTTATACCTGAATTTCAGTACGGTTTGGGATAAGGCGGTGCACAGTCTTTGACAAAACAAAGGTAATTGTATTTCGCTTCCTTTTATCTTTCTGTTTATCTTAAAAGAGTTGGAGTCATTCTGTCTGAGCCAGGGCGCATTTAAAATGGCACGAAGTAACATAATAAAATGTGCCGAATTGCCCTATGAGATGCATTTTGTGGTACATGTTAACGCACTAATTTCTAAGACAGAAAATTTGGGAAGCAAAGACAGTGACTGTAATTTGCCAAAACAAGTGCCACAGGACTGGATTACAGTTATTTCAAAGGGGGAACTTGTTCGGCCGACTGAACAGTGGTGCCAAAAAGTGAAGGAATTTGAAGTTATATTTGCGGGATTCCATGGCTTTAATGTTTCAAAATGTGCTGGAGTGATGAAAGCGCTTACTGGCATGATTTGCTCTAAATTTCCTGAATTGGATGAAAGAATTGTTTCCCTATACGTCAGGACCCGCACTTTCATTAGGATACGGCATTTAAATAACAAACTAAAAGCTGTAAGTGTGACAAAAACGAACGTGAGGAAGTGTCAACAGTGGGTGTCAGCTACTTCTTCTGCAGCAACATGACCAAATGTAAGTCTACTTTTAAGATCAAACAATAATTTGTTGTGAAGGTTTTTAGTTGCTTTTATATATTCAGGTAGACAATCACTTACTTTTGTAGTTGTAGATAAAGAGGAGCGCTTTCGTGGAGGTTACGTCCACATCCTCAGCCAGTAGCAACTGTTGTTTGAAATCCAAGTTTGGTGTCTTGTACACTATCCTTCGCTCTGGTGGTAGAACTTGCAAACACAATCAGATCTGGTGTAGAGGGAATTTCAAAATTACAGACATGACTGGAGTTTAAGTGAATAAAATATTTCTCCCAAAGGTCCAAATCTAATGCAGAAGTGGCTGGTTTTAGCAGTTTGATGTTGTTTCCAATGTTGTGATTCTCGTTCCAACACAACATTGGAAACAACATCAAACTGCTAAAACCAGCCACTTCTGCATTAGATTTGGACCTTTGGGAGAAATATTTTATTCACTTAAACTCCAGTCATGTCTGCAATTTTGAAATTCCCTCTACACCAGATCTGATTGTGTTTGCAAGTTCTACCACCAGAGCGAAGGAGAGTGTACAAGACACCAAACTCGGATTTCAAACAACAGTTGCTACTGGCTGAGGATGTGGACGTAACCTCCACGAAAGCGCTCCTGTTTATCTACAACTACAAAAGTAAGTGATTGTCTACCTGAATATATAAAAGCAACTAAAAACCTTCACAATGATCAGGACATCACTATATATAATGCTTCTCCTTTTAATCTTAATAATTTGTTACTTCTTATTTTAATTGTAGTTTCGGTGGCGGTGGTAAAATTGGTTTGTAATTAGTAGAATGTGTTGACGAACGTTTCTAATGTGTTTTCAGTTAAGGTATCTTTTCTATCACACATCACTGTATTTTTCTACACTTTATTAATTATTGCTTAAGTGTTTACGCACTGGAACTGTCAGTCAATCCTTTAAATGGTATATGTCGAAACGGGTTTAAAGCGCTCACTTTCTATTGCTGTCTGAACTGCGCGCGCTCTCAGACCTCCATGTGACGTATGTTGCCTGCAACCAATGGCAGCAATTGTGCCGGAGTGGCCTACCTTCTTTCTCTAGTTACCTTGTGACTATGCAATGAAAGTTCTATTCTTGGATTTATCAAGAACATTTTTAATTGTTTTTTGCATTCAAGAATAATTTTTGATTACAAGAATAGTTGTGTGTTTTGGCTGCTTATAAATGTTATTTAACTCTTCATAACCACTGGAATTCCAAATTCACTTTTCTTTTGAAAAAAGAAGACTAACAAAACATTTATTTAAAGTATTATGACACAGTCAGGATTCACTTTCATAAACTTTGATGATGAAATGCCATATATATTTTTTAATCTCCATTGTAATACTGAGTGCATGCTTTGGAGGATCTACTTTAATTACCTATTGCTTTTTAGAGAAGTGTTAATGTTTGGAAGCTTCTTACATTGAGTTTGTTGATCACACAACAGTTTATTTCTATTTTTGATGCTACAATGGCACGGAAATGAAGTTTTGTTTGCTACTGTAGCTCTGATTCACTCGATGACGTCATGGATGTGCTCTGCCTGTGTGTATACCTTCATCCCAGAATCTGCACAAATCTTAACCTGTTTGCTTTAATAGTACGTAACAAAGTTTTCAAATCATGATCAAATATCCACAGCTGTTGTAGATCATGCATGTAATTAGCAAAACAAAGTTCAAAGTACCCTCTATTCATGACTATAAAGGCAATAATATTAGCACGACCTTTAACATGAGATGTACAATAACACATTACATCCTGTGGGTCAGATGCACAACACCAGTTCCCTGCAGCTGACGACAGATGCCATTGATCCAAGCTTTGTTTCCAAACATACTCCACCAAGTTATTGCATAGTGGTGCGAATTAAAATTGTAATGTTTAGGAACACTTAATTTTTAATGGCATTAAAACAATTATGAACCACAAAATTATAATGAACACCAATTTGGCAATTGGTTTGAGGAAAATTAAGGGGTATGTAATACATTTCAAATCCACTGACACTAAGCCCCTGGTGCCATATATCCAGCAAATATGGGATAACTTCACAGATTGTGCAGTTATAACGAGTCAAACAATAGATTATGGGCTTAGCACATCAAGGATAATCATATTCCAAAGGAAGAGGAAGTTTCTGCACATATTTGTTACACTGAAACTCAACATTTGCACATAGCTTTTCAGAAGAAAAAAATACAAACTTATCTTGTTTGACTTCTTAAATTGTGCAAATTGAAAATTGAAAATGGAAATTCTACTTGATGAAAATGATTTTCTAAAATTCACACAAAAAGAATTATAATTTTTTGAGGTTAAAGGCACTAAGGAAGAGCAAAGGTAACAACAAAGACAGAATTCAGAACTATACAAGATTGACAAAGCCTACAAGAGACAAATTGTACAAAAGGTAGTTGATTTTCACATAGAATATATACAAGGAAAAGAGAGAGCATTCACCATGTTGAAGGACCTACAATTAAGTTTTGAGCAACTATCTCTACCCACACAAAACAAATTAACACTGTCACTGATTCAAAGCTGCACTTTCTTTTTCCCTTACATGAAACAGTATTTATACTCTAGTAGCATCAATCAGTTTATATTAAAATTCAAGAATTCTTCTGTTTCATCATTAGCATATGAAGGGTACAAGGGAAAAAGAGCGAATGTTGCAGTTTCACCAAACTGAGGTAATTCAACATGAAAGTTTCAACCTTTAATGCTTAAGAGGTGGAATCAGGACTGAAAAATTCAATGCCAGAGCCAGGATTTGAACCGCAGATCTTCTGCTTATCGAATGGCTGCTCTAACCACTAAGCTACCATGGCCAACTTGCCAGTATGACATTAAATTCTCCAACCGATTGTTGTTTATAATAATACATGTACATAATTCATTATATTATTTAAGGTTAGCTGAATAATTTGTATTGTACATATATAGTAATGAAAATGTAGAATTAATGTTTATAATTGAAAAAAATGGAAAATGAAGTAAACATACATTTGTCAGGGATCTCCGTCTAGGGGATATGTGAATAGCGACCACAAGGTACCCAAGCTGAGCAGAACATTACTTCCACTTACTGGTGTTTTACTCCTCACTGTAACTTTTCTATCTGACCTTACCTTGGTCAACTCTTGTTCTCTTCCGACCCCGATGCTATTAGGGTTCCTGAGGGCTAGGGAGTCTTTATTTTTCCAACCTCTCCATTTCTCTAATTTCTCTGCAAAATCTTAACCCCTAACATGCTGACCTGTCATGGCATGTATACGTCCTCTGATTGGTAATCAGAGGATATGGTCGGCAAATTTATTTTGATAACTCTCCCGGTCAGGTCGGTGAGACCTGTAAACCAACGACAGGTGTGGTCCTCCAGACATTCTGGGGGTTGTGAGAGAGCGATGTGACCGCCAAAACATAAAAATATGGTGCTCTCTAAAAAGCGGTTACTATTACTGCTATTGCTCTCTTCAATATCATCAGTGAAAAATATTGGAGAGCAAGAGGATAAATGACTTCATTGTCAGAAATCCAGCATTAGCTAACAACAACAACATTTGTCATGAAAATAAAGGGTAATGTCAGTGTTATGAACTCATTATCATGGAAATAAAGAAGAATGACACTTTTAACAAACCATAACAAAGAGCATTATTACATCTCTCAATTAATAGTGAGAAAGTATATCAATGAAGGATGCTCTCTCTGGTCCACAAAATGATCTAATGACTTGCAGATCAGTAAATTTTGCTTTAGAGATTGGATGTAAACCTGAAATAGAACCCTAGTATTCCCAGCTTATTTGCAAATGTAGAGCAACTTCATGCACAGTAACACCTGCACTTATGTTCAGAAGATGCCTCTGGAAGAACAAACTCACTATCTGGTGTTTCTGGGAAATGTAGGGTTGAACTTGGAGCATTTACAGCAGGCCATTGTAAGTGTCTCTATATTCCATGAATCGTGGACACTTAATAGAGATGACAAGTTCCCTTTATAGGCCTTGTTTTACAAGGGAAAACTTTTCTGTATAAGGGAGTCAAACACTTGGTCCATTGCTGAATTATTGGTTGATCAACTTCAATTACCTACATGGAAAGGGAAGGACTTATTTTTGACATTTCTAAAATGATGAACCCAGTCTTCTGGCACTTCAGCTGCAAATTTCTGATTAATTAGTGCCACATTTCTATTGCACTCTAAGTACGAGTGCCCACAAATTGGAAACATTGTTGCATAATCTAGGCATTTGATATGATGTACTACAAAGTACAGTTCAGTCCAAGTTTCTTTATTACCTCAATCATTCAACCCAAATTATGTCTCTTCTTGGTTGATGTGTTACCATTCTCTTTCTCAGACATTGAAACTATATGCAAAATAAGCAATAAATCACAGTCATAAGCAACTAAAATATGGTAAGATGAAACAACTGACTATCACTGCAGCATCATGTAAAATAGTGCTGTCACATACCATATATGCTGACATTCCCCTTTATTTTATTGCTTTGTGATGACATTCCCCTTTCATCAAATGTTGTTGTTGTTAGCTAATGCTGGATTTCTGACAATGAAGTCATTAATCCTCTCGCTCTCCAATATTTTTCACTGATGGATGGGGCACTAGTATGGGCCGGGCATATTTGAAGGTGGTCTCTGAAGCTAATTGTCGTTGTTCGCTTCTCGTGTCGCCATTGATGCTTAAATGTCGTTGGTCTCGTGGTCGCCCGTTGATTTGGTTCTTTCCCGCTAGCTCAGATTGAGATCTCTTTATTTATCTCGGGTACGCGCAGGTGTTATCAAATAGACTACCCAAGAAAACCTTTATATATTGTTTATTGCATCTTAGATACTTTCGGGAGCTATGCCGATTGTATATGTAGAGGAATCGCACTCACGTCTGCACAGCACAACGTGCGATGCTGGTCTGGGCTGAGTAGTGACGCTTTCTGGCGTCCCCAAGCTAGGAAAACCGTTCTCTCCAAATTTGAATGTCATGACGTCATCCAAGAAAGCCTCGTATCCAAAATGCTATTTCCTTTTCCCGCAATTTAGAAATGTCCCTTTCTATTATAACATGTTCTTTTATGAATTTCGAATATATAATTACCTTTTTAGGATTAAACGATGTTTACTTTATATTTTATTAAATATATCGTGCGACTTTTAAGGTTGGTAGACCTGACTTTCGAACGTGTATTTAAACTATGTAGTATGACGTCATGACTCGCTAATTTCAAACCAATAATGTGTTTATCCTACAAATTTAACGACTATTATTTACTCATATCTTGCTCACCTTACAACACTTCCTGCTCTATTATCTATGTATGTTATTACTCAACACTTATCGCAAATCTCACATCCGGCAATTAAATTAAAACGTGTCTTTATCAAGCCCATTCGATTGGAAATCTAAATTTCGGTATCAAATGCCCCCATTTATGTTATTTTATTATTTCATAATAAAATAATGTAAATGTCTTGCCCGAAAGAAAAATTAAAAATTACTCCTGTATTTTGAATAATCGGCAACACTCCCATTATATACAATTTTCAATTACACTGTTTTTGAAATTGGTTATTAACACATTTTCTCATTAATCTTTTTAACATGACAAACAATTGTACACTTGACTAAACATTAATCCTTAAATACTAATTACAATATGTTATGGTTTCTTCTGTGAAGCTTTTATATAAAGGTTAAATTTCAAGAGTCTTTCTTTATACTTCCTTCTTTTAGTTCATGTTTGCTCACTTCGCTCTCACTATCACTTGCACTGTGATTTTTCACTTTTGTTATTGTAACACATATCTGTACTATATCCTTTAAGCACTAAAATGTACATATATTTATATAAATCCATTACACTCTTCAGACAAGTTCTTTCTTTGTCTTGCTGTGATAACTATCTATACATCTAAATATTTTAACAAATGTTTACAAAGTAAATATTCTGTTTTCTCTCTATGCGGAGATGAACAATTTAACAATCTTTCTGAAGCTGTTATTGTGAGCTCTATACAATACATTTTTAAGCTCTTTGTAGTAGATAGCAATTCACATTCTGCATTTTTTCATGAATATGTAAGTACCTGACCAATATATGGTTTTCAAGTAAGCTAACATTTAAATTTTATCTCAAAGCTGATTGGGCGCCAATAGACAATGACACTTCGAATTTTTTTTTACATGAAATCAAGGTTCCAAGGTACCACACGGTTTCTTGTATGGTCGAAGGAGTTGTTTATGCCACCTTCCCAGACATTTTTCATTTTTAACATCTTTTAATTCATAGGTATGATAACCAAATTTTGATATAATTTCTGCAGGACCTTTATATAACAATTCCATCCTTTTGTTCCTACCTCGCAAGGCACTTGATAACTTATGGTCTTTAACTAGTACCCAATCGCCTATCTTAGGTTCCCATTTATGTTTTCTACTCTTTTTCTTTAATTTTCGCTTCTCTGCCTTTTTCTTGATTCGTTCAAAAGCAATTTTCGCTCTTTCTTCTTCACTTAACTGAATGTCATTAATTTTCAGTGTTTTTGGTACCCCGATCAATATTGGTTCTGGTTCAATTCCTAACATTAATTTTATTGGTGCAAACCCAGTAGTTACATTAATGGTGTGATTGATAATCTTTTCTATCAATGGACAATATTTCACCCAATCCTTGTGATTATGATGTGTAAGTACACGTAAATAAATTCCTATATCTCGGAGGACACGTTCTGTTGGATTCCCTGATGGAAAGTATGATGAACAATGATATAACTTTATCTCGAGTCTAATGTCACCCTAATCTTTCTATTGGCCTTATTTACAATACATAGGGGATTCACAAATTCTGAATTCGAAATTTCAATAACCTCATCTTCTAACATTGACTTTATAACTGCATCTACCTCTTCTCTTATTGTACTAGGGATAGCTCTCGCTTTATGTGTAAAAGGTTTGATGGGTATCATCTCAAACGAATGAGTATAAATATTACATTTACCAGGTTTCTCAAAGAATACTTCTTTATTTCGGATTAATATTTCAAACAGTTTATCCCTCTGTTGTTCATTTAGTTGATCAGCCTGAGTTACTTTTTCCCTCAACAATTCTTCTAAGTCTTCACTACTCTCCCTATCATAGTACCTAGTTGCGTCAGAAAACCTCAAATTGTCTATGAAATCATTTTTATCCCATTCTACATTTTCTTTATTATCGACACTGTACTCTTTGACATTTACTTCAGTTAATTCCATAGCTCCTACTTTAACATATTCTACAAAGAATGTATCCCCTTGGATTTCTTCTTCCTCTTTTTCTCGTACAATAGTTTCTGAACTACTATCTTCCACAAAAGGCACTATAATGGTCTCATCTTCAACTTTCATTTTTAGAATCATGTTTTTAAAATTCACCACAGCTTCCCAGGCATAAAGACAATCACAACCTATTATAATATCTGTAACAAGTTTTCCTACAATCAGAAATAAAATTCCTAGTATTCTCCCATTTATTTCAATATTTATCATTGCTTGAAATTTTACTCTCTCTTTTCGTTTTCCCACAGCTAGCGAGCAATATATCCCATTAACTGGTAAAGACATTACTTTAAAACCACTACTTTGTAAATTATCATAAAAATTTTGTGAGCATACTGTGCTATTTGATCCCGTATCTATAATTGCATTGTATTGTTTTCCATTTACTCCAATTTTGATTTTAGGTGGATCTCCTACTTTTTCGTTTTCGTCGATTCTATTTTTACATTCTCTTTTCTTTTGTATCATCATTTGCCTTCCAGGACTATTTATTTCCGAGTACTTATCACAATCATTACTAGGATACCCAGTTCTCACTGAAGGCGCGTTTGACCGGGTCTGGCGTTTCCCTGATTTTTAGGTATTGCTCCTGTACTATTTCCCGAATTGTTACTTCTGTTTTCCTGCATTAAATCGGGGTTACTTCCTACCATGTTTTTGACCGTGTTAATGGCCTCAATCATTTCTGCATTTTCGGGGGAATTTCGTCCATTATAACATCTTTCTCCCTGTCTTGGTGACCTCGGTCTAAACTCATTATCTCCGTTTGTCCAATACCCATCATTTGAATTTCTACTATGTCCAAAATAACGTCCCCGTCTACCTCGATCAAATCTATTTGTATTCATATAATTCACCCTTATATTTCTTCCCCTTAGATTACCATTTCTATTTCGGTGATGCCCTTCCTGGTTATATCTACCTTGATTTTCCCACCGGAATGATTCCATCCTCGGTACTGGTCCCTTATATCTTTCCCTAATCTCACTTCTATTCTGATAATACTGTGCCCCTTGCCCGAAAGAATTTACAGTTTCTTTTTCTTCATATTTATTTCCAAATGCGTGTTTTGGCTTATTGACTTCTAAGGCTGATAATAATTCGATCATAGCTGCAATGCTATCGGGTCGATCTATGATTAGGTAGTGTTGAAGCGTTTCCGGAAAATGTGGAGTAACTATATTTATTAGATCTTTTTCATCTAAGGGAGGATCCAACATCTTCGATTTTCTCGCTATTCTCATAAAATAGTTGACCATCGATTCCTCCGATCTAGGATTAAACTTTCCATTGCTTAATTCAACTCTAATATTAGCCTGCCTACTAGCTCCCCAATATCTGGTTAAAAAGATGTTCCTAAAGGTCCTGTAATCATTATTGTTACCCATAGAAAGGCCTAGCCAATTGGCAGCATTACCCTTTAGGCATTTTCTTACTATCACCATCTTGTACTCCTCCGGTATACGTTTCACCATGAAGTACTCTTGTAACCCTTCTAAAAAGGCTTTAGGATCATCTGAATCTTCATTTTCAAAAACTGGAGGTGTCATTTCATTTAAGACATGGTTAGGCCAATGTAAATTTGAATTGTCACCTATCCCTGAGCTATTTCCGAGATCAGAATGGGAATTACTGTTACCCCTATTTTGCATCGAAATGTCAGCTGATACACCTGGTATTGCCTCGTTTCTTGCAACTTCATTACTAAGATTGTTGTGATTACATGCATTTTCATTTAATTTCAAATTTTCTAAGGCCTCTTTTACCTGAGTAATTTCTGTTACTACCCCTTTTATTTGGTCTGTAACATCCTCCAAATTTCTAGCCTGCCTTTCACTTTCTACATCAGATCTTTCTATTCTAACTATACACCCCTGTAACTCTTCTCTAATTTCTTCCCTTTGTTTGTCTAATCTATATGTTACTTTTTCCCTTTCTTTATCTAATTTTTCACTCACTTGTTGACCTAATTTCTTTTCAGAATTCTTTACTTCTTGCCTTATTGTCTCTAATTCTCCCTTAACCTGTTCTCTATTTTCTTTTACTTCACTACTAACTTTATTAATTTCCTCCCTAACTTCTTCCCTAAAGGTTTCTAAAGCTCTCTTCTGATTTTCCAATTGCATTCCCAATTCCTGTTGTCCCTTCTCTAATTTCTGTCCTAACTCTATACTAGTTTCATCTATCTTTTGACTTAACTCTGTACTCATCTTTTTCACTGTTCTTAATTCTTTACTACTTTCATCTATCTTTTGACTTAACTCTGTACTCATCTTTTTCATTATCTTTAGAAACATATTCTCTATTTCTGACATAATTGCTGGCCTTTCTGAATTACTACTAAACATTTCTGAACTACCTCTAGGTGTTTCTCTAACGTTCTGATCTTCTACTTCTTGGCATATTCTGCTACCAATTACATTCTGATTATATTCTTCCATCCTAACTACACTTTTCTCAATTTCCGGACTCTCAAAACCTAGAAAATCGCTATCACTGTCTTCCATTTCTAAACTATTTACACGTGTTTTTCTACTCACCAATATTTCACTTTTTTTTTTTTTTTTTTTTTTTTAACTGCACTTAAACTTGTTCACTACACGTTTCACAGATGTTCACACGCTGGGCACCTTCTTGTCTGCTGGCTCGATGCTGGCTTGGTCGTCTTGGGGTTGGTCTATTGTTTCGACGCCACACGTTGGGTCACCTTCTTGTTTGCTGGTTCTATGCTGGCTTGGTCGTCTTGGGGTTGGTCTATTCACTCGACGCCACACGTTGGGTCGCCATTTGAAGCTAATTGTCGTTGTTCGCTTCTCGTGTCGCCATTGATGCTTAAATGTCGTTGGTCTCGTGGTCGCCCGTTGATTTGGTTCTTTCCCGCTAGCTCAGTTGAGATCTCTTTATTTATCTCGGGTACGTGCAGGTGTTATCAAATAGACTACCCAAGAAAACCTTTATATATTGTTTATTGCATCTTAGATACTTTCGGGAGCTATGCCGATTGTATATGTAGAGGAATCGCACTCACGTCCGCACAGCACAACGTGCGATGCTGGTCTGGGCTGAGTAGTGACGCTTTCTGGCGTCCCCAAGCTAGGAAAACCGTTCTCTCCAAATTTGAATGTCATGACGTCATCCAAGAAAGCCTCGTATCCAAAATGCTATTTCCTTTTCCCGCAATTTAGAAATGTCCCTTTCTATTATAACATGTTCTTTTATGAATTTCGAATATATAATTACCTTTTTAGGATTAAACAATGTTTACTTTATATTTTATTAAATATATCGCGCGACTTTTAAAGTTGGTAGACCTGACTTTCGAACGTGTATTTAAACTATGTAGTATGACGTCATGACTCGCTAATTTCAAACCAATAATGTGTTTATCCTACAAATTTAACGACTATTATTTACTCATATCTTGCTCACCTTACAACACTTCCTGCTCTATTATCTATGTATGTTATTACTCAACACTTATCGCAAATCTCACATCCGGCAATTAAATTAAAACGTGTCTTTATCAAGCCCATTCGATTGGAAATCTAAATTTCGGTATCATCTCGATCCATTTCCTCTTGCAGATCACATAGAGGACAGAGTGGTGAAGAATATATCCCAATTCTGTTTAAATGTTTTGCCAGACAATCATGTCCTGTAATCAACCTGAAGGTTGCAACTGCTGTTTTTCGAGGATACTCAGGAATTACTGTTTGAATGTTTGGTAGTTCCCATCTTTTATTCTTTGATTTTTCATAGTAATATTTTGCAATAATTTTTTTGAATTCAGAGTTGACTAATCTTTTAGCTGCATAAAATGGTAGATTAACTATAGATTTTTGTATACCACTGGTACCCTTTTTTGCAAGAAAATCAGCTTTCTCATTACCACACAGTCCACAGTGAGCTGGTATCCATTGGAAGACTAGGTGTTTTTGAAGTACTGTTAGATGGGTAATGATTTTCCAACATTCTAACCCATCTAACAGCACTTCAAAAACACCTAGTCTTCCAAGGATTTTCATCAAATGTACATGACTTCTGAAACGTGTTATACTTCAGTGACACTTTGATTTATTTCGTTGGGCTTGTCTTAAACTATTCTCCTGCTCATAAAGATATTTTGATAGTGCTATTTCATTTTTTGTTTTACATTGACATTCCTCCTTATTCCCATGTACCCTTCATATGTAAAACTTAAAACAGTAGAAAGGTGCAAAAGAGCAGATATGCTTGTGATTTTGTCAATAATAACAGCCATATATGATTGCATTACTTATTTATCTTATTTGATGAGTCTAGTCCAAAAGTTTTACACAGTGTGACAGGCTAATGAACACTGTTTCTTTCTGCAGATTATAAGGTAGGTTTCCTAACAATCTGATCATTTCTGTTTTTTCATATTTCAGTGATCTTTTACAATCACTTAGGTAAACAAGCTAACAAGCTATTTGCTGTTGTGACCTGCAGTAAAATGAACATATTACTATTTGTTGTTGTGAGCTGAGCTAAAATAATGAACAGATAATTTTGTCTGGATTACACATGCACTAAATAATATATTGTGCCATCTAATGAAACATTACATGAGTTTCCTTATCATCTCTACTCCTCTATGGCCTTGTATTAGACTGTTTCTAATATGCACACCTCATCTTCCTGGTTTTCAACTAGTTTTCAAGGCTACAAGCACTGAGAATGCACTATGTTGCCATAACAACTACTTATTCTAGAATAATTTTGCTTTTCCTTTTTTGATATTGGGTTATAGTTTATTAAACTGAGATGTTCTTTTTGGTTTTCTAGTTACAATGTTGTAATTATCGTACTCAAATGTTTACTCACTCACCTTGCAATAAGAGACATGGCAACTGGAAATGTTTGCATTTTGCGTCCTCCCATTAAATAATCAGTTGCAGTAACGTTTCCACTGAAGAAGCCAAAGTAAATTCCAATGAGCATGCAAATAAAGAGCATAAATGAAAATAAAATGTAGTCAACCAGACCAAATCTCTGGAGACTTATTCCAATGTCTGCTACTGATGCTTTTGTTGCGTCCATTGTGAGCTGTTCTTAAAAAATTTAGTCCTGTAACAAATAAACAAAAGCTCATAAGTATGGATTAGCATTAACCCACATCTCTCATCATTTCTTTTACAAACTTCACTATGTTCACACATAGTGGACAAACACAATTTTACAAGTGGAGCAAAACCCTATTCAAAATGTAATTTACAAAGTGCATAACAGTTTACAAAATGTACAATTTTAATACTAAAATTTTTATTAGGCCATCGTTTTTATGTGTATGCACTATAAAATTCTGAATTTGTAGTACAAAAATCTTATTTTTTAAAAAAAAAAGGCTCACATATTATCAGATTTCCCAAGACCAATGATGATGTGTCATTACAAGTGAATATATCTGTATAAAGAGCTGGTCCTTTTGTTTTTTCTTCTTCATTGGTTTGTTTATATACCTGCCTTTAGCTGCCATCAGGTTCTTAGACTTTACCAATAGACATTAATCAATTGGCACTGGGTTTCTAACATAAGGTTTTTGATTCTTTTAGCTCTCAAACACACTCACGCACTATTCCCAATTCCAGATTGTGCAGCATTCTTCTCTCTCTATGCAACAACTTCATCAGGAAGTATGAAGCAACACAAATCATTTTACCATATATTATTTCTTTACTACCAGATATCAAATTGGTGTGACAAAATTTTACCGGAACTCTTTTACCTTATAAAATTATTTTATGTAAAATGCACAAAAACGAAATACCACATCAAACTTAGAATTATTTAAAGCACAAACAAAAAAAATAAATTTAGTGGTAAACTAATGAGAATTCATAATTATGGTACTGCATGTGCATATGAAGAAATTTGGATGTTGCACAAAGTAAATCTTCTGACAGAATCACACTTGCCGTACTTAATTTATACAGCATGTATACAGACACAAAAAATCAGCTCACTGCAAAGTTGGGAAAAAATGGTATAATGTTAGATTCTGTTACTTTTTGTATGCACTCATTTAAAGGAAAGATAAAAGCCAATGAACTAAGAGTTTCAACTACATAAAAAAATCTACTTTACAGCTGACATTACCCATTAACTGCCATGATCTCCATTTGAAGGTTTGTTTTATAATTCAATTTTGAAACTGTAATAATGCTGACAACAGTACTTACTGTTTAGCATTGTTATCTAGACCTTTCTCAAGCTTATGCATCAATTTTTGGGTAGTAGTTGATAAGTACTAAGAAATTAATCTAATACTCAAAAGGGAGGATTTGCTGAGACACATCAAGGTGAGGTGATTAGGTCATGTTGAGAGAATAGAAGATGGCAGAGTTCCTAAACATTTATGACATAATGACATTATAAGGGTGAGAAGGAGGGGAAGATCGAGAAAGAGGTGGCAACAGGTTATGGAACAGGACATGAAAAAATGGGAATAAGAGGCTGGAAGGAGAAAGCACAGGATTGAGATGAATGGAGGAGAACTGTGAAGGAGGCCAAAACCCAAAATGGGTTGTAGCACCAACTAGGTAGATAGATGGATAGTCATTAAGTAAGCGAACTGTGCAACAAAATTTGCAAGACGAAAGAAGGATTTTGAGAAATAAGAGATATTCACATTTTCAAAGCATTGTAAGTCATATTTGCATACAAATAACTTCTAGCTCTTTTGTAATGATTTGTTTTTCTAATGGTTTCAGAAGATATTTATGGACTATTTGCAACCAATGGTTATTTTAGGTTCTCATGAGGCCCAGTTGAATTTAAATCCCCATTTGGAGCTAAAGCAACTTTTGTTTCTCTTTTCTCCCCAGCTATTACGACTTGCTGTAACTCCCTTTCCATATGGAACATAGAATGAATATTAGAAAACCCCCATTTCATGTATACTTTTGATGATGGATGTGAGTGAATGAAACTACTGACATCGTTGAATTCCCTCCAGATCCTGTAGATGAGGTATCTGATTGTGAGGATATTGACAAAAATATATTGGAAGATACTCTTCCATCTGATGTGCCAGATACTTCTATAGTTCATACAAGGAACAAAGCAAGGACCATAAGAAATGCACAGGCCATCATATAAAGAAAATTACGACTAATATTACTTCCAATTGGATAACAAAAGATGGAACATATTGATGAACCTATACTGATGTAGCAAAATTGAGTTACTTAAATGCAATCTAAAAGTACCACTAAAGAAAATCAGCAGTTGAGTGCTTTGAAAAATTTTTTGATGACCAAGTACTGAACTTGACTGCCAGAAAAGGTTTTAATATGCTCCATAGAAGAATAATCACAGCTTTGAGTTGTTGAGTGAATGCATTCAAGTTGAAGAACATCAAGAACATCAACGCAATATCAGGTTCATTCAAACCAGACAAGTCAGCAGTGGCCGAGCACTGTGTAGAGTATGTCCACAAAATAAACTTTGAAGACATCAAAGTTCTGGATCATACGGATAAATACTGGGACAGGGTCATTAATGAAGCCATCCAACTACATCCAAACAATTACAACAGGGACCACAGACTTCAACTAAGCCCTGCCTGGACAATAGTCCTGAAACACATCCACAGCAGCAACTACAGTGATTATGGACCAAGTACTGACCCTCAAGAAAACACTGTGGCCGGTGACAAACATAGCGCGAAACAGCAGGCCCAATCACAAATCGTCACCCGCTCATTGGCCAGGGCAACCCCCTCCCACCTAACATTGTATATATATATGGGGAGCGGAAAGCTAATGGTCATTTTTCATTCTGACGAAGGCCATAGAGTCTACAATGGCCGAAAGCTCAATGTTTTTAAACCTCACATGGCTGATCACCCATGAAGCTGTAATAAAAGATGCATTCAAGTTGTTCTTAGGTATACAGTAAACTCTTGGTTTAGCGGATCTAAAGGGGCCAGGAGTTGTCCGGAAAATTGAAAGTCTGTCTGTTAAATTGCAAAATGAATGAAAATGAAGCAAAAACAATTGAAACTGTTTTATTGGTACATTCCATTTACTTTACATGATTTGCTCTTGCTTAGAAGTCGTTCCTTGTGAAGTTGTGGGTTTGAAAAAAAGTGTCAATACCCATTTGCTTCCCGCTTGAATATTCCTTCTTTATGATTAAGGAGCGAAACTGTCTGAAATGTTCATAATAGGTTAGCACTTCTGGGTCTGAAGATCTTTCCACATAAGAAATCATATCATCCATGTGGTCTCTTATTACAGATAATTTAGGTATTCACTTCAAACATTCATCATCACTGTCGTCGTCTTCATCTTCATCCTCTTGTAGAACACTTGCAGCGATCTCTTCATGACTCAGAATCTAGTAACCTGGGAATGCCCAGAGAATGCCCAATTCAGACTGAAGCTAAGAGTCATGTGAGCTCTGGAGCGCATGACATGTACACGAACTTTCATGAATGCAGCCAAAGATGCATGAACTAGCCTTCTCAACCAGACAAACAGTGGAATGCCACAATTTAAACATCGCAGATCTTCTAAATTTCATTTAAATGAATTTTATAACCAACACCAAATTTAATCCGTTAAATCCGAAGTCCGTTGAATAGAGGTCCATTAAGCCAAGAATTTACTGTTGGCATGCTGCATCACAGGAACGGTTATATTGGAATGAAGATGACGACTTTGATATAAAGTGCATATGAGCTGCAATAAATACTAGGAAATTAAGTGTCACCTTCACATCAATAATAATATACTCCTGAACAGAGTCCGACTTAAGGAAAGGGATAAACTTTTCAAAATATATCCTTTGATGGATTGTGCTTGTCTCTGGTGCGGAGGACCCAGTTTCAATCCTGGAACCAGCATGGGGAATTTTGCCCCACTGGAAGGTCTGGCACAGGATGCACTCAGCCTCGTTAGGTACTGGGGGAACAATTGAGGAGCTACTTGATGGAGAAGTAGCCACTCCAGGTTGAGAAGGCCGTATAACTGGCCGGGAGGGCTCGGAGGGCTGACCACGTCCCACCCTCCAGCACTGCACCCCACCAATGACACCTGTAGTGGGCAGAGATGGGGGAAGCAGCAGTTGGGTGGCAAGTCTTGGCCCTTCATGGGCTGTTGCGCTGGGGTTTATCATCATCATCATCATCATCATCATCATCACCACCACCACATTATCCTTTGATGGATTTCTTGAATAATTTAATGAAGTTTCAGGTTATGTTGATAGTCTGACCATTGGTAAACAAACAGCCCGATATTACTTACATCATTATCTGAAACAGTTCATTCACAGGAAGCCAATCAGATTTGGATTAAAAAATGGGCCATGTGTAGTTCCCAAATCAGTTATTTTAACACCTATTTACAAGTTTCCTCCTGATGTAAACAGTATCAGAAATGAGAGAAAGCATATCAGGAACCACTTGAATGAACCAAATGGATAACTGCTCCATGAAGAGTGATAACAGCATGAAAAAACCAAACAGGAACGTACAGCTGTAGATTTGACAGCAATATGGATATCATGGCTGTAATGTGGAAAGATAACAGTTGTGTGAAACTTCTGTCAGATTATGAGACAGTAAATTCAGTATGTCAAGTAAAGAGACTGAGCAAAGTTGAGAATAAAGAAGAAGGTATAGGTTCAACTGCCAAGAATGATAGCAGAATACAAGTACATAGGGGGTGCAGATAAATTAGACTGCAACATGTAAAACTGCAGTATGAGATTTGAGGTAAGCAATGCTGCTTTCCATTGTTCACCAAAACAATAAATGTATCATTCATCAATGCCCATCTCATCTACTGTCTCAGAAATGAAAATATTCCACTGCTCTGATTCATAACAATGGTGGCAAGAGCCTGTCTTGTTCAATCATCAGCTGCTTCTGATCCAAAATGGGCAGGTCGTACATCTGTAGCAATAGAATTCAGGAACTCTAGACATGGGCGTCGGCAGACGTTTTTTCAGGGGAGGGCTGCATAATGGAAGTTTGCAATCAAACAATATTGAGCCAGTATTCTGTTGCCAAAAACTGCAAAAGATATGAGTTATAGTATTCGTTGCGGATAAGCATATTAATTTGTGCTAAATAAAAATTGTTCTTTACATCAAAATTAAAGCAGTAGTCTAATAGTAATTGACTGCACATTGAATGCGTTAATTTCCAAGGAGGGGCCGCTGCCCCCCCTCCCTCTCCCCTCCACCGACCCTTTGCGACGCCCATGCCTCCAGAATGGGACACATGATTGAATGCGTGACCTTGGGAAATCAAAGTGTGCTATTTGCTAAAAATGCAAGAAAGGAATGCTGTTATGCAATATTGGATTCATCTTGAATGTCCTGCTGTCAGACGCAAAAAGTAAATCAACATGTAAAAGGAGAGTGGCACCTGTCATAATTCCATTTTGGGGATTATCTAAAATATATTATTTATTTCAAGGTTATTTAATCTTTTATGTGTATTCCTTTTTCCAATCCCTAAGTTAATCAGATAATCAAAAAATAAATACAGATTGAAGAAAAAAATTGGCAGTTAACGGGTTAACTCTAACCATTTGCAAGCTGTTATGAAATGTTTCCACAAAAAATTTGCTGTTATCTTTCATCAAGTAAATTTGATAGAAATATTTAGGAATGCACTGTGACGGAAATGTCCCGTCATTCGCCCAAAAAGAGGCTGACGTATCATACGATGTAAACATAAACACTTTAATGTATTGTAACAAATGAGAAAACACCAGTTCCTGCTAATTACACTTTATTACCTTTCAGTCAGTTAGCGTAGTTACACTTAGATCACTTTTGTACAAACTCAGACCACAGAACAACTGTCGAATCGAATCACAAATAAGAACTGTCAGATTACGCTCGCACCGAACTGCTACTCTGTTTTTTATTTATTTATTTATTTATTTATTTATTTATTTATTTATTTATTTATTTATTTATTTATTTATTTATTTATTTATTTATTTATTTATTTATTTATTTATTTATTTATTTATTTATTTATTTATTTATTTATTTATTTATTTATTTATTTATTTATTTATTTATTTATTTATTTATTTATTTATTTATTTATTTATTTATTTATTTATTTATTTATTTATTTATTTATTTATTTATTTATTTATTTATTTATTTATTTATTTATTTATTTATTTATTTATTTATTTATTTATTTATTTATTTATTTATTTATTTATTTATTTATTTATTTATTTATTTATTTATTTATTTATTTATTTATTTATTTATTTATTTATTTATTTATTTATTTATTTATTTATTTATTTATTTATTTATTTATTTATTTATTTATTTATTTATTTATTTATTTATTTATTTATTTATTTATTTATTTATTTATTTATTTATTTATTTATTTATTTATTTATTTATTTATTTATTTATTTATTTATTTATTTATTTATTTATTTATTTATTTATTTATTTATTTATTTATTTATTTATTTATTTATTTATTTATTTATTTATTTATTTATTTATTTATTTATTTATTTATTTATTTATTTATTTATTTATTTATTTATTTATTTATTTATTTATTTATTTATTTATTTATTTATTTATTTATTTATTTATTTATTTATTTATTTATTTATTTATTTATTTATTTATTTATTTATTTATTTATTTATTTATTTATTTATTTATTTATTTATTTATTTATTTATTTATTTATTTATTTATTTATTTATTTATTTATTTATTTATTTATTTATTTATTTATTTATTTATTTATTTATTTATTTATTTATTTATTTATTTATTTATTTATTTATTTATTTATTTATTTATTTATTTATTTATTTATTTATTTATTTATTTATTTATTTATTTATTTATTTATTTATTTATTTATTTATTTATTTATTTATTTATTTATTTATTTATTTATTTATTTATTTATTTATTTATTTATTTATTTATTTATTTATTTATTTATTTATTTATTTATTTATTTATTTATTTATTTATTTATTTATTTATTTATTTATTTATTTATTTATTTATTTATTTATTTATTTATTTATTTATTTATTTATTTATTTATTTATTTATTTATTTATTTATTTATTTATTTATTTATTTATTTATTTATTTATTTATTTATTTATTTATTATTTTTTTTTATATATTATACCGTGGAGGGGAAAACCCCGTTACAGGCGGAGGCCGACATGCTGAGGCTAACAGTGTGAGGGTCCCTGCGCCCTGAAGGGGGAGGGTTACTCACTAAAAAACCCCTCCACGTGTTAGTTCGTGCAATGCTAATGTTATCGTGCATCATCGTGCGTTAGTCGGGTCCCGCATAGTACCCCGGTTAGTACTTGAAAGCTTTAAGCTGGCATGTAGTTCATGCGAGCGAGTCAGAAGTTGCTTTTTCGTAATGCCCATGAAACCTGGACAGGACCGAGAGGATTACATGCGTTGTTAACTTGGTGTTAATATGAGACGCTATTGCTACTCTGTGCGATTCACTGAACGCTTCGCCTATACGTGTTTCCCTCACCCCAACGCTTCACACGACTGGAACAACTTCTACTCCTTCACTTCTACTACTACACACCGTCCGGGCACGAGCGGGTCCCTTATATAGTGCTTTAGACACAGGAAAAGTTCTGGAAGTAGAATGATCGGGGGAGGCTGTGAGAGAACAGTCCAGACATCGCGCCGCTACATAATAGCTATTGTTTCTGGAGGAACTATTGTCCCCTTGGTGGCCGGGTCTTGCGGGCAGGTAAACGCCTCCGGCCCGTTCTTGTTGCCGGGCGGAGATCAGGCCCTGACCTGTATTTCTTACCCCCTGCGTCCGGACTAACGGCCGGCGCGCAATTTATACAATTAGCGTCATGAACACAGAGAATACATGCATATAAATAGTATTAGGACAATGTAGATTAGTTAGATATGTAAGTTGTAAATACTTAGGGATTAGAATAAGAATGAATAAGTGTAAAATATTCTGTACCTATTGTAATATTAAACGTTGGAAGCTGTCCCGAAGGAAATGTTTTAAAAGCTTAAAAGTGTGTAGTTCGGGACGAGCAGTGAGTTTTTATGACACTTTGTGGTCACGCCCGCCATTATAATAAGTGCTAGGGGAAACTTCTATTCATCTTTAGTGTGATAATTTGGCGTGACGAAAAAAAGAGGGAGATAGAGAATCCGTGCGACACATTCCGGGGATGTCCCAATTTCGCGCTGAAAATTGGCTCACCCAGTGAGGATAAATCTGTGAGTTTCAAAATTCAAAATTTCGTTCGCGGCGTGTGTTAGACAACAATAGTATCGTATCAGTTGTCGACGGGCCCTTAAACCCAACACACTCACTCAGTATCGTATCACATCAGGTCGGGAAGGCATAAGCCCTTATATACAGGAATGAAGAGAAAATCGGGAGTTCTTCGAAAACCTCAGACGTATGTGCACGCTAAAATCGCCACATAAGTACGTGCCAAAATTAGATAGCGACCCGAAAGCAGTTCCAGTGACAAATGCATATATTCGCGTTAGAGGCAAGTAACCGGTGATGTTTTAGCTATTCAACATCGACGACTTCGAGTAAGAGTGGAACTATTGTGCTTTTCAAATGGGCAGAGTTCTGATCTGCAGCCAATGAGATACATTTACATGCACAGCGTTGCAAGCTCATTACGGCCACTCTTCACATTTCTTGGCGCGTGTCAGTGGCGGCTATTCAAGTAAAGCAGGTGAATAAGTTTTCACCTGAATACAGCAGTATTCTATTTTTGTTAATGTTGGCATTATTACTGCCATTCTGAAAGTTTAGTCACAAATTTCAACTGCTAGCAGCCGTAGCAGGGTCAGTGACCAACCCTTCTTTTGTTTGGAACTTACGTCCAGGCAGCCGGCAGGAAAAATTGGTGGGAGCGGGTCTTCAGATCGGTTGCAAGACCAAGTGAAGCAGTCAGAATTATGGAAGAAACTGTTGCACCAGCTTGGTTGCCATGCCAACATGACGTCACGAAACGTTTTACTACGGGGAAATAACATATACATGCACATGTTTCAGGCAAACAAGAAATATTTTCACTTGGGTAGAGGTACAGAACACGGTAGAGGGGATGGTTCCGTTTTCGCTCGCTTAGAAGAGAGTCGTCTAACTCGAGAAAGAGCTGGTGGTAAACTTAAAACGTGGTGTTTTAGATAACTGTGAACGGTATAATTTAAGAGTTTGCTGGACTCCAGTGCTTTTTATATTTAAATTACGGAATATAAGTCTTTTGTTATGAATCCAGTGAACGATACAGTTTGCAATTTGTTAGAAACTCCATTTTGCAGGTGGAAAAATGAAGACAAGAAGGATGTTTTAAACTTTGGGTGGCCCACTGATATCATTGATATAGCCCTTAAAAGAGAGGATAAGAAAATAGGGAAGACTTATGATATTAAATTCAAAAGCTCTTTGCTAGATAACTATTCTTGGTTATGCAGTAGCCGTAGTTTGCAATCGCTATTATGTTTGCCTTGTTTACTTTTTAGCAACAAAAGTAACGTGTGGGATAAAGAGAGATTCACAGATTTCATTAATATAATCAGTTTCCTTCACAAGCACAATGATTTGGCGGAACATTTAAAATGTAAATTACAACTAAACGCTTTTGGAAAAAAAAAAAAAAAAAAAAAAAAAAACAGAAACACAATAGCTGACGCTCTTCAAGAAAACAGCACACTTTTTCTTGTGCATTTCAATGAAAATGTGACTTTAAATAGGCTTTTCCTGCAGTTGATTATTAAAGCAACATTGTATTTAAGTAAACAAGAGCTTGCATTCAGAGGTCATGATGAGAGTGTCGCTAAGTCGGGACATTTCAAGGAGCTTATGTGCTGAAAGTCCATTAGAAATCCAAAACCACTATAATACAATTAAAAGTATATTCAGCTGTAATTCTAAATCTATACAAAATGAGGTGATTGGATGTATTTCGGAATACTTACAGACCTGAAATTAATGTCTCAGATTTTTTTTTCTGTTGACAAATATCTGTAGTGTAGTCAACTTCAACAGTCACAGTGCTCTTATCATTGTAAGATACGTGAATACAGGGAGCACATTGGTTGAACGATTTTTCGGATTTCATAATGTGAGTGCTGCCAGGTCCTCAGAAAGATTGTTTCTTTTGTTTCTTTAATTATGAACGTAAATTAGTTGCACAATGTTACGGTGGAGCGAGTGTTATGTTAGGACATTTGAATGGACTTCAAAAAAGAACCAAGAACAATACTCCTCAGGCAGTTTTTGTACATTGTTTGGCTTACCGATTAAATTTTATTTTAAAACAAAGCTGCATAGCTTCCGCCATGTTTATTTCCTTCGCTTACTACGCTGTCATTTGTATTGGACCAAAATGAATCATAGTGTGACAGACACCGTTTCTTTTGTGTACAGCTCCATTGGATACAAAAAGTTTGGTAAAAAATGTTGGACCGTGGTACACCGGCTTTGCATTGTATTTTCAGCATGCTTAAGTGAACTTCTTCACCTATTTTGTAAGTCACGAGCCGCCACTGGCGCGTGTCAAGCCCCACTTAAGGGGAAAGCAATAGGACAACACAGCAGGACTCCGATTGGTTACCGGCCTGGAGATGCTCTAGGACAAACTCTTTCCCATTTGAAAAGCACTATGAGAACGTACATTCTCGATCAGCATTCCAGCGCTAATGTGTTTCTGTGACCGAAGGAGGCGTATGTATCAAAGTGCCTCGAATAAATAGATGCGCAATCCTTTAAAATCAAGTTCAAGCATATTGATTCCATCTCACGCATTCATTTCCTAGATCGGCGATTCCCTTTACCAGGGAATGAGTACGACAGGTTTCTGTATCAAGATTGCCCCCAATATCGTGGGGCTCAACCTACTCAACCTAAGTTCTATATCAAGATGGCGCCCAACGTGATCAGCGTCAAGAACGTAATCTGTATCAGCATGTATGTTTTTTACTGTAATACTTCGCAATAGATAAGAACCTTATAATTTATATACCTAAAGGCAACTATTTCTTAAAGTTACTCTTTGGAAAAATAACAAAGGTTAGTTTTGCAAACACTGTTCTTTATGCTGGTACATATTTGAAAGTACTTGGAATACAGAGCAGGATAGCTCAGGCGGTAACACCTGTGACCCACATTCCGGAGATCACGGCTTCGATTCCTGCGGCCGACTTTCCTGAACTTGGTTTTTTTTTGGGGGGGGGGGGCGGTTTCCTCCCAGTTCTCTCAGCGAATGCGGGAAAGGATATCTACCTTATATCCCCTGAATCAGTCCCTTTCATTTTATTGCCTCTCTGTCTAGTCTTTCCACACAATAAGAGTCAGTGGGGTTGCTGGTAGGATGCACTGCGGTGGAGCTTGCACTCTGGAATACAGTGTTCGGCTGAGGGCAGGCACTATGGTTGGCTAGCCGCCTGTCAGTGGGACTGATTGATCAGCCAGATCTGGCTGGTGGTGCGCTCTCTCTGACGATCTGGATTTCAGTCGGGCAGAATGACTATGGTGGGTCTGTTAGGGACCCACCATAGTCATTCTGTCTGTGTTGCATTCTGGCCACCTGCAGGATACTTTACTGTCATCCTTCCTCCCAGGGTCTGACGCACTATAAGCCATTGGCTGACGTACTGGAATCCCCTCCATGACAGACAAGACAACAAGTACTTGGAATTCTGCATCAACAGCAGAAAACATTGATGGATCCAAGGCCTGTGCAAATCTACCAAATTTTTCCAATATTTTTCTTGTAGAGAATTTGTGAAAAAAACATGCCAGGCAAAGATAATATCGTATATAGTATGAAATTGACCCTAATTATTAAAAATATCACATCAAATGCACACTAGAAGATGTTCAAATTGCTGAAAAGGGGAGCTCCTACTTACGTGTCTACACCAGCACTCAGTGGAGGTGGGAATGAACAATTCTATAACAAGCATGTAGCTTCTAATACATGATATTTATGATAAAAAATTTAACAATGTAGCTTGTGCTGTACACCTTTTGTTTTAAGTTTGTGTTGAATATTTTGGGTTTTATGTTGTCAATTCTAATGTGCTTTTTTGTCCAATTACTGACCCCCACTTGAAAATTTGAATAATATTACTATTTACTTAAATAATACACTCATTATGAAATAAAAAGATGTTATGGAGTACATTCACACAAAATCCATCCAGAGCATTGAAAGTAGAAGCAAAATATGACAATTGGAACAGCTGAATGAAAGTTATTCCATGAAGTGTTCAAAACATTGCCTATTATATTTTTAAGAGTTAACTGTGATATGTTTATAACCCAGAAACTATGGGTCAACAAATACAGAGAAAATGATTTCAAGAGTTCTGTTGTGCATGTAATAGGCATGCATTGTGTGTATCAGTATACAGGTGGAAGTGAAATGATCCGCCAGACTTTAGCAGTGAATTTCTCATGTTGTGAATAACAAGAAAGTCTAATACCAAAATGTTGAAAAGTTTATAGTTTTCTAGAAAAAACTATTTTTATCAAAAAAAATTATCATCACCTGGCTGAAAAACTGTTCATTGAAGGTTCTTGATTTATGGCTGCATTCATAGAAAATTGAATAAATAACTATTTCAATAGATTCAACGGTTTTTGTGTAAATTAAATTTAATTTACACAAAAACCATTGAATCTATTGAAATACGCCAAAGGAAAAAGTTGTTGTTTATTCAATTTTCTATGAATGTAGTCATCAATGAATAGTTTTTTAGTCAGGTGATGATAAATTTTTTTGATAAAAATAGTTTTTTCTAGAAAACTATAAACTTTTCAACATTTTGGTATTAGACTTTCTTGTTATTCACAACATTAGAAATTCACTGTTAAAGTCTGGTGGATCATTTCACTTCCATCCTGTGTGTATTAATGACTTGTGATGACTTGCTTCAATGTGTAAACTACTTTCTCAGATTAAAACAATATTTGACACTTAACTATGCATTAGATCATGAAGGGATATAATCATGGGCGTCGCGAACAGGGGGCAAGGGGGGGGGGGGGGTGGGCCGCGGCCCCCCCTTGGAGGTTGGTGAACTTAATGTGCAATCAATTACGGACTATTCAACTATTATTTTAATTTAGAACAATTGTTATTTAGCACAAATCAATACGGTTAACTGCAACAAATATAAATTTTGACAATAAAATGATGAATTAATAATATCTGATTGCAAACTTCCAACATGTGGCCCCCCCCCCTGGAAAAAAGTCTGCCGACGCTCATGGATATAATGGATATTGCATGGGTTTATTGGAGATTGTACTGATTGCTTTAGCAATATTTTGAGACAAGAAAGTATATTACATCCCAATAACAGCATTTCTATTTCTTGCATACATTTTCTTGAACTATTATATATGCCTCAGTAAGAGATACTTGTACCATATTAAAAGAATGTTCAGAAAGCTGTCATTCACCTCATGTGATATTATTTCATTTTTGTACATGCATTGATGATTGTTTTCTCAGGATATTACTAAACCCTCTCATTATTTCATATGTGATTAAGCCAAATAACCTACCAATATGTAAAGCATCAGGAGAAAGATAAAATTATTGTAACATAAGGTGAACAGATATTCGACACCTATTAGCCAGGATTGTCCCTTCTGTTTGTTTCTTATACACTCTATGTAACATTTTTGCATAGACTTTAAGGTTTATTGACAATAACAGTACTGTTTTTTGTTATTTTTACATAGGTACCAAGATTTTGTGATATAGGTACAGGTCGGTCAAAAAATATTTACACACTTTAACAAACAAAATTGTTTATTGTATGTTATTTCTTGACCAAGTGCTTCCATTGAGGTGGTTTCCTGCGTATGTAGAATCCTTGAAGACCTCCTCTCCAAAGGTTAAAACCCAGAGATATCAAATCTGGTGAACATGGTGGAAAATCTAATGAACCTCTACGAGCTATCCAGTGATGCTATAGATTCTTGTTCAGGAAAGTTTGCAAGCTTCAATGGCAGCAAAGGAAGAATTCACTGTTACCAGAAAATGTACTATCTTTCACAAAAGTAAATACCAATCTTCGGTGAGACGTGCGTGAAGGGTCATATAATTCCCAGGCGTGCTTGCATAGGTGGTATGAGAATTAAATTAGTCATATGCTTCCCTTGCTGTTCGGAGGACATGGCAGCCATGTCACTCCCAACTCACAGCACCTCAAAGTTTGGAAAAGCAATATTTCAACAACCCTTCTACATTAACGGGCAAACATTGCAGATTCAATTTCAGGGCACCTGCAGGACATATGCTCTTATTCTATTAAGTTGTGGACTAGAACTAAAATGATGCCAGTGTTGGTGCGAGACTTACAAAATGTGAGGAGGTGAAATCCGCGTATACGCTATAGCTGACCTGGCTAAGGCGTCCTGTTTCAAATGATTACTGTGGGCTAAGATGGGATTGAATCCCAGCCAATACACTTATTTTTATTTCCCTTTTTCATTTCTCTTTCTTAACGGGAACATTATTATTTATATAACCCATGCGAAATATGAAATTATACAAACTAATGGAATCTATTTCTAATAAAGCTCCTCCTTTAGGTATCTTTATTCCGCGTACTGTTGTAACTTTTCCCGCCATCTTATGAATGCTGCAGTACAATTACAATTTTACAAGTGAATGCTTCTTAAGATATTAATTGCAATTGTTGAAAATGAGGCAGGGAACACGCCTACCTGAGTTGTAAAATATTCCTTCTGAAATTAATATTTCCCTTTAAACATTCACATTCAAAACCATCTCTATAAATTTCATAGACTATTACCATATTAAAATATATAAGTGTGTAACAGTGTAAAATATCGGATCTGGATGTCAGTGAATAATGTAATTCATGATACATTAAACAGAACAGAATACAGTTGTAGATTACTTGAGGGTGAAGGAACCTTTGGACCCAGCAAGGTTGTCATGTAGTTTATTTCCAAGCAGACATAACGTTGCCATGTCCCCATTAACTCAATTTGTAGCAGCGTGCCTTCATCCAAAACTCCATTCCTGATAAAAATCTGTAGAGAAATAAATACGTTTGTTAATTTTGTATTTCAGAAAATAAACATGAGAAAGATGAGGATCGAACCCCCAGCAGCTAGTAGTTCTGAATTTCACAGTCACCGAGGAAGCGCTCTTGGCTATTCGGCACATGGCCATGTGCCCTGCCTCATATGCTATTAAGCTTGCTGTCACTTACCTTAGCAGCTAATTTCACTGCAAGGCGGAAAGTTCGTGTGCACCTTTAGAAATGGTTTAAAAATTTGCCTTTTGTCCCTAAGTATTCGCTTACATTTATATAGAGAATAATAAAAGGGAATATTTCTATAACAAGAACGAGTATCACAGTGTTCAGTTTAGGTTCGGTTAGTTGATTTTTATTAATTACAGAAAAATGAGATTGAAATCACCAATATCAATAATTAATTTATAATTATTACCTACTCAAAATATATGCCCATATTCAAGAACAGGAACATCTTTAATACGTTACCTGTCTTCGAGAACCCTTTAAAAATGCATTACTTTTGAAACATTTATTTTATTTAATATTCCTAGCACTTAAAGGTGCTTTTAATGTAAGAGTCTCATTTGTTATTGGTTTTCTGTGTAAATAAAGTGACTGTCACAGCACAACATTTTTTGTTTTTACGTGCTGTAAACAAGGAGCACCAATAATTGCTTTAATTTCATTAACAACAGAAAATGTTTAACTGTTTCATATCTTCAGTTATGGATTCTAAATCATCACGCTCTGAAAGAGTCGCTGGACAACAAAATTTTACTTTTTGTTTGCAACATAAATGATACCTCACTTTACTTATGGGTTACACTACGCTGAACACGAATATGATAACAAGAACACCTGAATGATTCTGCTTTGAGAATAATGTTAACGAAAAGCACAATAGTAATTTGTTTCTATGAAAATCTGTCTGATGTCTTGTGACTGTCTTGATCTGTCTGATGTCGTGATCACTTACCTTTACTAAGTATGCTTTCTAATTGTTCCCTTCTTGTAGTCGAATTGAGGATCATTCCTGATGATTGTTCAACAGTATTCAGCAAGCATTCTTGCACTCCATGTTCCCTGGTAACGTTTTCCCATTAATGATATTTGTTGGTGCAAATGTTGGCCATGTTCATCGCTCCACGACTTTTAGCAAAACAATTTAGATGGGAGTGTAAAATGTGTAATTTAAGGGAAATTTTGCATCGCATTTTGAGATTAGATGATAGGAAATTTATATCAAGATTATCATAGTTTCCAGCTCGTTTGTTTCCCAAAAAGTTTTTTACAACTTCTCTGAAAGAAATCCATGCCTCTTGCTTAGCATCATTTAAGAGGTGTTTAAATATCTAATCCTGTGAATTTGATGAATCTGTGGGCCAACAAAAATTCCTTCCTATAACTGGGCCTCACTAATTCTAGGAAATTTTGTAATTTGTATTTGAATGCCAGTCCGCTTTGGTCCAACGTTTAAGCAAAATGTTTGATGAAACCGAGTTTTCTGTTGACCAGTGGTATTTTCATTAAATTTCCTTTGTGTTAGAAGACGTCTTAACAGAGGTGTTCTACTATTTTTTACTGGAGCCTTAAAGTTTATGCCAGCCTAAATATAAACTAGTACAGAAATGACCTGGTGTGTAATGATCATGATTCATCACTCTCATATAGAAAAAACACTTGTTCGAAATTAATATATACTCTTAATTTTTTGCCTTAACTCTCCCATTAGATACAAATGACACCAATGATTTTCTGTTTTGATAATTACTTATAGCAAATAAATCATATCTAAAGATGAATGACTCATTATAGGTGCTAGAAGTAAATAAATATTTTGAGACATGTTTGAAACTCTGAAAGGAGGATTAAGTAACCGATTTCTTGCAAACAGGAATCGATTTTAATCTCCAATTTACAAAGCCGGCATCTTGTGCAACACAAGGTGGAAGGTCTGACTACTAAGTTAATTTTAGTGAACTACACCACATACATATAAGATAATATCACATCTTTAGTTTAGAGCATAACTGCTGCCTGTAAATCATCATGTATTCAGTATTTAATCCTCCTCATGAATGAGCATGCATCTGTTGGACATTATTCTCAATAATAAATTAATTATTAATGAACTTCTATCAACGGGAACGTACACTTACTATTATATCATTTTATCTTTATTTGTCTGTCGATAATGAAAGCAATTAATTAAACAATTTCCACACTGAACACTGCGACACTGTGCTTCTTATATAAATATTCCCTTTTCTTATTCCTCTATATACATGTAAGCGAATACTTAGGGGAAAAAAAAGCAAATTTTAAACCATTTCTAAAGGTGCACACGAACTTTCCGCCTTGCAGTGAAATTAGCTGCTAAGGTAGTGACAGCAAGCTTAATATCTTATGAGAAAGGGCACGTGTCCATGTGCCGAATAGCCAAGAGCGCTTCCTCGGTGACTGTGAAATTCAGAACTACTAGCTGCCGGGGGTTCGATCCTTGTCTTTCTCATGTTTATTTTCTGAAATGCAAAATTAACAAACGTATTTAGTTCTCTACAGATTTTTATCAGGAATGGAGTTTTGGATGAAGGCACGCTGCTACAAATTGAGCTAATGGGGACATGGCAACGTTATGTCTGCTTGGAAATAAACTACATGACAACCTTGCTGGGTGCAAAGGTTCCTTCACCCTCAAGTAATCTACAACTGTATTCTGTTCTGTTTAATGTATCATGAATTACATTTGACATCCAGATCTGATAATTTACACTGTTACACACTTATATATTTTAATATGGTAATAGTCTACGAAATTTATAGAGATGATTTTGAATGTGAATGTTTAAAGGGAAATATTAATTTCAGAAGGAATGTTTTACAACTGAGGTAGGAATGTTCCCTGCTTCATTTTCAACAATTAGAATTAATATTTTAGGAAGTATTCAGTTGTAAAACTGTAATCGTACTGCAGCATTCATAAGACAGCAGGAAAAGTTACAACGGTATGCGGAATAAAGATACCTAAAGGAGGAGCTTTATTAGAAATAGATTCCATTAGTTTGTATAATTTTATATTTCGCATGGGTTATATAAATAATAATGTTCCCGTTAAGAAAGAGAAATGAAAAAGGGGAAATAAAAATATGTATATTGGCTGGGATTCGATCCCATGTTAGCCCACACTGATCATTTGAAACAGTACGCCTTAGCCAGGTCAGCTATAGCGTATACGCGGATTTCACCTCCTCACGTTTTGTAAGTCTAGCACCAACACTGGCATCATTTTAGTTCTAGTCCACAACTTAATAGAATAAGAGCATATGTCCTGCAGGTGCCCTGAAATTGAATCTGCAATGTTTGCCCGCTAATGTAGAAGGGTTGTTGAAATATTGCTTTTCCAAACTTTGAGGTGCTGTGAGTTGGGAGTGACATGGCTGCCATGTCCTCCGAACAGCAAGGGAAGCATATGACTAATTTAATTCTCATACCACCTATGCAAGCACGCCTGGGAATTAGGTGACCCTTTGCGCACGTCTCACCGAAGATTGGTATTTACTTTTGTGAAAGATAGTGCATATAGCTGGCAAAATTGTTGTTGTTGTTGTTGTTTTCTAGTGCCTTGCATCTGGCAATGAAGCCATTAGCATTCGTGCTTTCCAATACTTTTGAACTGTAGTTTCTTCTGATCTTAATGCTTCACAGGTCTTCAAGTGGTCTTCGTTCATTTCTGCTGGATCGTTACACAGGACACGTATTGGTGAGGCTGAGATACCTATTCTGTAGAGATGACTTGCCAAGCAGTCATGATTTGTCAATAGTCGGAAGGCTGCAACAGCTGTTTTCCTTGGTCTCTGGGGGATTATATCTGGATTGGAAAGTAGTGTAATCCATTTTTTATCTTTGGCATTTGTTTCTATTTCTTGTAGGTATGAATGACTAACATTTTTTATGATCAAGCGTTTTATTGAGGAATATGAGAAATTGAATTTAGAATTTTGTTTTATTGTTGTGCCTTTCTTTGCAAGTGAGTCTGCAGCTTCGTTCCCCATGACTCCACAGTGTGCTGGAATCCATTGGAGATGAACAGTCTTATTAACTTTTTGGAGTTGTGTTAACATTTTGTAGCATTCTCTAATTTTTGTTGACTTCTTTGTAGTATTTGAACATATTCCCTGAATTGCAGCTTTAGAATCTGAAAGAATTACTGCCTTGTTAAATTTATTTAAGGGAAGATTTAATAATTGTCGGAGAGCAATGTATATAGCCTCTATTTCTCCATCATAATTTGTTGTGTCTCTGCCAACAGAATGATAAAAGGAAAAATGTGAACACGTAACTCCAGCTCCAGTAAGGTTTTCCTTGGAGGATCCATCAGTATATATGTGCAGCCATTCTTCTGTGGGATACCTAGTATTGATTGTTTCCAGAGCTAGCAGTTTTTGTATTTCTTTTGGTGTGTCTGATTTACTTATTAATTCCAAATTGAAGGTAGGTTGCAATAATTCCAATGGATTTTCTCTTATAAGTAGATTTTCTCTGGTGTTAGGAATGTTCAATTTGGATTTAATCTGTGTTACCTTTTCTAGGAAAGTACTATGAGTTTTAAGGATTGAATGGGGGAGGTTCTCTTCTTTCCATTTAGAGTTTGGCAGTCGTAACATTTTCTCGTGTTGGAGCAATGCTTGTTCTTCTATTTTTGTTGTTATTGATGGGGTCCGTGTTAAGGCAAGCATGGCATCAATAGGTGTGGATTTAACTGCTCCAGTGATTAGGCGAAGAGCCTGATTTTGTATTTGTTCAAGTTTATTGATGTTAGCATTTGCTGCTGTTATTAAAGCTTCAGAACAGTACAAGAGGTTTGGTTTAATATACATTTTGTATGTTGTGTTAAGGACTCTCCTTGAGCAGCCCCATTTAGCACCAGCTAACCTTTTCAGGATTTGCAATTTCTTTTCAACCTTTTCTGAGATGTTTGTTATATGTTTTTTCCAACTTAGCTTTCTGTCGAAAGTGATGCCTAAGTATTTGGCATCATCAACTGCTTTGAGTGGTTTACCATTATAATTTATGCTAACATTAACTGGTTTGTATTTTAGTGTAAATAATTCATAATTTGTTTTTTCCACATTGATAGTCATGAGGTTTTTGGAGCTCCATTCATGTACTTAGTTTAGGGCTGTTTCTATTCTGTCTTTAATTAATTCAGGTTTTTTTGAAGAGCCTGAAGTCCAAATGACTACATCGTCAGCAAATAAAGCAATTTTGGTTTCTAAAGTTTTTATTATTGATGGAAGGTCATTTATATATATGTTAAAGAGTGTTGTGCTCAGAACAGCACCTTGTGGAAGTCCTCGGTGTGTTTGTTTATATTTGGAAATGTATGTATTATATTTTGTGGCACAAAATCTTTGTGAAATAAACTGAGTTATCCACTTAAGCATGTTACTTTTCACACCTATTGATTGCAACTTATCAACTAATTTATTTCTCCAGACTGAGTCATATGCTGATTTAAAATCAATGAATACTGCCAAGGTATCCTCCTTTCTATTGAAAGCTTCCTTGATGTCTTGGCTTAGTAGGACTACATTTTCACTTGTACTATGATTCTGTCTGAAGCCGGTCTGTGAACTATTAATTAAGTTGTAATATTCTAGAAACCAGTTAAGTCTAGATGCCACCATTCTTTCCATCACTTTTGCAATAACACTGGTCAAAGATATTGGTCTGAAACTATTAATATTGTTTGAGGGTTTGTTTTTCTTTAAAATCGGGATGATAATGGCTTTTTTCCAGTCGGAAGGTACAGTCATTCTCCAACACGTGTTATACAGTTTAAGTAGGATTTCTTTTCCTTTCCTGCCAAGGTGTTTAATAAACTCTGGGTGGATCTTGGCTGGCAAAATTGTTGTGCTTAGCCTTTTCAGATATCTGTCAACACAAATTTATAGATATTTTCTGGTGCACAGTAAACACAAATTATGACCAGATGTGGTTCATCCATAAGAGCTGTAGCACTTAAAATATAACAGGCAATTAATTAATTCTTAGAGGATTGTTTACATCTTTGACATATTTTGCTATTTCCTTAAACAACTCGGACTATATACAGTTATAGGAAACCATTTTTCAGGCAACTGCGTAAACTTGCTAGTTGTCTGGGATCTCAGTGCTGCAGTGGTAGGCAGATGCTTTTGTGACAGTGAGAGGGCAAAAGGAGTTGAGAGCCAGGGATAGAAAAGATACAGTTTGAAATAGCGCATGTGGCTGCAGATCTTTGAAGGAAGCAGGAAATGCAGACAGGAAATGAAAGTTTTTCTCAACCCTCAGTACCATTCTTAGTGACTGTAATGCTATAGCAAATGGATTCTATGTTTCCTTAAAACTAAATAGCAGGACTTGTTTAGAGTTTGGTTGTTTTATAGCATTCTAAAATATAACACATTTATGGTAACCAAATCCTGACATAGTACATATGAGTGTTATATTACTTCTAGTTGGAAAAGGATTTAGGATATTTCTTAGTATATATATATCTGCAGGGTTCTTTGGTCTGGCAGCTTATAGTAACTCAGTGCAAGTACATGAAGTAGATTTTCACAGGTACTGTTCATTTAGTGGTACTACTGGATGAAGCAAAATGCAAGTGCAAAACCCTCACTTAAAGAAGGAACTATATACAAATTTCATATAAATATGAATTCTAAGTAATTTTAAATACTTCATTAAGCAACAACTGATGATCCTTCCCTCACTTTTAAATTTTTATAGGTGGGACCAAAGGAATAGGTAACCACACCAACAGTTAGGTGTTAGGAACTTAAATAGATTACTAAGTTAGTGACTGCATGTATACCAAGTTTATTTTTGTGCTACGCTTAATAATTGTAATTGAAGTACCCCAATTAATAAGTTCATGAACTGCTATGTATTATGACTATTTAATATTCTGTTAAGTTTCAATTGGTTCTCATCAGAACCATGTAATACTTGTTAAATGCTTTTCGTTTAACGTAGCAGAAATTATTCACAAAACTCCATTTGTCGATCATTGCAATAATCTTGGTGTATGCATTTTTGAATAGTGGCTTTCAGAATGCATTGTACACGATCTCTGTCCCAGAGCATATTGTATAGCAGAACGTTTTCTGAAAGAATAGCTGGGGAGGCAAGAATTGTAGCTGTTACAGGTCTTCCACATCTTCCCTTGTGCACCTTGTGTCTCAAACTTATCACTTGTCAAACTTGAAGCTAACAATAACATTTGATTAGCACTCAAAGATTATCCAATTATGAATCTTCCTTAATAAAAGTAAGAAGAAAATTATTTGTAGTCAGTTTCACCTGATAGCAAGATATATTAAATATCCTTATTTACAAGTAATATCAGTCAAGCGTGTTGCACATTGAACTTCAGCAATATTTACAAATCTCAAGTATTACTAAAAATGAGTTTCCGTTTCTCAAAGGACAAGCATAACCCGACCATTTGATTCACTATCATATGTCCCTTTTTACTTTCTCTACTGGTAAGTAGGGGAAGTACTGTATTCCACCCAAAAGTTTAATGTCGAGATTTCACCGGAAATATGTTTTGAGACTCCTTAAATTTAAAAAAAAAAAAAAAAAAAAAAAAACAATTTTTAGAAAAAGGTCCGTGTATGTGTGTCTGTCAGACTGTGTGTCTGTGTCTGTCAGTCAGTCTGTGGACAGCATATTCAAAAACGAAAATTTGCTTAGAAACGAATGTTGGTATTTAAGTTTAATGTCGTACAAGGACGCGACACGAAGGTTTTCAAGAAAATAGTCCCACCCTAAACTACCCTTTACATCAGGGGAAGACAGGTATCGCTGCTGTGACGTCAGTCCACTCAGCTCACATGCTCGCAACGACGGCCAGTTGAACATGTGACGTCACAGCGGGCAAGAGGAAAGGCGTGCGGGACATCGCAATTTTAATGCTGACTGTTTCAATTACGGAATAGTCACAGATTATAAATAAATACATTTCGGCTTTATGCCATATATAGATAAATTCTAGTTTATGTGAACAGTCATGTTATAACGCAAATAGAACAGAAATTATAACTATTTTGCCTGAGCTAGAGGAGAGCTATAGAGAACAATTAGGTGGACATTTTCCAACATTTGTCGTTTTGCTCTTGTTTAACTAGTTTGTCAATGTTAGGGCATAATGTACGGCACATTTGTAATCGAAAACTGCATGTAAGATTGTGATCTGACAATATGCTTCGGGATTTTGACTTAGAAAGTTTCATAACAGAAAATAATATTTGTTCGCACACATACGAGGAACCAAACATACGTAATATCCGTTTAACAAGGGCATATAACCTCAGAAATCTGGTTTGAGGAACATTCTTATAAAAATCAGCCAAGTCTTCCTTGTGTTTATAGTCGTCCTTCAGCCAATCGTCGCACTGTAAATTTATCAATTCAATTTGCTACCTGCTAGAAACATTGTTGACATCCAGTGAATACGGGGTAGCAAAGATCTGAAACGTAGTTGACAATGTTTCTACATCTTGAAGCCTGGTCTCAAAGTGGTGTGAAACACGGGGAACTGAACACAAACACAAAACTACTACACACAACACTACACAACGTCAACAAAAATACAAAAAAAAAAAAAAAAAAAATCACACTAACGCCGTTAAGATCCCTCACACAACAAATAAAAACCCTCAGGCTAGGCTGAAGAGGGTTCTCTCTAAACAGCCCGAGCATGTTGTAAACATTCCCAAATAACATTTTTCATATTCATTCAGTTTCGTGCAAGTAGCGCCGCTGATCTAGGCAGCATAGCAATACACCGCTCTCGCCTGACGTCACACGAAAGTACAAGCTGGCTCTTCGTTTAAATACGTCACACGGCCCGAAGTTGTTTTCCCCTGCTTTACATGGAAAATTTTTCGAAAATTTTGATATTCTTGAAAATGGTTCTAACGATTTTGATTAAACTGTCATTGTTTGAGGTATTTTTATGACAAATAAAGTGTATATCTTGAATTTTCTGGCTATAGCCCCTGTAGTCGTATTTACTCTGGACGGCTTTTGCATAACTGATAAACCGTTAGAGATAGACCAAATCATACTATACAAAAAATGTAGATCTTGCTAAAACACACAATTTATGACGAAATAGATTTTCTTGTAGGGTGAACCATTTCAGAGATATTCCGTGTTATGTGTGTGAGTTTCGGAAAACAACTTTCGTGAAATGGATCATCGTTGTTCATTTTTTATATGTTAAGTGTGCAAAGAGAACAGAATCTCAAAGCTTTAAAAGATTTGACTATCGCACAAAGCCTACTGTATTCTAACATTCCCCTTGCACCTACAAGGAAATTAGCAATAAGGTAATTTTTACAAATGTTTATCTTAACTAATACGAAGAAAATAGGAATAAGAGTTTGTAAGAATGGTTAGTACAAGAGTAGAGAAAGTCATGTGAGTGCAACACATCAGATTTTTTAATTTCAATTTTACTTTGTGAATGTACCACATAAGTGAAAATGTTAAGTAGGGATAGGAGAAACAGAAGATATGGAGTGTTCGCACTAAAGCCGGGTTATTGTTCCTATACCCCCAAGGGGGCAACCCCGGGAGGAAGTGTGAGGTGAGAGGAGACACCGGGCGGCCAGATCCAGACTAACAGCACAGACATTGGCAAAGGTCCATAATGTTTCCCAGCATTGACAATGCCTTGAAGTCTTTAGGTCTTCCGGGGCCAACTCAAGGGAACCTCAGCGTGGAGTTAAACGCCCCCAGATGCCGCCTTCTTTTCCACCGGGATCCCATGGACAACAGGGGACGTAAATAGTTCATGTGCGCATATCATCCCTGCCAAGCTGCACCTAACGCCTTCGTTGATACTTGTCACCCTGTAAGAACCAATGGGTTGAAAGATGAATGAAATGATTAATGAAACGAAATTGAAGGACACGAAATTTGGGGGATGTAATTATCCTTCCCAGCATTCGCCTGGCACCCCGGGGAAACCCCTAAAAACTCATGGGTCCGGAAGTTCGGCACGGGAATCGAATCCACGACCTCCCCAATGTGAGCCTCACATGTTACCGCGGAACTATCTCGCTCGGTAAATGTTAAGTAACTGACTTCACTAGGGCTCGGAAGTTCATGCCCTAAAAAAACATTGAAATATGCATGAAAATATGCTCTTAAAAACTTCAAAATATGCCAAGAAATATGCACTATTTCATTAGAAAAGTTCATGTCCCTTTGCAGTAGATGAGTTAGTGTGAATAATAAAGTTACCTTATTCCTTAGAGGTTGAAGCAGAAGTGGTCCCGCTGCTAGTATTAACTGCTAAATTGCAGTTCACAACCAACACTACACAAATTTTCAACAGTAAAACGTCGTCTATTCTCTGGCAAAACACTCTTGTAACGTGAAAAACTTCTTTATACGTCACAAGATGTTATAGGGGCATATTTAAATGATGTTAACTGCTTCACAGAGAGAGTCAACTCTCTTGGTGTGACAGATGGTTTTCTTTCGAGGATGTCTCGAATATCGCACATCTGTTTATAACCAGAATTTTTTGAAATTACATAATTCACTTTCTCTTTCACTTTTTGTCGTATGCTACCAGGAACCGAACTTAGATCACATATTGTTTTTTCAAGCACAGTAAGTGATTCATGCAAAGGAAATCCTACAGCTTCCAATGCCGTTATGGCTGTTGGTAAGAAAGAAAATAGGGCAGATATGAAACTAAGATCCTTCTTTAACCCCGTGCCTGACAGAATATTTTGCACAGTTTGTATTGATGAACCATCGTTCGAGTCCAATGAATTAACAACCTCTTCGATTATTTCTATGTGCTCAGCATAATTAAAACTGCATCAACCCATGTTCCCCATCGAGTCAACACCGGTGCAGGAGGAAGTCGGATATTAGGTGCTGTTGATCTAAACAACTTAACTCTTTTAGGAGATTTAACAAAAATTCTCTTTGTACTGGACACAAATCTATCTACCAATGGAAAAGAATCGCGTATTGTCTCAGAAATTCGATGAAGAGCGTGTGCCTAACAAATTATATGATTTAAGTTAGGAAAAATACCTTTCAGAGTTTTTCCTGATTTTACCATATAAGATAACAAATAAAAGCAACCACATGGGTATTGCAATTTCAAAGAGTCCATCACAAACTGTGTCACAGTTACATTGTCAGTGGCCGACAATTCGCACACATTAAGAAGGTAAGGTGTAGTCTTTTGTTCATTAAAGCACCTACGATTATATTAGCAATAGAACAGCGCTCAGAATCAGGGGTTTCATCAACAGACAACCACACAAACTGATCCGCTAAATTTTGTACATTTGACAATACGTTTTTTTTTTTTTTTTTTTTTAATTTATTTATTATTTGAAGTCGCTTCAACATAAAAGTCATATCGCGACTAATCATTGAGGAAAAAAAGGAGGAAACATATCATGAAGTTTACAATGAATTATTGTAACAATGCTCTACATAAGTCTTACGCAGTGTACTTTCTTCAGGCACATGTTGTTGAGTACACTTGGCAATAAAGTTTTTAAATATCGGATTATTAATTTTGAACAAGGGAATATCAGCAGCTAAAAATGTTTGGCACAAGTCATAGGAAAATTCAGTAACCCTACTTCCTAAACACTCTACTAATTGTTTTAGAACAGGTTATTTGTTTGCGAGTTTTCTGATTAAATTCTCCTTATGTTTTGCTGTGTTTATGTGCTGAACTATTTGAAATCTTTTCTCACTCCCTATATTTTTGTTACACGCTCCACAAAACAGTGCCCTATTATCTGTAGATATTAAATCACCCGAAAACTCTTTCGGTAAATTAATTAATCTAGCACTCTAAGTTGGTTTTATTTTCGGCATTTGAAGAGCTTTTTAACATTTTATACGGATAATTTAATTTGGAGGGAACCAGTTCAGAACACTGTTACGTTTGAAGTAGTGATGGAAGTATTCGAATGCAAAATGTCGATGTATTCCATTCTTGAAAGTTCTCGAGATGTTCTCGAATCCTTATACTGTATTCGAATACTTCACTCGGTTCTCGGTTTGCGTTTGTTAATTACTACTTTGCTGTTATCGAATACTTCACTCGGTTCTCGTTTGTTAATTACTACTCTGCTGTTATCGAATACTTCACTCGGTTCTCGTTTGTTAATTACTACTCTGCTGTTATCGAATACTCACGGCATGTTTTCGGTTCTCGTTTGTTAATTACAACTCTGCTGTTATCGAATACTCACGGCATGTTTTCGGTTCTCGTTTGTTAATTACTACTCTGCTGTTATCGAATACTTCACTCGGTTCTCGTTTGTTAATTACTACTATGCTGTTATCGAATACTCACGGCATGTTCTCGGTTCTCGCTTGTTAATTACTACTCTGCTGTTATCGAATACTCTCGGCTTATTCTCGGTTCTCGTTTGCGTCGTATGTTATGAATGCTGAATTCGAATGTTTCACTCGGCTTGTTCCCGGTTTATGGAATAACGGAGCGCACATTACGGGATCAGTTAACTAGAACGTATGGACGTCAATGTTATAAATTTGACACTAAATCCACAAATTATGATATTATATATAACGCTGACATATTATTGATTTCCAAGTCAGCATATCATAAAATGGTGTATCTGCATGTAAACTACTGTTTAACAATGAAAATAATGTATTATTGTGTCATATCTTACTTCACAATATTTATAATATTATAATAATAATAATAATAATAATAATAATAATAATAATAATAATAATAATAATAATAATAATAATAATAATAATAATAATAATAATAATAATAATAATAATAATAATAATAATAATAATAATAATAATAATAATAATAATAATAATAATAATAATAATAATAATAATAATAATAATAATAATAATAATAATATAATAATATATTATTATTATTATTATTATTATTATTATTATTATTATTATTATTATTATTATTATTATTATTATTATTATTATTATTATTATTATTATTATTATTATAATACAGAGTATTCGATTCTTGAAAAGATTCGTTTCTACCCATCACTAGTTTGAAAACCACGCAGAGCCAAGCGCTGATATAATCGTGCTGCTCAAAACGTTGACCTGCACTTTATCTTTGTTAATATAAACCTCTCAGATAACGCACTGATTATTCTCTACGCACAAACATATAATGAAAGGATGGAAACAGGGGATTCACTGCATAACAACATGACTCAGCATTGCTTCTCGCCACCTGGCGAGTTACATCATCATATGCAACACTACCAATATGAAAAATATTATCGAGGTGGAAAAAAAAACCCATAAAAATCATTAAAATGTGCTATATAGAGGCTAGAGTATTGAAATAATATGCATTTATCAAAATCAAGAAAATATGCAGTTATATGCACCATAAAATCACGTGCAAATAACTTAAAATTCCATAATTCGTGCACATAATGTAAAAGCATACATTTTTAACCCCTATGAAAAAACATGCAAATGCATGAACTTCCTAGCCCTAGACATCACAGTCTTATCTTGTTGCTCAATGAAGTAGCCGACTTGAGGTTCTCTCTCTCTCTCTCTCTCTCTCTCTCTCTCTCTCTCTCTCTCTCTCTCTCTCTCTCGGTGTAGGCTCTACGAGTAGGAGAGCTTTGGACTTCCCTTTCGGTAAGAAAGAAGATGTGGACCGCAGGTCATGGGACAGACCAAAGACAAGTATTTTTGCAGACCATTAGATCTCTTGTTTATGTCACTTTATACAATCCGTTTGTACTTCCACATTAACCAATCCACTCCAACTAACATACATATATTTCTTTTCACACATGCGCCTTTATGCAGCTTCTGTAAGCATTTGTACCTAACAGTAAATCACTCGTGTGTACTAGAGCGAATTCGTCAAGTTTCTTTACCGAACATCGCCGGTATACCTACTTAAAACTTCCATACGGCCACAAACCATAATTCGATTCCAGCACTTCGCAAACTTTAACACCTCCGTCGCGCGCATTTCCTCTGGACGTGTTCAAGCAACTGCCTCTTTCTAGCTAAACTCCTTACATTTTTAGTTCTACATTTTTTCGTCTAACAATTTTCTGATTGATTCCTTTTTCCGCGGCTCCAAAAACATCGCTTCCAAGATTAAATCCTACCGTTTATGCTATTGCTTAAAATTGCCTGCACTATACGAAACCCAAGATGGAAACGGGTTTTCGCCGATTTATCTGATCCCAATCGTTCTCTCTCTCCCTCTCCCCCCCCCCACTCTGTCTCTCCCCTCCCGTCATGACGAATTAGGTTACAAAAGGACAAAGCGTTTGCACTCTCCTCTATAATATCGTACAATAAGAATTGCAGCGACGTGCCTTCCTAAAAACTCAGTTTTAGATCTGGGACATCAAATTTCATGTTCTCAAATCCGGCTTTGGACAGTTCTTTTTACACATAGAAAACATACAGCTAAAATGTTCAGTTATTCAACTATTTAAATGCACGAAGTTGTGCGCTACACTCAGTTTACATTGTACATTTAAAGTTGCATAAATTGATATTAAATTTGAGTGGATGTAGTTGTTCACATAAGATATTAATTAATTAACATTACTGATGGTTATTTGTCATTAATTGTGGAATGACGATCTAAAGTTTCGGCCTCAATTCTAAACCCCCTGAAGGAGGGAGCGAGGGCAACACCCGTGTGGCGGTCAACCCAGATTTACCTACCGCATGCAAGGGAGTGATTGGAAACAGGTATTCGGGCAGCATCTCGCTCGCATCCAAGAGTGATGGGCGTACTATGGCGATACTTTTGGCCGTGGCCCTTGGAGAATTAGCGTGAGATATTACCAACACAGCCCTTACAGGCATCTGTTAAGAAAACGCTGCTGCATACATATTTGAATACAACTCAGGACAAATTGCAGATATAATCTGTTAAAGCACGCATGCATTTTTGACGCACACTATAATTATGCAGATATTACATATTGGATTAAGGCTTGGGAAGCAAGCGATTAATGTAGCCGGCCATAGGTAAGAATTTATTGTTTTGCCTTCTAGGTTTGTTTCCATCGAAATGAATTGATTGGGAATGTGATTTTGGCAGACAATGATCGGCAGTTGTTTTCATTTTCTCTACCACGTACCTATAGTAAGTACGTAGGGAAAGCACTGTATTCCCCTCAAAAATTCGATGGAGATTTCACCGGAAATACATGTTTCTAGGTTCCTGAGTCCAATAAAGCGGTTATGAAAGACGTTCGTCCGTCCGTCCGTGTGTGTGTGCGCGCGTGTGTATGTGTATGCGTGCGTGTGTGTGTATGTGAACAGCATAACCCAAAAATGAAAAGTCGGTTAAATACCAAACTTGGTATTGAAGTTCAATGTCTTCCAAGGATGCGACACGGAGATTTTCAGGAAAATTTCGCCGCTCCAAACTACCCTTTACATGAACAAATTTTAGAAACATTTCATATATATATATACCAACTGTGTCAGCCGCCCCTTATTCTTTTGGAAGATAGGCCACCCATCAAACGCCATATGCGTTTTAGTCCAGTTTTGCGCTCACTAAAACGCTTGCTTCACGTTCTTAGACAGACGAATACGCAAAATTTAGAGGAACAGCGGCTTAAGGAACAGAACGTACTCCTCGCTAAAGACTCGTTTACTGACAGCGAATTCCGTGTTTCCAGCCGATTTTATAAACTTCCTATTAGAGTATACATAGCAACGCAATTCAGTAAACGCCTTTTAAAAATGGAGTAGGTACATAACCATGAGGTAAAAAGAAAATGGTGAATTCTTGTACTTAGAGCCGGGTTGGCTGCAAATGTCAGACACGCCCTATCTACCATGGACCCGTACTGTCAAAACGCATAAATTATTAAATAATGGCTTATTTAACTTTTGATGTAAACTACATGTACAACTCAAATAACATCCACAATAGCTTTTGCCATTTAAGTAATAAATTAATAGATAATATTAAAACGCCCAACAAAGGTTTAAAACTGTCTTAAACGGCTAAATTACGCTCGAAAAGTCGTGAAGCGGCAATGGCATAGCACCTGGCGTACTGGCTCTAGGGTTTCAACTCGAAAGTTACTTTCAGTCAAGCCTCCAAATAGCTGAATAGAGTTATGACTGTATTCTGTGCACTAACTAGGGACACGGGTTTTTTCTGTTCATCAAAACTTGGAAACCGAATTCACAGTAATCTAATTTTAAAGTCTCTGACGGTTTAGGATATAATTTAAAACGTTTCTGGTTGTCTGTATTTTGTAATACAATAGGTATAATGACTTTTGCCTCATTGGACTGGCATGATGCAGTGTGTTATTATGAATGCCGACTCCCTTCATTCTCCACGTGTATGCAGCTGCACGATATTTTGTGCCATTCCTTCACCATATATTCGACACATAAGTACACTGATATACCTTTGATTTACGGTGAAGCAACAGCCAAAGTGCAAACAACTCAAAATCTCATATACAAACAATACTATAAAGTAAAAATAAAACAATTACAAATTCAAATATTAACAACTTTACACATAATAATTGTTCAACTAACGTTATTTGTAAATATTACGCAGTAAAAAAATTAGTGCATGCAGGGGAGTCGAACCTCCTATACAGCACATGGATTATTTACGAATCGTGCACCTGTTTCAACTGAAGTACCTAGTAACTTCAGAGATAACCGAAGGCAAATACACTCATGTTGAACACTTTGGTGGAACCTAGCATAGAAACCGATATTTTTGTTAGAATGTATATATAATTTTCTGGACATAGCTTATGAAGTCCTCATTTTGAATGACTTTTGCAAAATTGGTACACCATAAGAGGTAGACAAAATCTGAGTACACCAAAAATGTAGGTCTCGTTAAGGCACACCTTTATGTTACACAGCCCTGTTTTGTGGAGTTATTCATTTTTTATGTATTCCTTGTTATCGGTATGAATTTTCAAATATTCAAATAGGAATCGTTAGTCGTTGTTTTATGTCTTGAGCATGCAAAGAGAATAGGTCAAAGCCTTCACAAAGCGACCAGCTCTTAAAAGATCTCACTCCTCACTCACTCACTCACTCACTCACTCACTCACTCACTCACTCACTCACTCACTCACTCACTCACTCACTCACTCACTCACTCACGCACTCAGTCACACACTCACTCATTCACTCACTCCTCACTCACCCACTCACTCACTCACTCACGCACTCATTCACTCACTCACGCACTCACTCACCCATGCACTAACTCACACACTCACTCATTCACTCACTCCTCACTCACCCACTCACTCACTCAGTCACTCACTCGGAGAAAATTGAGTGGATACCACTATATAAGTTATGCAATTGTTGTTAATTTAGTTATTAATTTTCAACTTCTACTTGTAATTACCTACTACAACACAAGTTTTATAAAATACCCACACTTTGTCGTCCTCTTTTGTTCCTTCTTTCGTCATGTAAATAATTAAAAGTCTAATTTTATTGTTTTAAAATTAATAAAGTAATCTTGCTGTACTAGAAAATAACAAGTAGTAGCATTTTTAGTTAGTATATTCCACGAATCTAATGGAATCTGCCTACCTGCAAAGATATTTACTTTCTGGCACTAAGTGTGGTTTGAGTTATTTATTCTTTTATGTGTGTACATTTATCTCCTAAGAAGACAATGTGACGTTGCCCTAATGTAACCTTGTTCTTGGCACGAATAGAATTAACTTTTCATATTACATGCGTTGTTTACCGAGGTGATTAACAGCTAGGAAGATCCCTCGATACGACTATATTTGAATACGTTGAGAACACAAGAGAATCATTTCAAGCCTGCCTTTGCCTGGATTTCTTTCCTGGTTCTCAGGTTGCTTTAATTAGGCAATACTCGTTGTGAGTAATGAAATAATTGTGTTGTTCTCCAATATGCCTTAATGTTCGCTTTGGAGAAAGTGACAAGATATCACTAAGGGCAATGTTTATCAGTTTCTTCTCAAGAAACTAGTGGAAGATATGGCTGTCATAAAAGTTCAATTGTATTTACGTTTGTCCAACAGCACTTTCGATAAGCAATTTATTCCGACTATATGCATTCTGTTGCTGAGCCATTTTGCTCTAACATAATTTCTACAAAATAATTTCTATATTCACATGACTTTCTCTACTCACTCTTCAACAAACTATTGTCACAAAATCTTATTAGTCTACCTACTTCATGCAAATCGAGATAAACATTTGCAGAAATGGTTTTATCACACATTTCCTTATAAGTACAAGGGAACACAGTATGTTTCAGCGATGGTCGTTATGTGGTGGCTTTGAAGTTCCGTTCTCTGTACATTACCACGAAAAAGTGTAAAGTACTTGTCGATTCAAATCTATAACGAAGAATAACTTGGAAATGGTTAATGCCACAAACGTTTTAAGTGTGTGATTTAACGATATCTACATATTTTGTCGAGTAAATTCTTATCTATTACAGTTTACACATTACAAAAATGTATTCAGAATGGAGACCAATTCACTGGACATTCCAAGAAAATTCAAGATATATGTATATTTTAATCAAAATTGGTGCAGCCATTTATGAGAAAAAATTCGTAACAACAAAAACGTTTCCAATAAAAGTTAGTTGGGGGTAGGGGGATTTTCTTGAAAAAGTTCGTGTCCTATCCTTGGAATATGCTGAACTAAAATATCAAGTTTGGTATTTAACCGATTTTTCATTTTTGTGTTATGCTTATCACACATAGACAGAACCTTTATCTAATTTTTTATTTTTTGGATTCACGAGAGCTCAAAATGTGTATTTACACTAAAATTTCGGTATCGAATTTTTGGGTAGAATACAATACTTCCTCTACTTACTATAGGTAACTACGAGGGGACTTTACTTTCCCTCCATAGAGTCTAGACAGCATGAATAATCCTCGCTAAAGAAAAATATCCACCCTCCAGCCGGGAATCAAAGTCCGGATTTCTAGGTTTGAAGATTAACATACTAACCACCAATAGACAGAAACTTGTAATTTATTTCGGCAGATGCTTCGTGAAGAAAAGCTGACTTCTTTTAAACTGTATACAGTTGTTTTTGAGTACTCGGCGAAAAGTACTGTCTTGCTCACCAGCTCATGGTTTAAGGAGAATGAAGGACAGGGGCATTCGCGCAAACGTTGCCAACTTACCTCCAATATTATTCGCCCTATATTTAAACGCTGCTAATTTCTCCTAATTTCAGTTGTAAAAATCGTACCTACTTGTTACTAGTTTTATGTGAGAAGTAATGGTAAAAGTGACCACCTCCGTAGCGCAGTTGGTAGCGCGCTTGCCTCTGGCGCGGAGGACCCGGGTTCGATCCCCGGTACCAGCATGGGGATTTTATCCCCTCTGGGAGGTCTGGCACGAGGTGCACTCAGCCTCGTTACGTCCCGGGGGGACCAATTGAGGAGCTACTTGATGGAGAAGTAGCGGCCCCAGGTCTAGAAGACCGCATACCTGGCCGGGACGCAGACCACGTCCCACCCTCCAGTACTGCACCTCACCAATGCGCCTGTAGTGGGCAGAGGTGGGGGACGCAGCGGCCTTGGCCCTTCGTGGGCTGTCGCGCCGGGTTTAGTTTCAATGGTAAAAGTAATGTGGAAGCAGATAATCCTCCGCATAGGAGTGCTGTAATACCTGCTATAATATTGTGGTTGTAGAACAAAGAAATTCAGAGTGACAGTTTTATGCGTAAAACAGATCTTTATAGGATGAATGAATCGAACAAACCTAACGAGGCTCTTAAAGCGGACACGTTTTTGGCTTTATTGAGCCATACTTCATTTTACTCATACATATGTGATCTCAATCTCGTAGAACTAGTTTGGGCCAAGGCAAAAGGAATACTTAAATAAATATAACAGGTGACTTTTCTTACAGGAATTGCACGATATAACGCTCGAGTATATATCACTTTTGACTGAAACAGACTGGCAGTGTTTTTGAGAAATATAGAAAAGGCAGAATATGATCAGTGGGAGAAAGACGTAGTAGTTGAAAGCATTGTTTATGTTTTATAAGCTAAATATACTGCCTGAAGTGAAAATAACATTTAAATTGTGCTATTTTGAGCGAATTCTTTGCTTTAATCTAGTGTGAATACACATTCTCAGGTTGGCAACATTATCGTAAACGCGGTTAGAAGCACAACCGCTGTTTCACATTATCACTGTTTAACTGGAATTGTTTACTGATGTAATAGCTGGATGCATTCCTGCCAGGGCCCATGAGCTGGTGAAGAAACTGTAGCTAGGGGCAAATGCGCCCTCTCCTCTTTCTCATAAGTAGGGCTCGGAAGTTCATGCCCTAAAAACACTGAAATATGCATGGAAATATGCTCTTAAAAACTTGAAAATATGCCAAGAAATATGCACAATTTAATTAAAACAATTAATGTTTCTTTGCAGTAGACAAGACGAGTTAGTATACATAATAAATAAAGTTACCTTGTTCCTTAGAGGTTGAAGCAGAAGTGGTCCCGCTGCTAGTTTTAACTGCTAAATTGCAGTTCACAACCAACAATTTGCACAAATTTTCAACTGTAAAACATAGTCTGTTGTCTTGCAAAACACTTTTATAACGTGAAAAACTTCTCTCCACGTCACAGGATGTTATCGGGGCATATTTAAATGATGTTAACTGCTTCACAGAGAGAGTCAAGTCTCTTGGTGTGACAGATGGTTTTCTTTCGATGATGTCTCGAATATCGCACATCTGTTTATAACCAGAATTTTTTGAAATCACATAATTCACTTTCTCTTTCACTTTTCGTCCTATGCTACGAGGAACCGAAAATAGATCACATATTGCTTTTTTTTTTTTTTTCTTTTTCAAAAACAGTAAGTGATTCATGCAAAGGAGATCGTACAGCTTCCAATGCCGTTATGGCTGTTGGTAAGAAAGAAAAATGGGCAGATATGAAACTAACATCCCCTGTTAACCCAGTGTCTGACAGAATATTTTGCACAGTTTCTATTGATGAAGCATCTTTCGAGTCTAATGAATTAACAACCTCTTCGATTATTTCTATGTGCTCATCATAATATAAAACTGCATCGACTCATGTTCCCCATCGAGTTAACACTGGTGCAGGAGGAAGTCGGATATTAGATGCTGTTGATCTAAACGACTTAACTCTTTTAGGAGATTTAACAAAAATTCTCTTTGTACTGGACACAAATCTATCTACCAATGGGAAAGAATCGCGTATTGTCTCAGAAATGCGATGAAGAGCGTGTGCCAAACAAGTTACCTATATGAATTAAGTTATGAAAAATACATTTCAGAGTTTGTCCTGATTTTACCACATAAGGACTTGCATCAATAACAAATAAAAGTAACCGGTCGTATTTGATTCCACATGACCATAGTAATTTCAAAGAGTCCATCACAAACTGTGTCACAGTTACATTGTCAGTGGCCGACAATTCGCACACATTAAGAAGATAAGGTGTAGTCTTTTGTTCATTCTTTAAAGCACCTACGATTATATTAGCAATAGAACGGCTCTCAGGATCAGGGGTTTCATCAACAGACAACCACACAAACTGATCCGCTAATTCATTTTGTATATTTGAGAATACGTTATTGTAACAATGCCCTACATAAGTCTTACGCAGTGTACTTTCTTCAGGCACATGTTGTTGAGTACACTTGGCAAGAAAGTTTTTAAATGTCGGAATATGAATTTTGAACAAGGGAATATCAGCAGCTAAAAATGTTTGGCACAAGGCATAGGAAAATTCAGTAACCCTACTTCCTAAGCACTCTACTAGCGTTTTTGAAAGGTTCTTTGTTTGCGAGTTTTCTGATTAAATTCTCCTTATGTTCTTCTGTGTTTATGTGCTAAACTATTTGAAACGTTTTCTCACTCCCTACATTTTTCTCAGACTCTCCACAAAACAGTACCCTATTATCTGGAGATATTAAATCACCCGAAAACTCTTTCTGTAAATTAATTAATCTAGCACTCGAAGTTGGTTTTATTTTCGGCATTTGAAGAGCTTTTTAACATTTTATACGCCTAATTTAATTTGGTGGGAACCAGTTCACAATACTGTTATGCTTGAACACCACGACACAACTACTGGTGGGCAGGCTGGCGTTGCTATAATCGTGCTGCTCAAAACGTTGAGTTGCACTTTATCTTTGTTAATATATTACCGATTATTCTCTACGGACATACATATAATGAAAGGATGGAAACAGGGGATTCACTGCATGACAACATGACTGAGCATTAGTTCTCGCCACCTCGCGAGTTGCATCATCATGTGCAATGCTACCAATATGAAAAATATTATCCAGATGGAAAAAAATAATAAAAAAACATGAAAATGATTAAAATATGCAATATAGGGGCTATACCATTGAAATATTATGCATTTATCAAAATCAAGAAAATATGCAGTTACATGCACCATAAAATCATGTTCAAATAAATGAAAATGCCATAATGTTAAATCATACATTTTTAACCCCTATGAAAAAACATGCAAATGCATGAACTTCCTAGCCCTACTCATAATAAGGTTGGGCGTCACCAGTCTTAAATATCGGAATAGACTGCACGATAAACATCTGAATCAGCGTTCAGCTCGAGACCTACTGTATCTGTGAGAGCCGTATCGTTTAACAGGAATACAATTTACTATACCTACCAGTGTTTCATTAGTAATACAGTTAAGCTGCACATTAACAACGAAAAGTTAGTAATGCATGACTGCGACTGTCTTCTGTTTAATTGTACCTATCTCTCTGTTGCAAACGTTCCTTTTAGAACTCATGAGCCTAAAACACACCTCTGTATTGTGTGTGTGTGTATGTGTGTGTATGTGTGTGTATGTGTGTGTGTATGTGTGTGTGTATGTGTGTGTATGTGTGTACGCGCAGGATTAATTGGTACCTTAGTATGTACCCACTGCGGCGTGTTAGGTTTTGTTTTCTCTTCGTCTAACAGTTTCTCCACAAACCAATCAACTGGTTTTTTTTTTTTGTTCTATGGTCGTAAGTCGTAATTGCGCCGCCAAATGAACATCGCCTGTCATATCGACTATCTGCTTTGCTTCACACCTGAATGTGACCTAATATTATGAGGCCATTGACCTTGCAGAAAGCATTGGAACTCGGTTCCGGTGCACCATTCATTATCACGAGACCGCTCCACTCTGCGTCATGCCTTCTGTGCCACACCCACTTAGAGGTACTAACCAACTTGAAAATATACTACTGTTAATAAGTTATAAGTTCGCAAAAGCAAATATTGATGTAGTATTATTTATTATACCTACTGTCCTCAATTGCCAGTACAAATATCAGCACTTTTACCCCTAACAGCCTGTATATGCGTGTACAAATACATACCTGATTAAACCACAGAATTTTTTTCTTTTTCTTTTTTGTGGCGTTAACCATTTTAGAGATATTCTTCGTCAATAATTTGGATTTTCAACCGGGTACTTATACTTTTTTAAAGTGGTAAGTCGTTATTCTATTTTTTCTCGTGGTCATGCAAAGAGCATGGAATTTGAAAGCCATCACTTAGGAACTCTCTTTTAAAAATCTGACTACTTTAGCCTACTGTATCTTTCTTATAAACGAAATGTGTAAATTTGTAATGAAACTTTATTTCGGTTAATTAAATGTACGCAGAAGAATAAGCGTTTGTAAGAATGGTTTGTAGGAGAGTTGTTGGAAAAAGTCATGTGAATGCAATACATCAGGTCTTTTTTTTTTCTCAGTTTATTAGCTTATGTGTGTCCTAGTTATACTAATTCTAGAATGCCATATTCTGGGCACATTATTTGGAACATGTCCAATGCAGTGTGAATCCTGAATCGTGGTTATATGGGCCATTTAGTCATTAAATAATTCAAGACCACTCACATACATAATCATATGACTGTGGGCATATTGAGGAACGGTTTTGGTTAAACGAGACTTTCTGATGTATAACTAAGGTTCGAGTGTAACATGAATGTAACTATGACTCAAATGGAGACGTAAAATAACACCCTTGTTTTAATTCAACAACCTATCGGCCGAAGAACTCCACCAATTGTTTCAAAGGTCAAAACTTGTCTCAGATTAGTAGTGGATAAACAAATATACATATTTGTGTAGAAATTCCAATTATCCCTCTGATTACTTTTGTTAGATGAGCTGGAACAAACATTTGATGTGTTGGGTTCAAATGACTTTCTCTCACCATTCTTCTACAAACTATTGTTACAAAAGCTTATTCCTCTGTCTACTTTTCATTACAGATTTCGTTCTAAATATAGGGATACAGCAGGCTAAAGTAATAGTTAAAATCTTAAAAAGCGGATAGCTATGTGATGACTTTGAAATTCCATGCTCTTTGCATAAGCACGAGAAAAAACAAATAGCGACTTCCGTTTGAAGAAAGCGTGTTTTAAAATGCAAAGCATATAGAGGAAACATCTTATTGGAATACCCCAAAAGGCAACTGTGACATTTTCCCACCATTGTGGCGCGGTCTGGTTGTATTTGATGACATTCCATATGTTGGGGTGCATTAGTACTGTCAACTGTTCTAAAATATAACCACGGTAAAGCTACGGCCATAGCGTTATTGCAGCCGTTATGTTGCCAAGAAGCCATTATTTTTTGAACCCGTTACAGGGAACGCAATTGATACATTCTAAAACAAGATTCTGTCTATACGCTGTACTAATCTGTGGGCGCCACTGTATTGCTCGTGTGCGCGTGGTTTTGTCTGGAATTGTTTTAGAGCATTGTATACAATTATAATTGCTGTTGTTATCTTTGTGTTCGTAACACAGTAGTGCATTAAATGTATTACGATGTTTAGCGTTCGCAAGTGAGTTTATCTAAAAGTGTTATTCCAAAACAAGATTTGCCAAAGGTAAGGTCATCATGCGTTGTGTGGTAACGATGCTCAAACATTATTATTATTATTATTATTATTATTATTATTATTATTATTATTATTATTATTATTATTATTATTATTATTATTATTATTATTATTATTATTATTATTATTATTATTATTATTATTATTATTATTATTATTATTATTATTATTATTATTATTATTATTATTATTATTATTATTATTATTATTATTATTATTATTATTATTATTATTATTATTATTATTATTATTATTATTATTATTATTATTATTATTATTATTATTATTATTATTATTATTATTATTATTATTATTATTATTATTATTATTATTATTATTATTATTATTATTATTATTATTATTATTATTATTATTATTATTATTATTATTATTATTATTATTATTATTATTATTATTATTATTATTATTATTATTATTATTATTATTATTATTATTATTATTATTATTATTATTTATTATTTATTATTATTATTATTATTATTATTATTATTATTATTATTATTATTATTATTATTATTATTATTATTATTATTATTATTATTATTATTATTATTATTATTATTATTTATTATTTATTATTATTATTATTATTATTATTATTATTATTATTATTATTATTATTATTATTATTATTATTATTATTATTATTATTATTATTATTATTATTATTATTATTATTATTATTATTATTATTATCATTATTATTATCATTATTATTATCATTATTATTATCATTATTATTATCATTATTATTATCATGATTATTATCATCATTATTATTATTATTATTATTATTATTATTATTATTATTATTATTATTATTATTATTATTATTATTATTATTATTATTATTATTATTATTATTATTATTATTATTATTATTATTATTATTATTATTATTATTATTATTATTATTATTTTTTTTTTTTTTTTTATTATTATATCATCATCATTACTATCGTTTAAAATCATGTTACTTTAACCCTGTGATATTTGACGTTAGAAATAATGCTTTTATTTTGATAAACAACGTTTACCTTATTTCCTTTAAAGGCTGAGTCATATATGAATCAGAGAAAAATAGTAAGGACAGCATTCATCCAATGAAAAAAGATGTGTTTAACACATGGGCGTTTCGAAGGGGGGGCAAGAGGGGCTGCGGGCCCCCCTTGGAAGTTGATGAACTTAATGTGCACTCAATTACTGACTATTAAACTATTATTTTAATTTTGATGTAAAGAGCACAAGTTGATACGGTTATCTGCAACAAATATTATAAATATTGACAGTAAAGTAACGAATTAACATCATCGGAGTGCAATCTTCCAACATGTGCCCCCTGGAAAAAAGTCTGCCGACGCTCATGGTTTAACAGCAGTTTCCAAAAGGCATTTGCTAATAGTACCAACAATTAAAAGCTGAAGAAGTAACCTGCGTAAGCAAAGTAGCTCTAATGACAAGGTTGGCAGCAGTGTTTTCTGGTGTAATATCTGCAGCAGTTTAGTGTAATGTCGGCCATATTGAATTCTTGATATCTTCCGATAAGCTGTTTCCCATTAAACAAAGAATATCTAGGGATTATTAACGCAACAAAATGTTTTACTTGATATAAATTGTGTGCTGTAGCAATATCTATACTTTTTGTGTAGTTAAATTTTATGTAACTCGCAGTTTACCAACTGCACGAAAAGAAGAGCACCTCATAGGTACTCACAGAAAATTAAATGTGTGCATTTTATTGGCGACTAGCTGAAATACACGGCGTTGCCATTGGTTTGAATATTTATTCCCAAAACTTTCGGACTTAAGTTGCACTTGCCTGATAGACTTGTGTTTCCTTGGAGATATTTAAAAAAATATCACTTAACACACTTAAATATTTAATTAAAATTGTTAAGATACTATAAGGAATAAAAATGATCTAAATAAAGAAGTAAAAACACCGGGAAGATACTATGCAAAACCACCGTTGAACAATCACAAATACCGCAGGAAGAAAAGCGAGCAGGGAAAACCGTGTGAATAAAATACGTTGCATTTCTATTTCGATAAGGTAGGAAAGTGTATGAATTGTTTGTAAAAGAGTGAGAAGAGGAATACATGTGAATGTATTTCGTAAAAGAAAATTGATCAGAAAAACCTATGTGAATGTAATAGGCCACGTTTCTATTTCAAACATTTAGAAAATTATATTAATTTTATATAGAAGGGTGAGCAGAGAAAGAAGTGTGATTGTTTTGTAAAAGTAAAGTGAGTAGAGAAAACCGTGTGAATGTAATACGCATTTCTATTTCAATTGTGGAAAATTGTATGAATTGTGTATTGAAGAACGAGTAGAGAAGAACATGTGAATGTGTTATGTAAAAGAAAAGCAAGTAGAGAAAACCTTGTGGATGTAATATGTTGCATTTCTATTTCGACAATATAGAAAAGTGTATGAATTGTATGTAGAAGAGTGAGAAGAGAAATAGCGTCAGTGTGTTACATAAAAGGAAAGTGAGTTAAGAAAACCACGTGAATGTAATGCGTTAAATTTGTATTTTAATCGTATAGAAAATCGTATACATTGTATTTTGAAGAAAGAGTAGAAAAGAATGTGAATGTATTACATAAAAGAAGAGTAGAGAAAACCGTGTGAATATAATACGATGCATTTATATTTCAAACATATCAAAAATTTTTTTGTAGCAGGGATCGATCAAGATGGCGCCGGAAAATGACGACTAAAAACCGATTGCTATTAAAAAGTGAATAAAGCCAGCAGGAGTATGGGTAATAAAGTAACGTGCGCCAACAACATACAAGTCCAACAAATATTAGGAAAGAGCCGGATAAACGAACAAAAGTGAAAAGTGCTAAAGAAAACATCATTCGCAAATAGAAGTTAGCAAGACATAAAGTAACTACGGAAGCGCGATCGCGAGGCGAAACCGGAGGTGACGTACGGAATCAACCGAGCATACACGAAGTTAAACGAAGTGGCGTGCAAAACACCACAGAGCACACGCAGCAAAGCGGAAGTGACGCACGAAAACCAAAGAGGATGGGGAAAGAGAATATAATGGGCAGGGCAAGTGGACCGCGGGCCCCCTTTGGAAAATAGTGAATGTACTGTGCAGTGAATTATCAGACTATTATTTTAATTTTGACGTAAATAACAATGTTTGTTAATACGGTTATCTGCAACAAATACTATCACTCATATCTTTGACAGTTCCTTGACAACAGAATAATGGATTAATATTGTTTGGTTGCAAACTTCGAACATGCGCCCCCTCTGAAAAAAGGTCTGCCGAGGCCCATGGAGAATCAAGAAACAGAACATGAGAGCAATAGAAAACACAAAGAGCCAACAGGAAGGGGAAGACGAAGGAGCAGGAGACCAGCGAGATATGGAAACTCGGAATCCACAGACGCAGAAGAGAAACAAAGAGAAGGTAAGAATCAAAACACGGGTGAGAAAAAGGGAACGCAAAAAACAGCGTCAGGAAAAGATAGCCCAGGAGCGGAACACAGCTCAGAGGGAACAACACCAGGAAGCTCAGCAATAGAATTAATGTTAGCGGAGATACTACACGAAATAAAAAGTATGAAGAAACAAAACGAAGACTTCCAAAAAGAAACAAAAGCTGAAGTAAGAAAGAGACGAGAAAATGGAGTCCAGGAGTAACAACCTAGAAAACACGTTAACAAGAGCCAAAACAAGTTAACAAGTTAACAAGTGCCAAAAAGCACCAGAAGAGATAGAATTACTATACTTCCAACAAATGGAAGACCAGGAAGAACGATGAGAAAGGAGAGAAACAAGAAACAATGTCGTGATTAAAAGTAAAGATATCTTTACACCGGACACGGACGACAAGGACACTATAGAAAGAAGCAGAAAAATTCTGAAAACAATCAAAACATTGATTGTCGATTGTCTCATCAGTGACATCCATTTACATGGGAAAGGACAAGATGAAGAGAAGAAAAGTCAGAGTAATCTTCAAGAGTTTCAAGGATAAACTAAATATTGTCCCAAACAAGGCCAAACTACAAGGACAGGACAAGTACATTGACAGTGATCTCACTAAAAGGGAAAGTGAGATGCAGAACTCTCCGAGACAAGTAGCCCAAATACAAAGAGAAAGGGGGAGCACCGAGGTAAGAGTTGGCTATCAAAGGATCCTATTGAATGGCAAATGGCTATCCTGGAATAAGTTGAAGATAAAAAAACTGATAAAGAAACGCCAAAGTCCCCCGCACGAGGTGCTGAAGGAGACCAGGCTACAAGAGAAGGAATTATGTATAGCAACAGTCAACGTTAAAACCCTAGGAACAGTTGAAAGAGAAACGGAACTAGACAACGCACTTCTAAGCTTAAAGGTGGCCATCTTGGGACTTCGCGAGGCAAGAAGACTCGGGGAAGCCATCGTAGAAAAGAAAAACGGAGATCTCTTCAGTTTTTCAAGTACGATTTTACAACTGAAATTAAGAGAAATTAGTAGCGAATAAACATAGCGCGAATAAAATTGAGGATAAGTTGACAACTTAACCAGCAGAACAACGCTTGCGCGGAGGTTTACAAAACTCGGGTTCCATTATGTGAAATACCTCTCCTCCCCCTTCATTCCCCTAAGACCATGAGCTGGTGAACACATAGTATCTGTTTCTTATCAATGAAGATAAACTTCCAATACACGATGTCTCTGGGTATAAGAAGAATGAAGCATAGTAAAACGAGTGAGTGATTAGGGTTTAAGGGCCCGTCGACAGCTAGGTCATTAGAGCCCCATACTACTAAAACGATAGTCAACTTTTAAAAAGCAGATCGTTATGCAAGAGCTTTCAAATTTTATGCTCTTTGCATAATCACGAGAAAAAAAAACAAAAACAAATAATAGCGACGTGCTAAATGAAAAATATGTTACACTAGCATTACTTTCTTTATCCACTGCTATTTATTGTTATGTAACTTCTGCAAGCTATTACTACTAAGAGTTTTTTTTTTAAGTTCAAGTTACTGCAGTAAACTTTTGGAAAAACAGTTTTATTACACATTTCGTTGTAAGTACAAGATGGATAGAGGAAATTGGATTCATAATCCGATATTTCAAAGCGGGTGGCTGTATGCTGATCTTGCAATGTCATATTCCTTCCTAATATAGTAAGAAACAGCTGAATAGTCACGGCACTTTAACAAAATGACAAAACTGTTGAAAACTTCAAACCAATAATAATGGTTATTACGGAAATAACTGATCTTACAGAAACGTTATTTTAGATAAATTGGTTGAAAAGCATCTACATTTTTATGTGGTACTGTAGTACCTTTGTGTACGTCTTAACATTCAACAACTACACAAAATCATACACAATTCATTCCGAACCAAGAGGACTTCACAGGTTATTTCAAGGCAATTTAGGATATAGGTACATCTTATTTCTTACTAGCTGAAATACTCGGCATTAACCGTGGTTTATAGCGATTTATCCGTACAATTTGTAGACTTAGGTTGTACTTCTCCAATAGCCTTGTGTTCCTTTGCAGACACTTAAAAATCTTACTTAACACACTTAAACAAGGAGTTAAACTCTCAGGATAATATATTTGCACTTGTATTTCAATCTTATAGACAATTGTATGAATTGTTTGTCGAAGAAAGAATAGGCAAAGAAATCTGTTTCGTAAAAGAAAATTGAGTCGGAAAAACCATGTGAATGTAGTACGTTGGACAGTAAAATAAATGGTGCAAAAACGTCCATGAAACAGCAATCAGATGTGCCAACTTCATAATACCAACATCTATTCTTTTATATATAGTTGAAAAGTATAGTTGTATGTTGAACACCGAGTAGAGAAGGACATATATGTTACGTAAAAGCGAGTAGAGAAAACCATTCAATGTGATACTCTGCATTTGTATTTCAATCATAGAAAATTGTACGAATTGTATGTTGAAGGGCGAGTAGAGAAGAACATGTGAATGTGTTATGTAAAAGAAAATCAAGTAGAGAATCCGTGTGAATGTAATGCGTCACATTTCTGTTTCAATCATAGAAAGTTGTATGGTTTTGAAGAGTGAGTAGAGAGAGAGAGAGAGAGAGAGAGAGAGAGAGAGAGAGAGAGAGAGAGAGAGAGAGAGAGAGAGAGAGGTAAAAGTTACGTAAAAGAAAAGCGAATAGGGAAAACCGTGTGAACATAATACGTTGCATAGTAACATGGATAGCATAAAAACCTCCATGAAAAAATTAAGGTACATGCTGAATTTTGCGGTGATCGGTCAAACGCTTTAGGAACACATAGAGGACAAACATACGAACATTCAATTATATATATCCAAGGGGCGATAGGGGGTTGTAACCCCTCCGAAAATTTTAAAACGATTAAGGACGCAACTAAAACAAATCTGTGTTGTATTCATATTACTTACTCTACTCTTGTACTAACCATTCCTACAAACTCATATTCATGTATCTTCTTCATGTTAGGCAAGAAAAACATTAGCAGAAATTATCTTATTGCTTATTTCATTGTAGGTGCAAGGGGAATATGCGAATACAATAGGCTTTGAGCGATAGTCAAGTCTTTTAAAGCTTTCAAACTCGGTTCTCTTTGCACAGCTAACATAAAAAAATGAATAACGATGTTCCGTCTGACGAGTTTTTTTTCCAAAACTCACACAAATAACAAGCAATATCTCCGAAACGGTCCACCCTAAAAAAATTTATTTGGACATAAATTGTGTGTTTTAGCAGGATCTACATTTTTTGTACAGTAAGACTTTGTCTATCTCTTACAATTTATCAGTTATGCAAAAATCATCAAGAGTAAACAGGACTACATAGGCTATAGCCAGAAAATTCAAAATATACATTTTGTTTCTCGTAAAACTATCTCAAACACTTGGCATTTTAATCAAAATCGTTAGAGCCATTTTCAAGAAAATTAAAATTTTCGAAAAATTTCCCATGTAGAGTAGAGGGTAGTTTAGGGTGGAGGAATTTTCTTCAAAACCTTCGTGTCGCATCCTTGAAAGACATTAAACTTAAATACCAACTTTGGCTTTTAACCGACTTTTCATTTTAGTTATGCCGTCTACAGACTGACACACACACACACACACACACACACACACACACACACACACACACACACACACACACACACACACACACACACGTGCGCGCGGGTCTTTTTTTTTTAAAAAAAATGATTGTTTTTGGGTTCAGGGGGCTTCAAACCGTATATTTCCGGTGAAACCCCGACATCGAATTTTTGGATGGAATACAATACTTCACTTTCACATTTATATATTTATTCAAAGAATCTGAGCATTTTCTACGTTATTTTCATTAAAATAATAAATGTAATAAGGAAATATCGTAATTCAGAGCAGAGAGATTTAGAGCGGTTAACCATAAAGTATGTTTCGCATAATCTCATTCCAAATCGTTAGATCATCTACGGCATTACGATAACACAAATAGCTCTAATGTTTCAGGAAACTCCTAGATTGTTTTAGTAGTAACAGTGGAGAGGCTTATATCATCTTTAAATAGGTGTAATGAACTTATTTTCCCCTCCATATACAAGGGACTGAAGGTTTTCCGCATTTTAGTTTATCGGTAACTACAGCAACAGCAGAATGTTCCTTCTCAACATTACGGTATCTGAAGACCTATTTGAGGAGTAGGTACCATGGGAGCAGATAGATGGAATGGGCTAGCATTAACGTATATAAGTACATAAAAATTTGAAAATTAAAGCTCAAGAAGTACTGGATAAAGTGTAAAACGCCTCTTCGGCTACTTCTTTAAATGTATTGTATAACTATGTAAGACAATGCTCTGATATGTACACATACTTACATATATATGCATACGATGTCATTTCCAGATTTTCTAATTGTAGCACCCCCCCCCCTCCCCCCCCCCAAAAAAAAAACATACAAACAAACAAATCCTCAGTCCACCCCTGATATATGGGCTAAATTTTGATGACACAGGATTCTATCATCCCGGTCATATAGACACACTGACCTAACGTAGCCTAATATGGGCTACATTTGGCTGTAGAATTACGCTTACGTGTAAAACACGGCAACATATGGTAATCTCCAAATAGAGACTTGTGATCTTGCACTACAAGCGACTTCCGCTATCCACGAAACCAGAGTTTTTCTTCAGAAAGACACTGTTTATGCAGTCATTTCATCGTAGACGCATTCATAAGTCATTTTAGCGAATAATGTACTCGTTTATAAATACCTATTTATTTGCTAATTATCTGCCGCACGAGCGAAATAAAGCCGTTGTAGCACACGTACAGAATTTGCTTACAAATAAAACACGAAGCTTGACCGTAAATAAAACTTTCAAAATCGCAATTTGGAATACAAAATCTATCGATTGCACTATATTTCATTCATTTTCTCGAGCGGCCCGCCTTCTAGATAATAATAGAGGTTCCATCAGTAATGAATCAGACATTTAGGATTACCTGTTAGGCAGTTATCTATTTTAAATACATAATCATAGTCGTGCGTTGTGTACGAATGTTAAGGGCGACGAAGGTTCTGAGTTCCAATCCCACTCCTTTCTGCAGAGTTTTATGTCTGTAGTACATACTGCACATATATGTATAGAGAAATACAACTCTTAACTTTTAAAATGTGCACAACCCTTGCAACATGCAACCAACATTATCACATCACAACTATTAAACTTCAAGAAGTGCACGGATATTCGAGGACACCAAGTAGAAACCCCTCCAAGGGAATGTCGCCTTGACGTGGCGGAGGGGCTCAGTACCCGAACCAGACGGCCTACTAAGTGTTCTTTTGACTACGGTAGGCAAGAGGTGAGGGGAAGCAAAGAACATTCCAAACGGGTAGATGAGGCTCGTTAGTCTTGGTCGACGACTCATCTAGGAGAAGAGGACTCCGAAATCAAACTCCCCAGGGGCTCCTACTATGGTAGGTACGGGTTTGGCGTACCCGGGGCCCCGAGCCATACTCTCGATTGGGTTCCTCCAAGAGGTGAGAGGGCACACGCCAAACGCCCAATCAACTTTGATCCACTTTTGTGTTTGACCTCCCACCTGATACCCCCCTGTACACAGTCTGATGGATAACCTACGCGCGGGTTGTAGGAGGATGGGGTGACGCAAGGGGTGACTGGGTAATCGCGTAAGTCCCAGCCCCTGGTTATCATGTAGGATCTGTGTGCGTATCCGCTGATAAAGGTCAGTCCCGGGGAGGGGCCATTGCATGAGCTGATGCACTCCTGAAGGCGATTGGGTCCCTCTGTCTATACATTGGGAGGAGAGACCCTAGGGTGAGCAAGGTCCAGCCGAAAGCTCTTACGTTTGTGCCAGCCCACTATCCCGAACTCCGGTACCTATAGCTCGGTTGCAGCTAAACCAGTACCGTCGGGAAATCGCAACTCAAACTAGCGATGCATACGGGGCAACAATTTCAGACAGAATTCTCGTGGCTAAGTCACATCCAAAGCGTTTGATATCACCTAAGTACGTTACAGCATCTACAAGCACCGCAGTTCAATCCACCAGATCAGGAAGGTCGCTCACAAAGAAACCGACCTCGACTAGTAGACCAATAGTATACGATGCTTCACCGATTAAGACGCAGTACAAAAGATCCCATTTCCTCAAAGACAGTAAGGTTTCTCCCAACACATCAAAGGGAAAGAAAAGTCATGAGCCGTCTCCTAAGAGATCCTCTTCAGAGGAATCCTCTGGAGTGGCTACAGACCGGCGTATGTCATCTTCGCCGGTCTCCGTGTCCAATCGGTTCGAAGCTCTCGAACCAAAATTCAGTATGGGAACACGGACGTCCTCGGCAGAGGATATGGAAGTAGAATCTGCCCACACTGGGAGACCCCCAGTGGAAAAGGGGCGCGAAAAAGCGTCTGATAAAACTGTAAGCCCAAGAGAGAAGAAAAGGGCTAAATTAATTCGACAACCTCCTACTCCAAAGTAATGAAGAATTACCTATCCCACACACAATGCAATATGGCTAACCTACAATGGAACATATGTGGAATTCGAACTCAACGGCCAGAACTTGAGCTTTTTCTCAAAGAAAACGAACCTCTGGTTGCATGTTTGCAAGAGACTAAGCTGCGTCCTCAAGGCGCTTTCCATCTAAGACGATACACCCCAGTACGGTGTGACGTCACACGAGAAGAGGGTGCTCCGGCACATGGCGGCGCTATGATGCTTGTCAGAGATGACGTATATATGCAAACTCTACCATAGCACTCTGATATACAATCAGTTGCTGTACGGATTAAACTGCCAAACGTCCATTTCGCCATCTGTAATCTATATTTGCCTCCGTCCCATGACTTCTCGCACATTGATTTAGAAGATCTAGTTTGCCAATTGCCAATACCGTTTCTGTTGGTGGGAGACCTCAATGCGAATCACCCACTTTGGGGTTCAAGTCGCGCTTGTGCGAGAGGTACGCTCATTGCCGATTTCTTGCACAGTTACAACCTAGCTCTCCTCAACACTGGAGAGCCTACATTCATTTCTGACTCTTACAATAGTTTCTCGCACCTTGATCTTGCCGTTTGTTCACCTCAATTGGCAGTCTCCTTACAAGGGAATGTCATCTCTGATTTACACTCTAGTGACCACTTCCCATATTTTATTAGTCTCTTGACGCAGGATACATGTTCCACACGTATGCCCAGATGGTGTTTGGGCCATGCCAACTGGAACCTTTACACCCAGTTGGCTGTCTTTACGTACAACGAGCACGACTCAGTGAATGATTTGGCGCAGCGTCTCAAAGAGACAATTCTATCTGCTGCTGAACAATCGATTCCGCGGTCGACTGCACACCCACGTCGATTTCCCGTCCCCTGGTGGACGGAAGAATGTCGGAATGCCATTCGTGCTCGAAGGCGTGCTGTTAGGGTTTTCCAACGTCACCCTACGTTGGATAACCTGATTGAATACAAGAAAATGCGCGCCAGGTCCAGACAAGTCATTAAGGATGCCAAAAAGTCATCATGGAGCAAATTTGTAGCTTCATTTAACCAGCATACACCTTCCTCGGTTGTGTGGGATAGATTAAGGCGTGTTGCAGCTAAAACGACCCAACTACCAATAGCGGGACTAAAAACAGCCACAGGGGCTGTTGTTGATTCATTTGAAGTGACCAATACATTTGCCAGTGCTTTCGCTCAAGTGTCTAGCTCGGAAAACTACTAACCTGAGTTCCTTCCAATTAAAACTCAGGTGGAATCTCAAGGCTTCTCGTTTCGTTCTAGAAACGTAGAAGATTACAATCGCCTTTTCACCATGGCGGAGCTAGAACATTCTCTGAAATCTTCGCGATTATCAGCACCAGGACCGGACGGTATTCATGTACAAATGTTACAACAGCTCTCTCCTGAAGGTAAGGCATTCCTGCTCAAGGTCTATAATCGTGTTTGGGTTGACATTATACTCCCAGAAAACTGGTGGGAGGCCACCGTTATTCCCATCTTGAAGGCTGGAAAGGACCGTCATCTTCCCTCCAGCTATCGTCCTATTTCCCTCACCAGTTGCGTTTGCAAGGTGATGGAACGCATGATCAATGGACGATTAGTATGGTGGTTAGAGAGTCGTAACCTACTGACCAACATCCAGTGTGGTTTTCGATGACGCCGTTCAACTGTTGACCATCTTGTGTCAATATCGACACAGATAATGGACGGCTTTATGAAGAACTGTCAAACCGTGGGCATATTTTTCGATCTCAAGAAGGCTTATGATACGTGCTGGCGAGCAGGGATTCTACGTTCCCTGTATGCCTGGAACATACGTGAACGCCTACCACTTTTCATTCAGGAGTTTATGAAGGACCGCCTTTTCCGAGTAAGGGTCGGCTCGGTTTTTTCTAATTCTTTTGCTCAGGAGGAGGGAGTACCTCAGGGTTCGGTTTTAAGTGTCACGCTCTTTGCTGTAGCGAGTAACTCCATCTGGAAATGTGTTCCACCTGGAGTTTCGTCATGCCTATTCGTAGACAACTTCGCTGTCTATTGCACTTCTCAGCGCACGGCGTTCTTACAACGGCGCCTGCAGCAATGTTTGGACAACCTTAGAGAATGGAGCGTGAAAAACGGCTTTCGTTTCTCAACTGAGAAGACAATCTGCGTTAATTTATGGCGTCGTAGGAGACGATTACCACCTCCTCTCCGCTTCGGTCCAGATTTACTTCCCTTCGCAGAAGAGACGCGCTTCCTGGGTTTGATCCTGGACAGGAAGCTTAGTTGGTCGTCACATATTGCACAGCTAAGAGCACGATGTGACCGTTCCCTAAATGTCATGCGAGTACTAAATGGCAAATCGTGGGGAGCGGATCGGACAATTTTGTTGCGAATCTATCGCGCACTCATCCGATCTAAGCTAGACTATGGGTGTATTGTTTATTCGTCAGCACGACAAACTGTGCTGAGAAGATTAGACGTGGTCCATAATAGGGGCATCCGCATTGCAACAGGAGCTTTTCCAACAAGCCCAGTTGTGAGCCTTTACGCCGAGTCCACAGAACCTCCTCTGCAATATCGGCGTGAGTTTCTCTTGGCAAATTATGGTTGTGCGCTTAGATGTATGCCTAAACACCCAACGTTCGCTTCTATTTTTCACCACCACGCCAAGAGAACGATATACGAATGGGCACCCTTAGTCCTAAGCCTGCGCGTTTCCGTTTCTAAGACCTTCTAGTGAAGCTTGGAGTGGAACTGCCTAGGATGTTCGCCAAGGGTGAGAGGCTTTACCCGCCTTGGCTATCTGGCACGCCTCATGTAGATCTTGGGATGGCCGTACACCAGAAGTCCACGATGCCTATTTCAAGTATCCGCACGTGTTTCTTAGAATTTTTGTCAGGCTACACTGACCGTCGATATATTTATACCGATGGGTCAAAGAGCACCAACGGTGTTGGATGTGCTTATGTTTATGGAACCGAACCATATACATTCGGTTTTCCAAATAGCACGTCCATTTTTACTGCAGAGCTTTATGTAATTTATCGAGCCGTTTTGTATGTGCGCCGTCGTAAATTGGGTGACTGCCTGATTTTGAGCGATTCCCTTAGTGCACTGCAGAACCTTTGTCAGTTGTAGAACCCCACCCTATTGTACAACGTATCCAGGATGCCCTCCATGTTTTACACGCTTCTGGCGTTGACGTGGTGTGTGCATGGATTCCTGGTCACGTAGGTTTGCAATGAATGAAATGGCAGATTTAGCAGCAAAGACGGCAACTACAGAACCCAGTATTACCACCTCACGTGTTACTTCGGAAGACTTTATAGGCTTGAAGTACGGAGAGCGGTGCTTTTGTCCTGGCACGAAGAGTGGTCAGCTCTCCGCGGTAATAAGCTTAGAGAAGTGAAAGAACTTCCGATAAACTGGGTAACTTCCTGTCACATATCTCGCCGCGAGCAGGTTAGCTTGGCTCGATTAAGAATTGGGCACTGCAATTTTTCGCATGGTTACCTATTTAAAAGGGACCCTGCGCCTCTATGTCCGCTGTGAGACAACCTTTTGTCAGTTCGCCACGTGCTGCTAGAGTGTTGCTCTCTAGCGCACCTTCGGGATTCTCTGCAGCTGCCTGCCAGACTTGCAGAGGTGTTAGCGGACGACAAAACAGCGGTTGATAGAGTTTTTAAGTTTTTAGCGGATTGTAATATCAATTTGAGGATTTCAAATTTTAGATAATTTTATGACTTTTGACCTATTTATTACATTGTTTTATATCCGGCTATTGCCGCTATTCTTACGTTTATGTGTATTTTTCTTTGATACTAGTAATTTATTTTTTATTCAAGTTTATATCTGGCTATTGCCTTGAATTTTAGAAGGGCGCTAATGACCTAGAAGTTGAGCGCCCTTAAACCCACAAATCTACTCGTATCTATCCACCAAGTAGAAATCAGAACACACATTGGGAATTAAACGGGACAAACTGAGGAGGTATATCTCCAAAAGTTTGACGTGTAACAGTCGCAGGACTTTCTGTAAATAATGGCATTTCAAAGGTATTCATCCCTTTAAAAAAATTATTAACAGTATTTTCTACTTGTGCGGCTGTTTGACAACATGCAGGAAATTAATCACCTAAACTTTTCTTATAAAAATAGAGTATATGAAAGTCTTGCGAATGTTTCTGTCTATTACCAATTATAGGTATAATGCACAATTCATATATCGTTTTTCATCTAGGCAGTTTACGTTTTTCACGATAAAGCTTTTCTTAGAGACAGTTTCGAATTAGAATATTTGAACTTTTACATGCAAGATATTCATGTAACATGTATTACATACACGCACACACAGACAGAGAGAGAGAGGGAGAGAGAGAGAGAGAGAGAGAGAGAGAGAGAGAGAGAGAGAGAGAGAGAGAGAGAGAGAGAGAGGGTGTAAATGAATAACACCGCACGAATTTTACTGGTGATCGACGGTTCATAGACAATCAATTTGAGACAGGAAGCCTATGGTCTAGCATTGCAAATTACAGAACTGTGCCTTAAAATTGTTTGAGGATATGCACGCCACTGATCACGTTCACTGCAGCAGTAAGGCATGATGAGGGAATAATCGGGCAAATTCCACATCCTGTCTGTTTAGCATCATGGATATGGTGCAACGATGCGAAGGTACGCACCTATTAAAAGCCCAGGTTCAAATACCTCCAAGCCCATGCTTTTTATGTCCTTACTTCCTTTCCTTCTTTCTTTCTTCTCTTCTTTCCTTCTTTTTTCTTTCTTTCCTTCTGTCTTTCTTTCCTTCTTCTTTTCTCCTTTCCTTCTTTTTTCCCTTCTTTCTTTCCTTCTTCTTTCTTTCCTTCCTTTTTATTTCCTTCCTTCTTCTTTCGTTCCTTCCTCTTTCCTTCCTTCCTCCTTGCTTCCTTCCTCCTTCCTTCCTTCCGCTTTCCTTCCTTCATCTTTCCTTCCTCCCTCTTTCCTTCCTTCCTCTTTCCCTCCTACCTTCCTTCCTTCATTCCTCCCTCCCTCCCTTTCTTCCTTCTTGCCTTCCTTCCTTCCTTCATTCCTCCCTCCCTCCCTTTCTTCCTTCTTTCCTTCCTCCCTCTTTCCTTCCTTCCTCTTTCCCTCCTACCTTCCTTCCTTCATTCCTCCCTCCCTCCCTTTCTTCCTTCTTGCCTTCCTTCCTTCATTCCTCCCTCCCTCCCTTTCTTCCTTCTTGCCTTCCTTCCTTCATTCTTTCATTCATTCATTCATTCATTCATTCATTCGTTCGTTCGTTCATTCATTCATTCGTTCGTTCATTAATTCATTCATTCATACATACATTCATTCAATCATTCATTAATTCTTTCATTCATTCCTTACTTCGTTTGTTGTTTGTTTCTTTGTTTGTTTATAGCTTTGATAGGTTTTGTTGGTTTGTTTGTTTTATTTGTTTGTTGGGTTGGTTCTTTCTTTCTTCATAAGCACATGGTTAATTTAACTTGATTTATAGGAAACATTTGTGTTGCGTTGTAATTTTTTTGTTCAACTAATGTTTAAACTTTTTGTTTAACTATTATTTATACCTGCATGACCCAAATAGTATGAACACACTGAGAACTTCGTTTTCACTTAAGTCAGGTGGTTCAAGCCTAACTAGGAGCTTAGAAACAAGTAAATAATTGATTAGCACTTGAAAGAGCTACATGCGATTGAAGTATTATACACATAGGTTGATTTAATATTAATATTACAATACAATAGGTAGATACAAGCAGAACGAAGGTAAGGAAATAAATAAAGCCTAACTGCAGGTTTCACATCTTGGTACCTTAATTAAATCTGACAATAAATTGAACAATACAATAAGAGAAAGAATACAGGCAGGGAATGAGCTTATTATGCAAATAAAAATATTTTCTCTAATGGAATAATAACCCAGAAATATTAAATCCAGAGTTTATAAACCATTAAAGGCCAGTAGTAACCTATGGGTCTGAGGTTTGGTGTACCACAACGAACGATGGACGAGAGAAAAATACTCAGACAAATGTTTGAATCTGTAAATTGTGATGTATAGAATTGGAGAATGAGTAACAATCAGGAAGTAAATTATTTAATAGAAGTAAACAATACTATGTGCATTGTACCTGATGGTGGTATTTTGCTATTTTAAAGTATAAGCACAACATTGCTCTCAAAACGGTTAAAAAGGTTTTACCCCACTCCGGGTTTGAAATCGATTTCTCTGAGTCATTTGGACCACAGTCAGTCGGCTTAACCGTGCGGCCAAGCCACACAGTTTAGAGCTGGCCTATATTTCTATAGCCACTCGCTACAACCTGTTACTCATTGCAGTGGCGTGCAGCCACATGTTAAGGCTCCAACTTAAGCGATTTTGGTAACGCTACAATTTAGAAATGCTTATTCAGAGAGACAGCAGGCAGGCTTTACTGTCTTCCTAATAAGCACTATTTCGATTCCAGTGGATAATATTGACATATTTCTATATGTTTATGATTAATTGGTCACAATCTCTAATTAATTTGAATACATATAACTCATTAATTTAAAAACAGGTTAGATACTGAGCAGCTAGTTGAGCAGTGGAGTGCGTGTTTAACTCAGGCATGCAATGGAGCCTTAAGAAAAAGCAAAGGGAAAATACTGCGAATCAGCCAGAGAGCTGTCCCATGACAGACATTAGAGTTAACCATTCTAAGAAAGAAAGTGAACGCTCTCAGACGTTGTTACCAAAGAACGATGAATAATGAACAACTGCGAGAGGAGAGGAAAAATCGATATATGGAAGGGAACAGGAATTATCAATCGAAATTGAATGCCGAAAAAATTAAATCATGAAAGAAGTACTGCAGCAACGCTGACGGTTGTAATCCTTGGAATATTATATATAAAACAGCAGCTGTGAAGTTGAAAGGACAGCGAAAAATAACCACACTCCCAAAGGAGGACTAAACACACCATGGATTCAAAAAGCACAGTGGAATACATTATAAAGTATGTTGCTCCAGATGATATTGAAGAAGGCGACGACATCGAACAACATAAATTATTAAGAAGTTTAATGACAGCACAGGTGGACACACACTCTACATCGTCTACACAGACGATGTAGAGTTCACACAAACTGAGATACTATCGGTTTTGACGAAATTCGACCTCAACAAAGCACCAGGAGAGGATGGATTCACGAATGACATCATCGTAAGGTCATTCACCCCCTTCCCACGTTTCCTAACCTCAATGTATAACGAGTGTCTCAAAAATGGTAATTTGCCGAAGAGATGGAAACAGTCATAGTTAAACCAAATAAAGAAAGAAAAGCCTTAGAAATATGATTGATCAATAGAATCAATCGCTTCATATATTCAAGAAAACTACACAGCACCCGCCAGAATGGGTTGATCCTATAGAAAAGCACTGTTGATGCGGCAATGGCTATGAAGCGCTTCGTGCAACACAACCTACGGGGGTTCGGATATGTACGAGTAATTTTGATCAGTTTAGATGTCAAGGAAGCTTTCGATGCAGCATGGTGGCAGCATTTTAGACAATTTAAGAAGACTCAAATGCCCCAGAAATCTGTACGTACTCTAACAATTACCTTCAGAAGAGAACAGCAAGCCTGCTTACTAACTCATAAACCGGAGAAGGGAGTGAGGAAGGGTTGCCCCCAAGGATCGTGTTGCGGTCCCGGATTCTGGAATATACTATACAATTCGTTATTCAACTCAGAGTTCTCACACCGAACCAAGATAGTAGCCTTTGCAGATGAGACATTAAGTATGACTAAGGGCAAAAGTGACAGGGAAACGGAAAACTATGCAAATCTAGATTTGAAGAAAGTGGAATTCTCGGCTAAGAACAATAAGTTACAGTTTAACGATACAAAATCAAAATTATGCTCATAACAAGAAAAAGGAGTGTACAAAACGAGAAAGTGTATACTGATAAAATATTAGAAGAGGTAGAAGAACTAAAATACCTAGGGGTAAACAATGATAGAAGATTCACGTTTGATAATCACATAGATCATGTTCACGAAAAGGCAACAGCATTGATCCATACGTTGTCTACATCGGAAGTATAATCGGCGTAGCTTATTGAGATACCCCAAAAAACAATCTTGACATTCCCCCCCCCCCCCCCCCATTATGGTGCAGTCTAGTTATATTTGGTGATTTCCCATCCGTTGGGTTGCATTAGTGCCGCCAACTGTTTGTAACATACAACCATGGTAAAGCTATGGCCATGGTGTTATTTCGTCTGTTATGTTGCCAGTTTATAAACGTGTTGCAGAAAGGCCAGCCGATAGATTTTAAAACAAGATTCTGTTTAGACGCCCTATTAATTTATCAATCAATCAGTGGACGTAATGCTCGTTTTTGCGTGATTTTATTTTGAATCGTTTTAGAACAGTATATGCAATTATAGTTAGTGATGTTATTTTTGTATTCGCTACACAGTAGTACATCTCGTATATATTGCGATATTTAGCGCTCGGAAGTAATATCCAAAAGTGTTATTGCAGAGCAAGATTTGCCGAAGGTGAGTACGTTCATCATGTGTTGTGTGGTAACGATATTCAAGCATTATTATCGTTTGAAAGTATGTTACTTTAACACTGTGGGTCGGTCTGGGTGGCCTACTGATCCCAAGGTCTCGGGTTCAAACCCCACCCAGGTCGATGGTTTTTAAGTGTGCTTAAAAACAACAGCTCCATGTCAGTAGATCTACTGGCATGTAAAAGAACTCCTGCGGGACAAAATTCCGGCACACCGGCGACGCTGATGTGATCCTGGCAATTGACAGCGTCGTTAAACAACAAAATAGTTTTTTTAACAGTGTGGTATTTGAGGTTAGAAGTGGCTTTATTATGTACGTCGGTAGGACTACTTTTTGTGATACTTCCGTCAGCTGTTTAGTGTAATGTCGGCCATTTTTAAATCCTGGGGACTGCCGATAAACTGCGCCGACTTATATGAGTCAACACACGGAGGAAGGGACTATGACACACCAATAGATTTAACAATATGGTGCCATCCAGCTGAAAAGGTATACATTAAAGAACCAAAGAAAAATTCACAATACGAGATAACTGTCTCTACCGACGGCAGCAAAACAGAAAATAAGGTTGGAGCCGCTGTAATATATAGAGGAGGCACAATCCTAAGAGAGCTAAAATATAGATTAGATCCGAGGTGCTCTAATAATCAAGCTGAGCAAATGGCAATTCTTAAAGCTCTCCAAGAAATTCATACTCTACAGGATAGAATTATCACTATAGTTATGTTTCCAGACAGTAAAATAACAGTTCCCTTATTGAAAAACAATTCAAAGCACAATACGATAATAGACAGTATTCTGAAGGCAGTTCACAATTTAGAACTGCGCCAATGGAAAATATATTTCAGCTGGGTGAACTCACGTAGGAATAACTGGCAATGAGCTAGCAGAGAGACTCGCCAACCAAGCTGCTAAAGATCAACGCCTGGAAATGATCTACAACAGAATCCCCACATTGACAATCAAAAGCGAAATCAAATAACCAGGTTTGGCGGAGTGGCAGAGAAGATGAAATAACACAACTAAAGGACTAGTGAGTAAATACTTTTTTTCTACTCAAGATGTTCTCGGGCTTCTAGCCAGGTGTAGTGATGCATAGCCATCGACGTTTCGGGAGTGTACATCTCTCCCATCTTCAGGATGAATGACTGGCAACGACGACGGCGAAAAACATGGAGGGTTGTGGTTGCAGAAGATCTTGCACACCACCCTCCGGTTATTGCCAGGTCAGGGTATCAACCCTCTGCTGGCCGTGTAAGATGTCTTTCATAAGTGACGGTAATATAGACTGGTTTGTTGGTGTATGTTTTTTTATTTATTTAAATATGTCAGTGTATCCTTTAGGTTGTTAAAAGGATTGGATTTATGTCGTGAATTAGTCTTTTTTTAATACGTTGCCAAGGACAAGTCTTGGGCGTTTATAGCGCTCTCCAGGGTCCAAGTCATATTCGCCTAGTCCCCGGATCAATTGGTTAAAACTGGAAGGAAGCTTGTTGAAGAAAGGTTGTGATAGGATGCTAATATACTGTTTTACTGAGGGAAAGTGAAGGTCCTTCTGAATGGTAGAGTTTGGTATATACCATGAAGAGTTTGTAGCCGTTCTTAAATAACGCGACTGAAGAACTTCTAGCTGTCTCAGGTGGGTGTGAGCTGCTACTCCCCAGATCTGGCAGACATAAGTAAAAGCTGGTCGAAGGACTTGCTTATATAACAGTAGTTTGTTATCTAAGGACTGCTGGGATCTCTGCTGTAAAGCGGGTTCAGCATTGCCATTCTTTTGCTTACCCTATTGCTGACGTCTTTCAGGTGCGTCTTCCAAGTAAGTTTGACGTCTAGAGTAACTTCCAGGTACTTGACTGAACTGGACCACGGCACGTCTTATCCCGCCAGGCGGATGGGTGCCACATCAACCATTGGGCGACGGCCAAAGGTTATAGCCTAGCTTTTCTGAGGGTGGATACGTAACCGCCATCGATTGAACCAGGTGGTCAGTAGGTCAGCATAGTGTTGAATGTGCCTAGTAGACATATAATTGTTTGAAGATGTTGATGTAACGGCGGTATCATCTGCAAAAAGGTAGAGTGAGCACCGTGGTAATGTGGGTAGAGTGTTTACATACAGAAGAAACAGTGTGGGTCCCAGTACACTGCCTTGGGGTACGGCGGCACGTATAGGATGAGAGGTGGAAGTAGCTTCTTCGTAAGCAACAGAAAAGATTCTGTTTTGAAGATAAGATTGCAGTAGATGGATGACATATGATGGAACTTGATATGTGAGGAGGCGGGAAATAAGTCCCTCATGCCACACGCTGTCGAAAGCCCTAGTTACGTCCAGCAGTAGGGCTGAGACGTAATGACGTCTGTTAAAAGCTGTGTATATCTCGTCTACCAGCCGGAGAAGTTGGTGGACAGTTGAGCTCGACGTTCTGAAGCCGAACTGCTCAGGCCTAATTATGTTGTGCCTGTCTAAGGTACTCCTTAGCCGTGTCTGTATCACATTCTCAAAGAGCTTGCTCAGAACGGGAAGTAAGCTAATGGCTCTATAACTCTCTGGAGATGACGGATGTTTTCCTGGCTTGCAGATGGTAATAACTTTCGCATACTTCCAGGCTTGTGGAAAGTGCGAAGGTCTAAGTATGGCATTGAAAATGTGAACCAGGAGTTTTAGCCAATCAGGAGGCAGGGCTTTGAGAGCGGCGTTTGTGATTCCGTCAAATCCTGGGGCTTTGTAGGGAGCAAGCTTGCGGATGTATCTTGTGATTTCCTGCACCGACATTTCTTCAAGGTCAGAATAATCAGCAGGAACCTGGAGAAAGTTGGTTATCTCCGATTGGAATAGGGCAATGTGGTCCTGGTCAGCTGAATCCGCTGCCATAAAAGATGTTTCCAAATATTTAGCTTGCAATTCAGCTTTTTCTCTTCCCGACTGAGCTATCACCTGTCCGTATCGAATATGTGGGTTTTGTTGTGGAATAGCCATTAGTGCTTTGGTTGTCCACCAAAGAGAACCGTCTTCTGGTTCTAGGTGACAAAGGTGGGACTTCCATTTGTTGTTTGAATGTTGGCGGAGTTCGACCTTGAGTTCCTTCAGTAGACGTCGATATAAAGCCTTGTCCTCCGGGGCCCTTGAGAAAATATAACGTCTCCGGGCTCTGTTTTTGTTCTGTATTAGGGCCCTTATCCTCCTAGGTAGAGGCTCGCTATTAAATTGGTGTAGTGTTGGCTTTGGCGATGCGCTCTTGATTGCAGACACTATAGCCTCTGTCGTGTTTTTCACCAATAGTTCAACTTCCTGGGAAGTTGCGCAGGGTTCAAGACGTGGTTGAACTTGTTCCAATATATTGGTGAACTTGTTCCAGTTTGTAGTTCGAGGCGAGGGGACTGGCCGTGTTAGTTTTTATGTAGATTTTGATGGAAAAGTTATGAGGACTGGATAGTGATCAGAAGATAAAGCTGGCACTGTACATAATATTATATGAGGTCTCACATTTTTGACCAGAGCAATATCAAGCCAATCTGGAGGTCTACGATCACCGTAGTGTATGGTAGGTGAGTTAGGGACCTGTACTGAGATGGCTTTTGAGGTCACATAGGCATTTAACTTTTGGTCTCGGTGAGATACACAGGCGGAGTTCCAATTTTGGTGTTTACTGTTGTAGTCACCTGCAGCTATGGTTGGTACTGGGGAGGAGAACAGTAAATCCAGTTCCCTGTCTAGCAACGGTCTTGTTGGTGCAATATATACCGAGAACAGGTTTAGGGGTCCTCGAGCCGTGCTTAGCTGGATACCAGTAGCTTCCATGTTTGTGGTGTTTGAGATGTTGAGTTGATGGTGGCAGATGGAGTCATTTATGTATATTGTTGTTCCTCCAAAGCGATCTTCCCGGTCCTTTCTATAGCACTTCATTCCAGGGATTTTCATCTTTATGTGCGGTTGCAGGTGTGTTTCCTGTACTAATAGTACCTGGACTTTGTGCATTGCCAGAAAGTCTGTAAGTTCTTCTCGCCTGGATCGCAGCCCATTTGCGTTCCAGTAGCGTATTGTTAGCTTGGAGAAGTCTGGTTTTGTAATGGGCGTACTAGCCATGACGACTACAGAAGGTGAAGACGGTGCGGATTAGCACTGTGTCCGCCGAAAGTGTTGGTGGGTGCGACAGAAGTGCTTCTGCCAGTGCGGCAGCAAACTGGATGCGGAGGTGGCTTGAAATACGGTCAATTACTTCTTTAAAGGCCGAATCCATTTCCTCGTAGTTGAGGTGATCTACGGGAGAGATGGCAGATGTTACTTGATTTGCATTTGCTGTCCTGGCTGGTGGTATAGCCATGTACTGGGGGGTTTCTCCTATTGGTTTAGCTTGTCGTTAAACGGCCAATGAGGAGTTGTTGGTGGAGTGCCTTGGATATTGTGCTTGTTTTCTCTGAGGAAGTGCCGTTTTGTGGCACTCCTTAACTTGGTTATCCGTGGGCTGCTGGTTTGAAGAGGTAGCAGCGGCAGCTGCATAAGATGGGAAACTTAGCGGCTGGCGAGATGGTGCACTTTCTCGGTCTTTTTCAATGCGACGCGGAAGTGTGGCAGTGGTTGCGGGTTTGGGCCTCTGGTAGTGAGCTGGGCTACACGTTCCACCGTGTACCCTTTCTGCACCAATAGCTCCTTGACCTCGTCTTCGGTAATGAATACCGGGATATCCTTTAGGGTCACGTGAAGGAACCGGTCTTCTGGAAGGAGGGTAGTAACACCTTCGATTTTTTGTTGTTCCAGATGCTTCCGGAGAAAGCGGTGGTTGTCTGGCGATATCGGAAGTAGTGCCACTGTTCCTCGGAGATTCTTTAAGGCGTACTTGGCCTTTTCTGAGGGTACGGCGCTAATTATCTTCCTGGCGTCTGCGGGATTGCGCAGGAATATAGGGGTAGGCCGTTTTGGCCGTTGTTTTATCGGCTGTGCAACAGTGTTTGTCGTAGGAGGTGGGTTTCTGGCTGGAATAGGTGCATTTTCCTCCATGCACTCTGGTGCAGGATGTTGCGACGCAGAGGTGGGGGCCAGACGTTGAAATTGATTTGCTGTGCTTACAGGAACTGAGGAAGCAGCAGGAGATGGAATATTACGCTTCCTCTTTGCTTGTACTGTTTACCATTGCGAAGTTTGGACAGCTTGTTCGTGGTCAAAGAAATATCTGTTAATGGCATCTACACGAGCTTTGTGTGCGGCCACTGAACGGTACAAGTGCGTGACTTCCTTCCTGGGCACGTCTTCTTTGGACAATATCTCCAGTAGCTGACGATCGGCCTGGGTAACATAGGCTTGCCTAGCCTGACGTTCTTGTTGTAGAAGGGAACGGGTGGTCTCTTCCAGAGGCAGTGTTGGCTCCTTTATGAGCTCTTTATCCAAAAACAGAGAAATATTACCTCCCTGCAGGTAATACAGTGTGGTGTCGGTGAAATCGTTTATCCGGGGACTTGCCATGGTTGTCGTCAAGCGTAAAGTATAGTGAGCGCTGGTGTGCGCGAATTATAGAGGGCCGGACCCTAAGGCGCCTTATCAGTTAAAGAACTGATGGCTATGACCATATAATCCTACCCATTGGTAAGTAAAGATCTTTTGAGTGTTTGAAAAGCACAATTGTCTTTGTCTGAAAGAGTCAATGTGTGCAGAAGTATTTGCACCAATGAGCAGTAACAATATAACAGCCAATCCCACGAAGTAGATGATGCAATTCGCAGATGTCTTTCGTAATCCACGAACGAAATCGACGACCGTAGCAGGCGACGACTTCACATCAGAGGGTTAGCTTTGCCACCCTCAGTCTTATGTCAGATCAGGGCTATGCCCTCTACTGACCGTGAAGGATTTTAGCTAGGAAGGGTAATGACGGTAGAATAGGTGTTAGGTTCTTTTTTTAATTGTAATCATTTCAGGGCTGTATGTGTTTTAGGCTATTGTCCTAGGACTAGTCTCGGTCGGTTGTATTTTTCTGCTGGGTCTAGGTCATACTCGCCTAGACCACGTACCATGGCATTAAAGTTGTTAGGGAGGTTCTGGTAGAAGGTGCGTGCCAGAGAGTGGATGTAGTCTTTGAGGGATGGAATGTTGAGGTCACGGCGAATGACGTTATTGGGTATGTACCAAGGTGAAGCTGTAGCTATTCTGAGGAATCATGATTGAAGAACTTCCAGACGGTCTATGTGGGTATTGGCTGCTACTCCCCGTATGACACAGGCATATGTGATGGCTGGATGGAGTATTTGCTTATAGAGGAGGAGTTTGATTGTGATGGACATCACAGAGCGCCTGTTGTACAGGGGATAAAGCATACCCATCCTTTTGTTGATTTTATTAGCCACGAAGTGGATATGTTCCTTCCAGGTTAATTTCATATCTAGCAGTTCACCTAGATACTTAATGTAGGTTCTCCACTCGACCTCTGCACCGGCAAGACGTATGGGCGGAATGTCGGCCAAGGGGCGTCTACAGAATGTAATGGCCTGACTTTTTTGCGGATGGACTCGGAGGCGCCATCGTTGGAACCAGGTAGTGAGGGGGTCGGGGTATTGCTGGATTCTGCGGGCAGCCATCCAGGGTTGAGATGATGTAGAAGTGACTGCCGTATCGTTCGCGAACAGGTATAACAAGCATCGTGGCAGTGAAGGAAGAGCATTGATGTATAAAAGGAAGAGCGTGGGTCCAAGAACGCTGCCCTGGGGTACACCTGCCCTGATGGGACGCGGCCTGGAGCTTATCCAGTGGGATACAGCGTGGGATACGGGAAGTCGTGGGATAATCGTGGGATAATCGTGGGATACATCGAAGGTTCTGTTGTGGAGATAAGAGTGGATTAGATGAATTAAGTAGGAAGGGGTTTGATATTGGATCAGCCGGGAGAGTAAACCTTCATGCCATACGCTGTCGAAGGCCCTGGTGATGTCGAGGAAGAGTGCAGAGACGAAGCGCCTTCTGTTGAAAGCCGTGTACACTTCATCTACCAGCCTAAGTAACTGGTGTTGTGTAGAGTACTGTGCCCTAAAACCAAATTGTTCCGGCCGCACCACATGATGGTTCTCGAGGACGGTTTGTAGCCTTGTTAGGATGATCTTCTCCATTAGCTTACTAATGGAGGAGAGTAGGCTAATGGGCCTGTAGCTCTCAGGTGTAGTGGCGTCTTTACCTGGTTTACAGATGGTGATTATTTTTGCATGTTTCCAGACCTTAGGGAAGTAACCGTGGTGGAGGATATCATTGAATAAGATGGTGAGGGTCTGTATCCAAGGAACAGGTAGCGCCTTTAGAGCTGCATTAGCCAGGTTGTCAAAGCCGGGAGATTTGTAGGGTCGGAGAGATCGTATAAGGCCTTGCACTTCTGTCATGGTGGTGGGCGTTTGTAGCCTTTCTTCTCTCGGCTCAGCGAGAGAGGTCCGAACCTCCTGCACCACGGATTGAATGTGATCAAGATCAGGTGTATCTGCAGCTGAGAAAGTCGTCTCCAGGTAGGCGGCATAGAGCTCCGCTTTTTGTTTAATAGATTGGGCTAAGACCTGCCCTTGGCGCATGGGGGGATCTTTACGGGGAAGGTTGAGGAGTGTCTTTTTCATTTGCCATAATGAACTATCTTCAGGTCTAAGAGTGCTGATCCGTTCCTCCCAGCATTCATTCCTGTAGCCTCTGAGTTCAAGTTTGAGAATCTCCTAGAGACGGCGAATCTCGCGCAGATCAGCTGGGGAGCGAGTATGCAGGAACCGCCTTCTGGCTCTGTTCTTTTGCTCGATTGAATCTCGGATGGCCTGTGGTACTGGGTCCAAATGAAACCTGCAGAGCTTTGTTGTTGGAGACTCCCTTGTCACTGCAGTTGTGATATGCCTGGTAATGTGATCCACTAGAATATCGATGGCTTCTGGGCCTGTGCATTGGTGCCGGGGAGGCTGTAGCTCCTCCATTATCTTGGAAAATGCGCTCCAGTCGGTACTCCTAGGAGCTGGGAAAGCCCTTGGAGTCTTGCTGGTCAGACTGCACGGAAAGGAGAGAATGACGGGGTAGTGGTCGGATGAGTGCGCTGGTACGGTAAAGAGTGTGTGGTGCGGCCGCAGGTTGCGAATGAGCGCAAGGTCCAGCCAATCTGGTGGTCGTTTGTCGCCATACTGTATGGTGGCCTGGTTTGGAGCTTGGGCCAGAAACCTCTCGATGCAATAAAGTGGTATAATTGGCGACCGCGGTGATTGGTGATGGAGGAGTACCAGTTGGAGTGCTTTGCGTTGAAGTCTCCAGCAGCGATCGTGGCAACCGGTGAGGCAAAGGGGGTGTCCAGTTCCGTGTCTAGTAACGGGCTTTTAGGTGGTGCGTACACTGAATATAAGTGTAAGGGTCCTCTGGTGGTCTCCACTGCTAAGCCTGTAACCTCCAGGTGGTTTGAGTTTGGGATATGCAGCTGGTGGTGAGCAAGGGAGCGATCTATATAGATAGCTGTGCCCCCTCTGCCATCCGCTCTGTCAGTTCGATATGACTGCATACCAGTCAGGCCGCATTTTTTGTGAGGTGACAGATGAGTCTCCTGTACTAGGAGGATGTTTACTTTCTGGACAGCGAGGAAGTTCGAGACTTCAGTGAGTTGTCTGTGGAGCCCATTTGCATTCCAATAGCAAATCATCAGTTTGTTGTAGGGGGTTTTCCTAGTCGGACGACTAGTAGCCATTATTGACGCAGAAGGTGAAGACGGTCTGAATCAGGACCATCTCAGGGGTTGTTTGAGATGGCCGGTTTAGAAGGGCCTCCATAAGGGCAACGGCAAACTTGATCTGCAGGTGAGCTGGAATGCGGTCAGTAACTTCACTGAATGCGGCTAAGTCGGCGACCGCATTCGTCCCTTGCACTCCACCGGATGGCCTGGAATGTTGACCAATAGGAGCTTTGGAAGGCGGTTGCCTCCGGATTGGTAGAGGACTGGGAGTGGCTTGACGGAGCCGCTGGTTCAGGTGTTGGGGCATGGTAGGTGTCGGAGTTTTTGATGGCGGGTTTGAACAGGGTTGAGGCTGGGAGGATCCTGATTTGTCTTGCTCGTCTGGGTTGGTGGTTGCGGTGACATTAGAGGAGTTCGAGACTGCTGCGGAGTACGACGGAAAGCTTACCGGAGTGCGAGCTGGAAGCCCCGGTAAGCGAGCGCCGTAAAAGGCTTCCTTGGGTATGCCATGTGGATTGGGTACCCTCAGCGGGGCATTCACTGGGGAGCACCTTGTTCCCTTCCTGCTGCATTCTAACTCATACCGGGCCTCCTGCCAGATAGAGCACTTGGCATAACGGCATGAGTGATCGGCTCCACAATTGGCGCATTTAGGTTTGGTCGTTCCCACTTTGGCACAGTTGTGGCGAAGATGACCAGTGGTACCACAGTGGGAGCATACTGGTGGAAGTCTGCATGCGTCGGCACCATGGAAGAATTGCTGACAGTTGAGACATTGTTGTGGCCGAAAAGGAGGCTTGTATGCCTCAACAGAGACGACAGCAGAGAATAGTCTGTTTATTTGGTAGGTGTTTGATGCAACTTCAGTGTTGTCCAGGGCTACCCTAAAGTGGGGTAGAGGGCCTGGGTTGGGGTCTCGGACAGTGCGTAGTTGATTAATACTTGCCACTGGAAGGCCTCTAGTTAGGAGCTCCTCTTTCACCTCCTCCTCGGTGATGTATTGGGGGAGATCCTTAATCGTCACATGGAGTCTTTTCTCCTCTGGTAGAAGAGTGGCAACGTAAGAAATATTCTGTTGCTCCAGCCATCTTCGCATTTGGCGATGAGCCTCTGGGTCAGCATGAAGGATGGCGACCGTATTCCGCATGTTTTTTAGAGTAGAGGTGCCCTCCTGTCCAGGGAATGACGTGAGTTTTCTACCATCCTCTGGTTGGCGCAGAAATATTGGAGGTAGTTTGACTGCTCTCGGAGGTGCGCTAGCATGCTCAGGCTCCTTTGGAACGTCGCCTTGGTTGTCAATACAGTCCATGGTTTCTGATATGGGCTCCGTCGTAGTAGTGGCTAAAGCCTGAAATTTATTGGCTATGGCCACAGGAGCAGTGGTAACTACAGGAGAAGGTGTATTTCTCTTTCGCTTAGGCTGGACGGTTTGCCATTTTTGTGTAGAAACCGCTTGCTCGTGGTGCAAGAGGAAAGTATTGATGGCATCGACTCGCGCTTTATGTGCGGCCATCGTACGGTGGAGCCTTGTGGCATCTGATCGTGGTACGTTCTCGTTTGGAAGCAGTTCTAGGAGCTGACAGTCGGCTTGGGCAATGCAAGGCTTGGGGGACTTGCCATGGTCGTCATAAAAGTCAACGTGTGTAAAGTTTGGCGAGCGCTTGCTAGCACAGGTAGCAGAGGGCCGGACCAAATGGCGCCGTACCAGTCGTGCGACTGATGGCTATGGCCTTGCTACCCTACCCGCCGGTAACGTTTGTCACGTAAAGAAGTGCTAGAAAAGCACAAAACTTGCCTGGTTGAGAGGTCAATGTGAAGAAGAAATCTCTTGACCAATTGGTGTGCTGATTATAATAGTCAATCACCAACTGGCGTTGAAATCTGCAGTGTAGTCCAAGCGCCAATCAGCGCGCAGCAGGAGCACGAAAACAATCTTGTCCACTGAACTCTTGTCTGCAGCGCTACACGTCGAACGATGAACTGACGACGACCGTGATGATGAGTGGCAACTTCAACTTCAACTTATTTTATTGACTAATATATTTGCCTGGTGCCGGTACAAAGGGGCCCGGCTTACAGGCTCAAATTTACATTATATACAGTTAACAGTTTTAAATGGGCACTCTGGTTTTATTTTTTCACAACAAAAACCCATACGGTGAGCAGCCTTAGCTCGCCGAGAAGAGTTTTAGGGTGTATTTTCAGTCTTTATGCTTGTCCTTTTTTTTAGATAGTTTTTTTTATGTACACTGATCCATACGCTCACTCACTCCTGGGCATACCACACACATGTCCCATCACACGCGCGCGCGCGCACACACACACACACACACACACACACACACACACGCTCGTATATAGATATTTACACTGCACTATATACACTTCACTATTTACAGTTTTTCCGCAGTTTTCCTGTGCGGACCAGGTTGCAGCTCCTGTGGCGTTTCCGAGGCACAGACCTCTTCCGGAGTGTGTGGCCTAGGGCCTGGGTTGCATGGGCGCGCGTCAGTCGGCGAGCCGTGCAATGTCTAGAGCATTTAAATTCTTGCATGTTTACGATGCTTTGGCTCGCCCTTGCCAATATTGGCAATCACGTCATTTTGGTGATTCCTGATGGGCGCCCACGCGACAGTGGCTCGTTTTTCTATTGCCTCCGGGACGAACGGGATCCGGGTTTCGAGGTGAAGAGTTTGGTTAGTGGTGAGGAGTGGAGCAGAGAGGATTTTTCTTAGGGAGAGGTTTTGGAGGGTTTGGAGTTGTTTGAGGGCGGTTTTGGAGGCATTAGCCCAGGCTACACATAGAGTGAAGGGACCAATATATGTACTGTCCGCTATTACGTACCGACTAGAAAACACCTAGTCTAATATGGAGGTGGTTCACCTCTCCGTTACCGAAACGAAAGACCCCTGGGCCAGACAGCATCCCGGCGGTAGCCTTAGCTAACCTACCCGAAGATGCTATCAAACTACTATCCAAAATCTTCAACTATGTGCTAGAGAAAGGATACTACCCTGACAGATGGAAGTCAGCTATAGTCGTACACTTTCCCAAGAAGGGCAAAGATCTCTCGAACCCACAGAGCTACAGATCAATTAGTCTACTAAGCATTCTGGGAAAACTACACGAAAAAGTAATACTAACCAGTCAAACAAAACATAACTATAAACGAACAATTCGGTTTCCGCGCTCGCCATTCCACAACCCTGCAACTACTGAGAGCCACAGAACACATCACGCATGGGTTTAACTTCCGAAAATCGACAGGCGCACTCCTACTTGATGTAGAACGCGCGTTCGACAGAGTTTGGCACGCGGGCCTGCTCAAGAAACCCAAAACACTTAATATACACGACTCTCTAATAAAACTAATCGCAAACTATCTACACAATCGGACATTCCAGTCCAGAGTAAACAACCATCTCTCTTCCCCCCGCCCTATAAAAGCGGGAGTCCCACAAGGAAGTATATTTAGGCCGATTATCTTTAATATAACAATGAACGATATCCCGAAAACACACAACACGAACTTATTCATCTACGCAGATGACACGGCAATTGTAGCGCAATCGGGGAAAGTCGAGTTCATACACAGGAGGCTACAAAACGCCCTTAACGAGCTACAGGATTGGTTCACCAAATGGCGAATTAAGGTGAATTCCAAGAAAACGCAGGCTATCATATTCACCAAAAGAATCAACCATAGACTAGGTAAACACCAGCTTCCACCACTCACCATATTTGGAGAGAACATTGAGTGGAAAAACACAGTCACCTGGTTAGGGCTTAAAATGGACCAGGGACTCACATGGAAGTAGCATATATTCCAAATAAGGGGAAAAGCGAACGCCCAATTGGGCAAACTCTATCCCCTTATAAACATGAACTCGCAACAAGAACTCAAAATGGGATTAACATTATACAAGACGCTTATCCGCCCTATACTCACTTACGCTGCTCCGGTGTGGGGTTATGCCGCAAAAACACACATTATGCGCCTACAATGACTACAAAACAAAATACTGCGACTGATAGCAAAAGTACCTTACACTGCACCAGCGGACTTACTACACGACGAATTAAAAATGCACACGATAGAGCAATTCATTAAAAAGCTCTCACACGACACGTATAAACACTTACATAAGCATCACAACCCTCTAGTAACGAACCTAGGCAACTATACTATGGAAATTTATAAACACGCTAGACCGCTAGCGTTTTTCGACAGAAATCTAACTCCAAATAACACGGAAGTAGAGGAATTCTTGAACAATCTACTACACGACTAAATCAAACATTGACACAGGACTGCTCCCTTCTCTATCACACAACTTAACCTTCCTTTTCCCTGTTTCAGACCGCAGCCTGCCACAGAGCCCTACAAGCCCTCGGCAACTGCCGAGGCGGACCGGGAGAACTTGGGCCTCCCACCAGTGTCCTACGTGCGCGCTGAAAGCGGGCCACCGTATGATGGAGTAGGACACTCCGACGACCAGGCCAATCCAGGATACACGCACACACAAGACCTGCCTGTCTCGGGCAGACGAAGTAGAAATCTAGCACGATAGCATTCATCAAGCACGTTATAGTTACAAAACAATAGCTGATACTAACGAGTTGCAGGTACATACCTGTGCAACACTAGACATAAGCTTAAATATTGCACGAAAAACACATCTTTTGTACTCTAACAATAACATTAGCTCATATCATAACGACTTGCAGGTCTACACCTGTGCATCGCTAGATATAAGCTCTAAAATTGCACGAATAACATCAGTTTACGCTAACACTAACACTAGCAAATATCGTAACTACTTGCAGGTAAATACCTGTGGAACACTATATATATAAGCTAAAGGATTGCACGAAAAATATCATATTACGCTAACACTAACGTTAGGTAATACCATAACGACTTGCAGGTCTACACCTGTGCAACGCTAGATGTAAGCTTAAACATTGCACGAGTAACAACATTTTACGCTAAAACTAACATTAGCACGCACCATAATGACTAACAGGCCTATGCCTGTGCAACTTTAATCATAAGTAAGCACAAATAGCGTCTCATATTAACACCAAGTTAAAACGCGTGTAATCCTCTTGGTTCTGTCCAGGTTTCATGGGCATTACCAAAAAGCAACTTCTGACTCGCTCGCATGAACTACATGCCAGCTTAAAGCTTTCAAGTACTAACCGGGGTGCTATGCGGGACCCGACTAACGCACGATGATGCACGATAACATTAGCATTGCACGAACTAACACGTGGAGGGGTTTTTAGTGAGTAACCCTCCCCCTTCAGGGCGCAGGGACCCTCACACTGTTGGCCTCAGCATGTCGGCCTCCGCCTGTAACGGGTTTTTCCCCTCCACGGTTTACCAAAAAAAAAAAAAAAAAAAAAAACGCTCCGTTGGAATCTGTTATTTCTGAGTCGGTCGATTTCCAACTTTAAGGCTGGTTTCCAGGAGGGACTAAACTGCAATCCAGGTTTCCGGTTCAGTGCGTTCTTCTCGGAGGAGATGGACAGAGCCTCCTTAACCCTTCGCTCCCATAAACCGCTACATTTTGCCACAATGGTCGTTTCTTTGAAGTTAGCTCTGTGGTCTTCTTCAAAGCAGTGCTCCGCGATGATGTACACTCCCGAAACGTCGATGGCTATGCATCACTACACCTGACTAGAAGCCCGAGAACATCTTGAGTATGTTCGGCGCCAGGAAAGCTTCAAATCATATCCTTTTTTCCGTCAGTCAGGACGAGACTCAGCTGCGCTTACCAAATACACCAGAATTCACAGCGATAGTTACAGGCCATGGGAAAACAAAGGCATACCTCCAGCGATTCCATATAATAGACGATCCATCGTATACATGCAACAGAGCAGCAGAATCAGTCAATCATCTAATGCATGAGTGTCAGCACAAAAACCAACAAAGAACAGAGCTAATTAAAGCCATGAATAATAACGGCAGTAACTGGCCAGTGATCCTCAAGAGCTTGTAAGATTAAATTAAAATTATTATTATTTTTTTTAAATTTATTTATTATTTGAAGTCGCTTCAAAATAAAAGTCATATCGCGACTAAACATTGAGGAAAAAAAGGAGGAAACATATCATGAAGTTTACAATGATTTTAAATATTAACTTTGCATGCTTTGATGAACTTGATGATTTTCTTGTGATATTGTTGATCACCCAAAGCTAGCTGAAGGTTCTCAGGAACTCCATACTGAAGTCGCTGGTGAGTGTATCTTGGGCAAACAGTGAGCAGATGCTGAACGGTAAGAGTAGAATCACACAGAGTACATTTAGGAGGAAGTTCACGGGACAGAATGTAGGAATGAGTAAGCGCAGTGTGGCCAATGCATAATCGGGTTATTAGCACCTGGTCTCGCCGGGTTAGTGTTGTAATTGTTGTGGACAGGTTAGGTATTGGACAGATATCATGCAGTTTGCTGTTGGATGTAGTTGTCCAATCTGTCTTCCATCGGTGTAGGATAGTTCTTTTAAGATGCCGTAAATAGTCTTCATGTGGTAGCTTAAGATCTGGTAAGCTTGGAGGATGCTTGGTAGCTTCTTTTGCGGCAGTGTCAGCAAGATCATTTCCTGGTATGTTACAGTGAGATGGTGTCCATGCCAATATTATTTGTTTACCTGATGAAATAAGCTCACTGTATAATTCACGTATCTCCCTTACCAAGGTGTGGCAAGGAGATCGTTGTTGTATAGGAATTAATGCACTAAGGGAATCTGTGTATATAATGAATGATTTGAAGTCTCCATTCTTTGATATATAGTCCATGGCGAAACGTATAGCAAACAGTTCACTAGAGAAAATGGTGAGAGTGTTTGGTAGACTATACATCATGGTGTGGTTAGGAGCAACCACCGCACAGCCATTATTGTTGTCACACCGGGAACCATCGGTATAAATTGGCTCAAAATTGGCATACGTGTCACACAATTCTTTGAACAGCATGGTAAAACAAGATTTTTGGGTATGAGCCTTCACATATTTTGTCAAAGTGGTGTTGATGACAGGTAATTTTATTCTCCATGGTATATCATTTATGTTGAAGGTACGGGAAATGAAAGAATGAATAGTCAGATTAAACTCCTCAAGGTATGTAACAATTCTTTGGGAGAAGTGTTGGATAGGGAACCCTTTGGGTTGAGTATTATCTTGGCGTGATATATGAGCAACTGCACCAGAATTAGGTCTGGTTAAGGTCTTGGTAAAATAAGTAAGACTTAACATTTTACGTCGGAAAGAAAGTGGTGGTTCATCTGCTGCAATTTTTAGACTCTCTGTAGGACTAGTATGGAATGCCCCAAGTGCAATTCTTAGAGCTGTGGTTTGAACAGTGTCCAGCATTTTAAGACTTGATAGTTTGGCGGAGTTATAAACAATAGAACCATAATCCAACTTGGAGAGGATGGTCATTCTGTAAGTGCGAAGTAGAACACTGAGATCGGCTCCCCACCCTTTGGCAGATAAGACTTTTAAAAGATTAAGCCGCCTAACACAATCAGCTTTAAGAAGCTTAAGATGGCGTATCCAAGTCAACTTATGATCAAAGTGCAAGCCCAGTATACGGACGGTATTTACCACTGGGAGTTGGCAGTTGGTAATGTGTAGTATAGGGTTTGGGCTAGGAGTTTTCAATCTGGAGAAAAGAATAGCTTGACTTTTTTGGGAAGAAAAAATAAGGCCAGTGTTGTGGCTCCAATTTTTAAAATTGTTGAGTGTTGATTGTAGTAGCTCTTGTGTAGTAGTAATATTCTTTCCTTTACAATATATTGTCAGGTCATCAGCAAACAGTACAGTCTTTACTGGAGGTTGAATACATGAAAATACTGAGTTAACAGCCACTAAAAAAAGTGTTACACTCAATACCGAGCCCTGCGGTATACCTTTATCAAGGACAACACTTTGTGACAAGACACCATTGGTTCTCACACACATCCTTCGATCTTGAAGGAAGTTAATAATAAATGCAAGCATATTTCCTTTGACGTTGGCCTTAAGGAGTTCTAGAATGATGTGAGGACGTTTCACCGTATCATAGGCTTTAGTTGTTTAACGACGCTATCAATTACTAGGATCACATAAGCGTCGCCGCTATGCCGGAATTTCGTCCCGCAGGAGTTCTTTTACATGCCAGTAAATCTACTGACATGGAGCTGTCGTTTTTAAGCGCACTTAAAAACCATCGGCCTGGGCCGGATTTGAACCCGCGACCTTGGAATCAGTAGGCCAGCACAAGAGCTTGCAACAAAACATTTAAGAGCATTGAAGAGATTTGTACAACCATATCATTGTAAACATTCCGTGTGCAATACCATTAATGTAATCCAAATGGTAATTTTGTAACTGTAGTTCATTATACTTGTAAACTCTGTAAAAGACGCATGTAATGTTAGGCTTTGTAATGGAGCACGCTGATAACAAAGTGCTGTTAAAACAAAAATGTGTGCATCTGTGTGTGTGTGTGTGTGTGTGTGTGAGAGAGAGAGAGAGAGAGAGAGAGAGAGAGAGAGAGAGAGAGAGAGAGAGAGACAGGGTTGCCAGATCTACTGATTTTGCAGATCTGCTTTTTTTTTGCAAATCTACTGGTCTACTGTTAAAAACTGAACGCACTTAAAAATCTCCTGCTTTTTGCATATTTTCCATTTTAAACATGTTTTTCTTGAAATTGTATAATTCACCTTTCCGAAAAAGATTTTCACGCGTCATTCTCTGGTGTATAAAGACGAAAGATAAACATGATCACCTGTTTACGTAAACAGTATACCACATCTGGATTGCCTCATCGTCACAGAGCTTGCCTTTGAAATCTGGAGTATGCTGATAAAAAGGTGGAAGAAATATATATTCTTTTAAACCGTGCACTTGAGATAACGAAGAAACAATAACATCTTATTCAACATACATGGGAGAGATATATTGTCCTTCCCAGTAGTTTATAGTTAGAGTTAGGCTATCGGAATTTGCTATTTATCAATTGGGCTTACGCTCCTCACTTCTGTTTATATTGGCATTATATCTTGGGTGTTTATGTGCATATCAATGGCGGTTCCTGGGTGATCGCATACTCGCAACTGCACACCCACTAATTTTTTCCGCATGTGAATGTGTCTTTATCTTTATAGACATGCATATGAGAAAGTCAAACGTCTAACTTTCTTCTATATGAACTTGTTCGTTTACTTCTATATGAACTTGTTCGTTTAATTTTCCCACGCCCTCTTTAGCAAATGTCACTGCATTCAGTCTACAAGCTGAGACGTAGAAACCCGATTTTGCGACCGGCAAAGGTAGCTTTCTGGCGAGGGGTACGTGGGGAGCGGTGCAAAGCTTCCCTTTAAGAGTACGGCGAGTTAAGGCAGCATAATCGACAAGGCATACGCTGTGCTAGCTTGCGATTCTTACCGCGCAAGCGCACTATGTTCTCCTACAAGTCCCTCCGTTTTCCTTGCTACGAGCATTTCACTCCCGTTGTTTAGCAGAATCTACTAGGCAGCCAACGTGGTGGTTCTAAACATAATGTAACCATCTTCTGTATTAAAATGACAGTTATATTAATGTTATAAACAGAATTACATCTAGTCTTATTAAGCGATTATAAATGCATATAATTACTCTTCATGTCGTAATTTACTAAGGCCAATACTTCAGTTTCGAATAGTTATTTTGTTACAGTCTTTATTATTGTTTGTTATGTTTGTGTTCTGGCAGCAAATTGCATACAGTTGTGTCTGCACATAGCGAGCGGGAAATTTGAATCTATGAAAGTGCTTATTGTTTGCGAGTGAGAGAAATAGCATCTGGACAAATAATAGTTCTTGGATATTGATTATTTAAAATAAAACAAAATAACAAAACATAAGAGCTCAATTGCCCATATGAAATGCGAATTAGAATTGCGTGATGTGTGTCAGAGAAAGAAAGGGAGTAAAGGTGGAGAGGATGTAATATACTGCACACCCACTGCGACACAGCCGCCACTGGTGTATATATGGCATTATTTAGATGATGCATCTTTATCCTAGGGACACTTATCGCTGTTGCGATTAGCTTGTCCCTTCCTCTTTCCTCCACCTGACATAACAGTTGCCCTGTGTTTGATTCAATAAAATAATCATACTAGAGTAGCTTAAAAACTAAATCAGTTTTTCATTTGCACTGCAGTCATGTCTTAAGGACGAACCGAAAGTGACCGTTAATGTTGCTTGGTAGTGTTAAATTAGTGTGCGCGTGTTTTTATATTTTAACTACCTTAGTTGTTGTTACAATGCAGGGTCGGTCTGGGTGGCTCAGTTGGTTAGACGCTGGCCTACTGATCCCAAGGTCGCGGGTTCAAACCCGGCCCAGGCCGATGGTTTTTAAGTGTGCTTAAAAACGACAGCTCCATGTCAGTAGATTTACTGGCATGTAAAAGAACTCCTGCGGGACGAAATTCCGGCACACCGGCGACGCTGATGTGATCCTGGCAATTGACAGCGTCGTTAAACAACAAAATAATTTTTAATGTTACAATGCAGGAATGTCGAACAGCGTTCCCAAGCTGTGAAATGAGCGGGTGCTTGTTTCAGTCGCAGCTGTGCTCGAACGACAGTCAGTGGTGTGCCGTACCTGGTTTGTTAGCAAATATACTGTGGCGGTTAGTATGGACAGAGAACGGTGTTTTGAACGTGATTGAACTGATCAATACTTCTGTATCTCAAATAACGGCAAGGCACGTTGTTCAATATGTAGAGCAGAAATTGGATATATAAGTCATTACAATATTAAAAGGCATTTTAATTCCTAACATGCTACAATTTATGGTCCGGAAAATCAGTCAAGAGTGAATTTCGAAAATATTCCATTATTATTATTATTATTATTATTATTATTATTATTATTATTATTATTATTATTATTATTATTATTATTATTATTATTATTATTATTATTATTATTATTATTATTATTATTATTATTATTATTATTATTATTATTATTATTATTATTATTATTATTATTATTATTATTATTATTATTATTATTATTATTATTATTATTATTATTATTTTTATTATTATTATTATTATTATTATTATTATTATTATTATTATTATTATTATTATTATTATTATTATTATTATTATTATTATTATTATTATTATTATTATTATCATCATTATCATTATCATCATCTTCTTCTTCTTCTTCTTCTTCTTCATCATCATCTTCTTCGGGCATTAGTAGAAAAAGTTTAGTTCCTGTTAGCTACAAAATCAGCAAACACATTGCATCAGTAACGGATGCAGGATTTGTTAAAAACTGTCTTATTGCTGCTGCAGAAGAAATATGTCCGGAACTTGTTAATACATTTCAATCTATAAATCTGTCTCCTAATACTGTTGCGGAACGTATATCAGAAATGGGAGATAACTTGGAGGAACAACTAATATAAAGAATCAACACATTTACTTGTTATTAATTAGCTCTTGATGAGAGTACGGACCGCAAAGACACAGCACAGCTGGCTACATCCATTAGGGGCGTAGATTTAGATTGCAATGTTTTTGAAGATCTTCTCGATGTTGTTTCATTAAAAGATCGGACTCGAGGGCAAGCTATTTTTGATGGTGTAATAAAAACTATTGTTAAATTTAAACTTCCATGGAACAAATTAGTCTGCATAGCAATAGATGGCGCATCTTGTATGACGGGACAAGAAACAGGACTTGTAGGAAGAGTACGAAGATTTCTGACTCAAGAAGAACTCGATGCAGACAAAGTTAAATTCATTCATTGTCTTATTCATCATGCAAATCTTTGTGCTCGGTCTGTTACTGCAAAGAATGTTATGACGGCCGTTGTAAGAATAGTCAATATTATTCGCTCACATGCTTTACGTCATCGACAGTTTCAACCATTTCTTGAAGATGTGAACTCCGATTTTTCGGACGTTTCGTATTACTGTAGTGAAGACTGGATTTGTGATTTAGCGTTCTTGGTGGATTTGACTTCCTATCTCAATTCCGTTAATTTGAAATTACAAGGTAAGGACAGACTCATAATCAACATGTTTGGCGGCTTGTAAGCATTTATGGAGAAGCTTGAATTGTGGATAACACAAGTTGATAATGAGGATGTGCATCATTTTCCTTGTTTGCAAAGTGTATTCAATGATGGCTGTAAGCATCTGATACCAAACTACAAAACATTGTTAGAGGATCTCCTCAATGAATTCAAGAACAGATTTGGAGAAGTTGAGTCAATGGATACTCTTCTACAACCCTTTCAGTGTCCATCCTCGTGATTTCTCGCATGATTTACATTTAGAATTAATTGACTTGCAAAACAACACACCATTGCGCAATTCAGGAAATTTAGGTGTCAAATTGTATATTTCATTACCTGAAACTACATTTCTCAATCTTCGTCAATCTGCACGTCGTTTGATAGCAAACATACAGGTATTTGTGAACAGTTTTTTTCTAAATTGAATAACAATAAAACGCTCAGGCGTACTAATATTGCAACAGACATTTAGTGTCAGTATTGCACCTATGTTCTTCGGAGATGGAACCTGAAATTGACAAACTTGTGGGCAGGAAACATTACCAAGCATCCTTTTGGATAACAAACAACAAACAATAAAAAAGGATTAGTGACTAATTCAACAGTGTATTTCCATTTGTAAATTGTACATACACGAAGCATGGTACCAGCCGCCATTGTTTTTTGTTTGGCACCAGTTCATCCCTACTCTTCTAGCTCCGTATACAGCAGAGGTGAGACCGGTAGCAAGAGTCCGCTGTCTCAAGTTCACAGTTTGGGAGCGCTGTTCGACATCCCTGTTATAGTGTTCGCTGAACATGAGCAAGAAACAGAAGTACAGTCAGAACTACAAACCTGAATGGGAGCAAGAAGATAGTGGCTGGCTAACATCTTCTAAAAAGGAGTCTACTTTGGCATTTTGCAAAGTATGTGATTATACCATAAATATTGCATCAAGCGGTAAAACTGTTTTGGAGAGGCATGTAATAACAGGCAAAGATATACGGTCTGCTAAACGGCTAGTTGGACAAAAAACTATCATTTGCACATCAGTCCCCCGATTCAACTACCAAAGTAGAAGAAGCAGAAATTCGTGTTGTTGCTTTTTCTAGCAGAACATATTTGTTTTAATGTGATGGAACATCTGCCCTCTAGTTAAATCAATATGCCCTTATTCTGAAATTGCAAAAAGGATAACCTGTTGTCGAACAAAAGCAACAGCTGTTCTAAAAAACCGTTTTGGGTCTTGAAAGTAAAGAAATGTTATATGCAATGCTGAGAAAAAAGAAGTTTTCTGTAATTGTGGATGAATCTACAGACGTCAGTTCTTCTAAACATTCTGTTTGGTTGTTCTATTTGATTCTGGTATAGGCAGGAGTTTGGATTCCTTTTTCGATTTGATATCTGTAAGTAATGCTAATGCAATTAACTTATATCAAAGTGTGGTAAACGCTTTTACTTCTAGAAACATTCCTTACAAAGACAAACTCATTGGATTAGCCGCAGATGGAGCTAGTGTTATGATGGGTAAAATACATTCTCTGTCCGTTCTTCTAATGACTGATATACCAGACTTGTTTATAATGAAATGTGTTTGCCGTTCATTCAATTTGTGCTCATCCTACGCTTGCACTAAACTTTCGCGGGAACCAGAAGATCTTGTTCGAGGTGTCTTCAATTATTTTCATGCTAGTGCAAAGCGGACAGAAGCTCTCAAAGATTTTCAAACTTTTGTCAACACTAAGCCACACAAATTATTACAGCCAAGCCAAACACGGCGGTTATCTCTCTGTATTAGAGCAGTGTGATACCCTTATTCTTTACTTCACCCATGCTTCTTCTGAAGAGAAACTGCAAGCAACTAAAATCACTACAACAAGCTATACTTGGAATTCCTTCAGTTTGTAACAGCCTAAACAAGCTAATGCAAAGTGAAGAACCTCAAATTCACAATCTAAAAGCGGATATTGTTTCTGCATTGTGAACTATCCTTGACTGCTACATTAAACCTGAACATTTGAAATCCACTGAAATAGATAAAATTGAATATAGTGGTCCAAAAGTATTTATTCCTGTTGAAAACGTGTACTTTGGTGCCAAAGTTCAAATATCTCTGACAAAATCATCCCTGCCAAAGAAACGTGTACAAGTTTTCAAATTACGCTATGTTGATTTCTACATTGAATCAGTTCGCCAGATACTAAGTCGATTTTCTTGCAATGTTAGAAGTGTTAGAACCAGCTAAAATCCAAATAGTTTTAGTCAATTGCACCATTTGCTTTTTGTTTTCCTAATTTGGTGAAGGGAGAAGAAATCCAACAAATAGATACAGAATGGAGACTATTGCGCAATACTTGCATTGCAAGTGACAGTAACTCTACAGCGCAAGAATTTCGGAGCGTAGTAAAGAAAAAGAAATATGCCGATTCAAAACAAGTTTTCCCTTATTTATGCCTTTAGAGTCTTCCACATTCTAGTGCTACAGTGGAACTAGTGTTTTCAACTGTAAATCTGATGAAAACAAAAGTAAGGAATCGGTTGTCAACTAAAGCAACTTGCGGATTCTTACATGTAAAGAGACTTGAGGCAGATTCAGAGTGTCATTCCTTTGCAATTTCAAGTTCAATGTTAAAGGAAGTGAAGAGTGATATGTACGATAGTGATTGACAATATGTACATAATAGGATCAGTGGACCAAAAGTCGCGATCGGATATTTTCTAAGTTTGTGTAAATTTGTTTAGCAATAATAAACTTTCACAAGCGACGCAAAAGCTTTATTTGTTTATTGATTGCTGCACTAATAAGGAATGGAAATATGAAAGATAAACATAACTGGGCCAGTCAGTGTGGTGGCCCTATATCGACGATAACCCTCATTTTTCATCCGATGTTCTTGGGATCTGCATTTCTGCCGATCTTTCCTTATTGATTTCTTCGCCGAACGCTCCAATGATTAAGATAGAAGATTACTAACATCATTACCGCAAAATTTTTAGGTCTTCCACTGCGTTTTGCAGCCAATACAGAGCCTATTGAGAAAGTCTTCTTTTCCAGTTTTCGGACATTAGCTTCACTGGGAGCTGCTTTATTGAAACGAAGAAAGAAGTTCTCTCTCATTTCTTCGTACACTTCACCAGTTCGTTCTTTTTCATGAACCCACACACTAACGATGAGTACAATCGTATACTTGCTTGTATCAACCATTGCTTATAATACAAACAGCATTTCACATTGACATCAACTATAAGCAAGTTTAGTAACAAGCGAAAAATCTGGCTTGCCGCTATAACACAACAATACCCTCGCTCTTTCGGAAAATTGACAAACTAATGCAAAACAAAAACAAAGCATATGAAGGGGAAAAATATCCCTCTCAACCTATGAATAGTTTTTAATTAGGTTTCGGTTTCGAAAAGTGAATTATTTCAATATAAACATTACCCGATCGCGACTTTTGGCCCAACCCAGTACATTATTATCTGTCTGCACGCGATGATCTACAGATATGGTGAGTTACATTCCAATTGTAATTTATTTTATGAAACGTTTTATACCAAATGTAGCAGAGTAATAGTAGTAGCAGCAGTAGTAGTAGTAGTAGTAGTAGTAGTAGTAGTAGTAGTAGTAGTAGTAGTAGTAGTAGTAGTAGTAGTAGTAGTAGTAGTAGTAGTAGTAGTAGTAGTAGTAGTAGTAGTAGTAGTAGTAGTAGTAGTAGTAGTAGTAGTAGTAGTAGTAGTAGTAGTAGTAGTAGTAACAATAATAATTAATAATAATAATAATAATAATAATAATAATAATAATAATAATAATAATAATAATAATAATAATAATAATAATAATAATAATAATAATAATAATAATAATAATAATAATAATAATAATAATAATAATAATAATAATAATAATAAGAACAACAACAACAACAATGCCATAAATAAGTTTGCTGCGTAAAAGTGACGGTTAAAAAATCTACTGTTT